>CM038669.1:291114578-291299578 GCA_021605145.1 Aegilops bicornis
GTGTGCAACCACGTACAAATAATTTGGTAAGATTTTCATCTATCATATTGGGTATGTTGCCATTTGTCAAACTAGAAAGATTGACATTTATTAAAATATGAAGCTAAATATCACTGGCAGTATCTAATTTTTGCAAATAAAATCCAGTAATTAAGCATAGATTTCATTCATAGATTAAGCAGTCGTTCTTTATACAAACAGTTCAACTCGACAGATGAACTGACTAAACTTTTCACAAATTATTGCCAACCACGTACTGAAATAGCCAGTTCTACTTTATATACTAGCTAATTTTAAGTACGTTGTACAGTTCCACCATATCTATAGTCAGATGAACTGAACAAAATAGCCCCTAAATACTACTAATACTACGGAGGGGCTTTGTACTACTGTCGGATTTCGGGTTCCGGCAGACCCTTGAGGTTCGAACACTGGGGTGCGCGCAGAGATCTCGCCCTCTACCTACCTGCACCCCGCCGCCTCGCTAGGATCTAAACTACGAAAGGAACAACACAAGAGACACAAGGTTTATACTAGTTCGGGCCACCGTTGTGGTGTAATACCCTACTCTAGTTTGTGGTGTGGTGGATTGCCTCTTGGGCTGATGGTGATGAACAATACAAGGGAGAACAGCCTCGCGAGGGTCTGTTCTTGGCTGGGGCGATGAACTGCTAGGAGGAGTTCAGCTGCCTTTCTCTCTCTCTCTCTCTGTCCTCTCTACTTTCTCTATTCTCGGTCTCGATGCCCTACCCTGTGGGCGGCTAGTCCTATTTATAGGCGTAGGCCCTGGACCTCTCCCCAAAAATTGAGCGGGAAGGGCGCCAACAATTGGCCATTTTGAAGGGGAACATCTGGTACACTTATCCTGACTAAAGTTGGTCCTCGCCTGTCAAAGGCTTTGGTGGTGACGCCTACTTGGGCTCCACAATGACTTCCTTCCTGCCGTTGGGCTGGTCTTGGTCTTGTTGCACGAAATGGATGCCTTTGCTTGATGCTCTACTTTGCGCTTGCTCCCTCTCGCACCAAAGAGGAAAGGAGGACCTGCGGGCTGGCACCCGCCTGGCGCCCTTGGTCGTCATGGCTTGCGTCATGGGCACCTCGTGAGGTACCCAGCCTTGATCTCTCCGCCTCCTCGCGAGCCAGCCTGATGAGGCCGTGCCTGAGGAAGCTCTCTACCGTCCGCCCCGCGAGGCTTGGCCCCTCGCGAGGGTCTTGAGCTTGGGTTGATGAAGATGGGCCGTGCTGGGCCCCCCTTCGAGCCACGTCGCTGGCAGCAGTGAGCAAGTCTGGGGACCCCGTTCCCGAGAATGCCGACAGTAGCCCAGGCCCAAAGCGGCGCCGGACTTGGCAGCGAGAGGCGAAGGGGCAAGTGCGAAGCGCCGCGGGCCCTAATAGCCTGCGGCCTTGGGCGCCGCGTGGCGGTTGATTGGACGTGGGCGGCACTATTACCCCACGCCTCCTCATTTTGTGCCATGCTAGGCGGACTCGTAGTCGCACACAGCTGCTCCCCTTTTCGTTTCTCGACCGTCCCCTGTTCTTCCTCCTTTCGAACTCCAGCTTCTTCTCCCTATCCGATCTCGAGCCTTCCCACCCTTCCATTACCATGGCTCCGACGAAGAAGGGAAGAGGGAAGAAACCCATGTCTCCGCCTCGCTCGCCACCGATGGCGGCCCCCGCCGTTGATCGGTCGATCATACTCAATCAAGAGGGCTTGGGCAAGGTTAGCTCGGCTCTGGCCACCATCTTCAACGAATGCGGGAGGACGACGGCCTGGCCCGCGTCCCACTTCTCCATCGACAGGATAATCACTGAGGTCCAGTATTTTGCCGGCATACGTAGGCGGACTGGTTCCCCCCTTTTCCAATTTCTTCAACGCTGTGCTCTCCCACTATTAGATCCATATGATGCATCTGGGTCCCGAATCCATCACTCCTCTTGCGGTCTTCGCCTTTGTTTGTGAGGCAATGATGGGCATCCCTCCTTCAGTTGCCCTGCTGCGCCACTTCTTCTCTCTGCGCCTTGTCGACCCCACCCAATGCTCAGGGTGCGTGAGCTTCATTGCTGCACCTGAAACATCGGCTTCAGGGATTGACTTCAGCCTTCCTCCGCCCGCGCCTGGGTTCCGCGAGCAGTGGCTGTACGTGGACGTAGGGGTGCCCAGCCCCCTGCTGTCGAAGCCATCTTCGCCTGTTGTCCCCAATTCAGGCTGGGGCCAGGAGACGCTCACGAGTTCATGGCTCGTCTTCGTCTGGCGCCGCTTTGCGTTTATGAGGGCGCTCGGCGTGACGGCGCCCAAGGTGGTGAAGGGGTTCTTGTTATGCCGTGTTGCCCCTCTCCAACGTCACTCTCGCCGGATGTGGGCCTTCAGCGGGTGTGAAGATCGTATGAGGCTCCAGGAAGAGGACCTGGCACCTGAAGCGCTGAGGAAGGTGCTCTTGGTCTTGACTGGGGACCCCACCCTCGGCAGCATCCGGCAAGGGGGGGGGGGCTTGCTGTACCTCTGCTCGAATAGGGGCGACTTTGTGAATCAGATGCCCGTCTTCGACGAACGGGGGCTGCGCCCCGCTGGCCTCCGGGGGCCTCGCGAGAACCCAGTGGTGGTGGCCCCCCTTTTGGTCGGCCACGGCGGCTCTTCCTCAAGTGGCGGAGCAGGGAGGTATGGGCCGGCGGAGGCCGAGGGGGCCTCCGCCGGGGTGACGGCGCCAGGCAGCGCTCTTGAGGGAGCAGCTCCTGAGGCCCATGCTACCGCGGCTGGGGGTGGCGAGCAGCTGCCCGTAGTGCCGGCGGCTGAGGCCCCTGGGCCCCAGTTACTCTTCTTGGTGGGGTGACCGGCAGCGTGCATCAGGTAGATGCCCCTGACGCGGGTCGCCTTGACGCTTCTTCCTCGTCGCAGGCTGACCCCTGCGCTCAACTCTTGGGTCGCTTCCGAGTGGACTTTGAGGCTCTCCGGAAGAGAAGGGAGGCCTTGGGCGACGATTACCCTTGTCTCCTGCTGAAGCGCAGGAAGTACTTCGTCATCGATGAGTAAGTCTTCCCCTTTTCCAGCTCCTGATCCTTCTGTTGCTTTTACTGATCCTTGCTCCGCAGGGCCCTTCCCGCCGAGCTCACGGAGATGGCTGAGGAGCCATCCCCCTTGGCTCTGCCCTCTCCACTGTCTTCGAGCACTCTGAGCAGTAGAGCCCTTGTGGTGAGGCTAGTCGGAGAGACGAACCATCCTGAGGCGCATCGCGGCCCTGCGCGCCTCGCGACCCTCCTTCGCGAGCCTTCTCGTGGCATAGCCAGCCTGCCGTGGGCTTCTCGTCTGGTCGTGGACCGTGATTGGCTGGGGTATTCCCCGCGCTCTTCTTTAGGGGATGGGCTGGCTCTAGGCCGGGCTTCTGGCGAGGCGTGCCCGGCCGTGGCGAGGGCGCCAGCCCCTGACCCCCTGCACGGAGGAGTGCTGATTCGTGGCCCCCGGCGCTCGCTTGGGGCGGATGATGGTGTGGAACACGTACTCGAGAGCGCCTGGGAGCGTCGCGCTCTTCGCCAAGGGTTTCTTCGGAGGGCGGCTGACGCGGTGAGCCTGCTTGGTGAAGAGCTCGCTGACGAAGACGCACGCCTTGAGGCCGTGGGCCTGCGCCTGGCTGCAGAGAGGCGCGAGCTGAAGGCGGCTGTCGCCCTTGCGCGCCATCGGCGTGACCTTGACAATGGGGAGGCCAAGGCGTCGCTGGCGGCCTCTCGGGAGGTCCGTTCTCGGGCCGTCGAGGCTCGGGAAGCTGACCGGCGGCGAGAGGCGGCGGAGGAGTGGGCGAGGGAACTCCTGGCCCGATGCCACTCACTGGAGGAGCATGTCACGCCCAAAATGCGACCCCATCCAAAAGGAACTCGAAGGTCCCACCAAGGATAGATCCGCATATTGAAACGCTTTTGCAAGGTGGATATCATTACATCAACATTACATAATAGATGGGGGATACATACATAAGGCACACATGCCACAAGAATACATCAACATCATACATGAGAACAACATCCGACTACGGATGAAACATAAACGGGAACTCAAACGACATCCACCCTGCTAGCCCAGGCTGCCGACCGGGAGCCTATCCCCTGGTCGAAGAAGAAATAGAAGAAGAACTCCAAAACAAGCAAACATCGCTCTCACGTCATGATCATCGCATAATCTGTACCTGCAACTGTTGGTGTAGTAATCTGTGAGCCATGAGGACTCAGCAATCCCATTACCATGGGTATCAAGACTAGCAAAGCTTAAAGGGAAAGGAATGGGTAAAGTGTTGAGGTTGCAGCAGCGGCTAAGCATGTATGGTGGCTAACTTACGCAAATAAGAGCGAGAAGAGAGCAACCGGAACGGTCGAGAACTAGTAATGATCATACACATTCTAAGCAAGTTTCATATAGAACACATCCAAAACGGAGGAACGGTGCAACACATACACTGTATACAAGACATAACAACAATCTGTCCTAAACAGCAAGTAGGCATCTAGCAAGCATCAAAACAACATGCTACAGCACCAAAACATGATAACAAAAGGCATGGACAAGATCTACAGGTAAAGCATTACAAAACATGAACACTGATATATCTCCATAAATCACTAGATCATGCTCAAAAGGACATGGCAAGATTGCAAATAATAACAGTTTCATGGATTTAGCAGAATTCATAGGACATGGCAGAAATAACATCAGGTTAGCATGTTTAGAGCTATCAAACAACATGTTACAGCAAGCTATCATGTCAAACTAGAGCATGGCATGAATCTACTCAAATCATATAACAAATGTCCCTTACCGACCATAAGCCAAAAGGGATCAGAAAATACATTTGCAAGCATGTGAACGTAGCAAAAACATAAATAGATTCAGACTTGGTGAAAAAACTGGAGCATGGCAAAACAGATAACAAGTAGGCATGTTGGTGAGCTTGAACCACTCACTACAGAGCATTTCATGACAAACTAAGCATATACCCATAAATAAGACATGGCATGAAAGCTAGGAATGGCAAGAACAACATCATAGCATGCAAGAATCAACTACAACAACCTTGGCAAAATTGAATAACATGTAAACAATCTGCCAGGAACATTTTATAGCAAAAGTAGAGCTCGATTGAGTCAAGCTAGGTTGATCCATAAATGCAAACAGAGGCATGGATGGATAGAGCATAACCATATCTACAAAACATCCTTACTGATCATACTCAAAAGAGCAACATCACGGAGGCATAAAAATAACAGCAGACAAAGACTTAGTGAAATTCTAAGTCTCTGAAAACAGCAACATCACGACGGCGCGGAGGGAGGTTTTTAGGGTTAGGGGGAAAATTCATCCGCGAAAATGGAAGGGGCGGGTCTATTTATAGGTAGAGGGAGCTAGGAGACTCCAAATGGAGCACGATTTTCGCCCACACGATCGTGTTCGAACGTCCGAGAGCATGGAGGGGAGTTTGCTGGGTTTTGGGCCACTTTGGAGGGGCGTTGGGCTGCAAGACAACAGAGGCTTTTACGGTTACCCGGTTAACCGTTGGAGTATCAAACGACCTCCAAATGGCACGAAACTTGACAGGCGGTCTACCGGTGATATACCAAGGCCGCTTGTCAAACCTCGGTCCATTCCGAGAAAGTTTAACACCTGCTCACAACAGGAGACAAAAGGGGAACGCCGGAGGACATAGGAGTGCCGGATTGCAAAACAGACAACGGGGAAAAAGCTCGGATGCATGAGACGAACACGTATGCAAAATGAAATGCACATGATGACATGATATGAAATGCATATGATGACATGGAAAAGTGCAACACGCAAGCAAATGACATGGCAACAACGACGAATAACTGGCGGACACCTGGCGCAACGAATCCGGGGCGTTACAGAGCAGGTGGAGCTGCGCGATACGGCCTTGCGTTGATGAAGGTGGCCTCAGGCGACCCAGCAGAGCTCCAGAAACATGAGGAGGCGCTGACGCCGAGGCCGCTGAGCAGCGTCTTGTGAGTATGAACGCTCAGAAACAAGGGAGCGCTTGGTGGCCTTGAGCGGGAGGATAATGTCATTGTCGGGAAGCCCGTGTCTTGGAGGAGGTCGGACGTCGGGTGGCGACAATGGCCGCTTGAACCTTGAGCGCGAGTTCGAGGAGAGGCTGGGGTTGATCCGGGCTGAGGCTGAAGGTAGGACCGCTGCCTTGAGGGCCCAGTAGGAGGAGGTGACGCGGTGGGCCGATGCTTCTCGGGCCGCCCTTGAGGTGGCGCAGGAGGAGTTAACTACTTCACGTGCCGAGGTGCTTCTTCTTCGCCAACAGGTGGACGAGGCTGAGGCTGTCGCATGACAGAATGCGGACGAGATACGCCAGCGGCGGATCCTGGAGCACGAGCACGGCCCCATGCTCACCACGCTCCGGGAGAGAGCCAACACAGCCTTGGGTAACATCTGCGAGGCGGCTGTTGGCGAGCTGCCGATATGATTAACTACACGGCAACCTTGAGTTCTTCACCGGCGTGGTGATGTAGCTGGAGGTGCGGTCAGTCAGAGCCGACAGGTTGGTGGAGGAAAGGAGCCGCGCCCTGCTCGGGCACGCCTTTTCTCGCGTCTTCAGCCATCTCCGGGATATGGACCCCCACTTCGACTTCGATGCCGCCATCGCCCCAGTACCCCAGGCCGACGGGACGACCTGGCGCATGGGGTGGAGGACAACGTGGACGCTCTCGTCAGGGCCTTCGCTTCAGATAACGACGGCGTGATCGTGGCTGCTGATGAAGGCGGCGTGGTGAACGGCCCAGACGCCGCTGGTGGCAACGCTGAGAGCGATGGCGATGCCAGCGACGCCAGCAACAGTTCAGGAGGTGCCCCTGAGGATGCATTGGGGGATTTATCCGATTTACCGCGCATCTTTCCTGTTTCCTTACCCTGCACGAATAGAGCTCAGGTTTTGCCCTGACGATTGTGAGAGCATTTTGGGAGGGGGAGCCCCTCATGTAAAACTTGCGTTCTATGTATTAGTAGATGCTATATCACCCGTATGGCTGTGCCAAGTGGCTGGCTAGTTTACCTTTGTCCCGTGCGGGCCCTGAGATAGCCTGTGGAGGGCTATGGCGTCTCAAGTGTCTCCTGGTCGAACCCGTAGGATCTGCAGTAAAAACCCCCAGAGAGGATGCGGCCGCGGCACCCTGGGCTGCACGCAAGCTAGGCCCAACCTGGCTCGCGAGGGGCTCACGAGGGGAGGCAGCTGAGGCAAAGCGGTAACCGGAACGCGAGAGATTGCTTGAACGAGACTAAGCACCCCTTCCCCAAACACACGCAAATCTCGAATTCGAATCCAACTTAAATCCAGCGGGGGAAAGTGACAACCAAAGGGAAAAGCAATGAAAGTAGAAAAAAGGCCGCGTCCGGCACCTAGTCTAGTCTTGGACGTCTTCTCACTGTGTGAGCTAAGTGCTGCCTTTGGGCGTGGGAGGAGCCCGGGGCTGAGGCCGCACCCTGAGACTCGGGCGTGCTGCCCCACTCATTATTATGTGGGAGTGTCACGAGGCGTGAGCTTCACGAGCACTGGGCCTTCTTCACAGTACCGGCCTTGCTTCATATCGCCCAGACAAGGCCCCGCCTTGCGCCCGCACTCTAGTGCCATCAATAGCGACCACGGAAACCAGGGCGCCCGCCGATGGGGTAGAGCGGTCGCTAGCGGTTCCAAACGACCACGGGTCCTCACTTGAGGCAGGCCACGAGGCACCTCCCAGCGGAGGGCCTACCTCCCGAAAACGCCTTTCTCCGAGCCTTGCGGTGGTGATTCGGATCTCGGCCCCTCTCCTGCAGCCCGGCGCCCTCCTCACGAGGGTAGGAGGCTGAGGGAGGCGGCAGCCGCTGTTGTGGTGACCTGCACATCCTGTGATCCATGATTAGCGTATACCTGCTCTTGAGGAATTAGCGGTACCCGATAATCGTCGCTTCCAGCATGGCCGGTGGGGCCTTCACGGGGCTCCTGGAAGAGCTCAGCTTATGTTGCCTCGTCCCCCCAGCTTAGGCTGAGGAGCGAGCCTTGTTCGCCCTCATGCTGGTGCCCTTGGTCCATCATGTGGGGCACATATTCTTCTGGGGCCGTCATCCCGAAGGCCGCGCCATAGTGCTCCGCGGGCCATGCAGCTCTGCTTGAGGCGCCCACACAGGGGTGGTAAGCGCGGTGACCACTGGGGCCGTGGGTGTGGGCGAGTCCTTCTTCGCTGGCGGGGGCGGAGGCAGCGCTGCACCCGGCCAGTCTTTGGCAACCGGTGTTGGAGTTGCCTTGGAGCCCAGCGCGTCTGCGAAACCCAGCGGGCCCTGGACTGAGGTGGGAGGCTGGCGCGAAGGGTGATCCCGAGGCGGCAAAGCCAGTAGCTTCTGCCACCCGCTCTAGCGACACATCGCGGCCGCCTTCCGGCCTTTGCTGACTGCGGTAGCTCTCGGGCCACCGTGGCCTTGACCCTCGGTTCCTTTGCTCCCAGCGGGTGTCTGGCGTCAGCGACATGGCGTGGTTGGAAGCCCTTGCTGCCGACCGCGCTGTCGCGGCATGAGAGTTGTCGAAGCCTGTCGCGTCACCGCGGCCCATGGCGCCCTGCGGACCGCGAGCTGCACTGGGCATGGGGTCGCCCGGCGGCGGCTCTGCGATGGGCGGGCCAAGCGCCCGAGGATCGGGTTACTGCACAGTGCGCTGACATGATGATGATGATGCGATGGGACACGAAGTGGCGGAGGTGGATCGGCGCACCTACTGGCGGCGCCAAATGTCGGTTCGGGTTCGGCCAGACCCTTGAGGTTCGAACACTAGGGTGCGTGCGGAGATCTCGCCCTCTACCTACCTGCACCCGCCCGCCTCGCTAGGATCTAAATTCTGAAAGGAACAACACAAGAGACACAAGGTTTATACTAGTTCAGACCCCTTTGTTGTGGTGTAATACCCTACTCTAGTTTGTGGTGTGGTGGATTGCCTCTTGGGCTGATGGTGATGAACAATACAAGGGAGAACAGCCTCGCGAGGGTCTGTTCTTGGCCGGGGCGATGAACTGCTAGGAGGAGTTCAGCCGCCTTTCTCTCTCTCTCTGTCCTCTCTACCTTCTCTATTCTCGGTCTCGATGCCCTACCATGTGGGCGGCTAGTCCTATTTATAGGCGAAGACCCTGGGCCTCTCCCCAAATATTGAGCGGGAAGGGTGCCAACAATTGGCCATTTTGAAGGGGAACATCTGGTACACTTATCCTGAGTAAAGTTGGTCCTCGCTTTGTCAAAGGCTCACGGTGGTGGCCTTTGCTTGGGCTCCTAATGACTTCCTTCCTGCCGTTGGGCTGGTCTTGGTCTTGTTGCACGAAATGGATGCCTTTGCTTGATGCTCTCGCCTGCGCTTGCTCCCTTTGCACCAAAGAGGAAAGGAGGACACTGCAGCGGGCTAGCACCCCTGGCGCCCTTAGTGCGTCATAGCTTGCGTCATGGGCACCTCGTGAGGTACCCGCCTTGATCTCTCCACCTCCTCATGAGCCGGCTGATGAGGCCGTGCACGAGGAAACTCATCGTCCGCCCATCTTGGCCCCTCGCGAGGGTCTTGAGCTTGTGTTGATGAAATGGGCGTCTTGGGCCCCCCTTGAGGCACGCCTTGAGTGCTGAGCGAGCAAGTCTGGGGACCCCCGTTCCCAGAACGCCGACAAGTACTTCCGGCTGCCTCTCCTCTGCCGAGCGCGCTCAGTAAGAGGAAGAGGAGGAGGAGCCTACCGACAAGCTGGACAAGCTGTCTGATTGCTGCCGTTACTGCTCAGCGGCAGCTTACCTCGAACGCCCTCTGCCACTCCAGACGACCCCTCTCGAAGTGGTGGTTCTCCACGTAGATCTCCTGATTCCTCGCCTCTAAGGCAGCGTGTGCCGTGGCCACGGCGGCGGTAAGGCTCTTTGCGTGCTCGACGAGGCGCTCCTCGTCCTCCCGCAGGAATTCGGTGTAGCTCCCAAGGTCGCTGACGCACGTGCGGCCATCCACCTCCGCCTCCCGCCTTCGGGCGGCGGTGGCGGAGCGGGTGATGACCCCGGCGGTCCACGGTGGGCTAGCGGCCACGGCGGACGATTATGGGGTGGCGGCCAGGACCACCACCTCTCGCTTCGGGCATGATCATGGATCAGGGTGGCTGTCGGTGTGCAGGGCAGGGGTCCCCAGACTTGCACACTGCGGCTGCGGGGAGTGGCTCAAAGGAGGCCCAGGACAGCTCATCTTCATCATAGCAAGCTCAAGACCCTCGCGAGGGGCCAAGCCTCGCGGGGCGGACGACAAGGAGCTTCCTCAGGCACGGCCTCGTCAGGTTGGCTCATGAGGAGGCGGAGAGTTCAAGGCAGGGTACCTCGCGAGGTGCCCATGACGCATAGCCATGGCGACCAAGAGGCGTCGATCGAGGCGCCCGGCCATGGCGTCCTCCTTTCCTCTTTGGTGCAAAGGGAGCAAGCGCAGGTGAGAGCATCAAGCAAAGGCATCCGCTTTCGGTGCAACGAGACCAAGACCAGCCCCAACGGGCCGGAAGGGAGTCATCGTGGAGCCCAAGCAAAAGGCCATCACCAGAGCCTTTGGCAGGCGAGGACCAACTTTAGTCAGGATAAGTGTACCCGCTGTTCCCCTTCAAAATGGCCAATTGTTGGTGCCCTTCCCGCTCAATATTTCGGAAGAGGCCTAGGGCCTTAGCCTATATAAGTAGAGCTAGCCACCATAGTAGAGAAGGCGGGCATCTGGAATCCAGAGAAAGACAGAAACCCGATCCTCAAGCTAGAGCGACGGGACACCACCTAGCAGTTCATCACACCCACAAAGAACAGACCCTCGCGAGGCTGTTCTTCCCTGTACTGTTCTTCATCAGCCCAAGAGGCAATCCACCACACCACAAACTAGAGTAGGGTATTACACCTAGCGGTGGCCCGAACTAGTATAAATCTTGTGTCTCTTGTGCTGTTCCGTTTAGTAGTTTAGGTTCCTGCGATTCGGCCGAGTGCGAGGCGGTGGAGGTTGGATCACCGCGCACCCCAGTTTTGAACCTCAAGGGTCTGCCGGAACCCGAAATCCGACATTTGGCGCGCCCGGTAAAGGTGCGCCGGAATCTGCCTTCGTCGCCTCGTTCTTCCTCGACCACCGCAACCATGTCGGCGCCCGTCGCTGCGCCCGAACGCCGAGCCGCCCTCGCCTCCCATGTCGCGACAGCTCCCGTCGGCGGGGAGCCCTCGCCGTTCCCGTCACCGCCGTCAACGCCACCACCGGCCCGGCGAACGAGCAGCAAGCATCGTTACCGACCCGTCCATGAGGCGGGGCGGCCGCCTACCTGCGCCTGCGCTCACCCCCGCTGGTTCTTTGTCACGCGCGCCCCGCGCGGCCATGGAGGCCCGAGCTGCACTCATCGCGGCTAACGAGCTCCTGCGCTACCACCCCGTCGACGACGTCTACGAAGAATGGCTCGACCGAGTCGCCGAGCTCGTCCGCGCTGCAGGCGAACCAGCGCCGTCCGTCTCGCTGCCGCACCCGCCCAGCTGGCGATGAAGCTCCCGGCGCCTCGGCCGCCTCCTCCTCAAGAAGGCGCCACAGCCCCAAGGCGCGCGGTCCCTGGGCGGAACCCGTTCCGCCAGGCGCCGGCACGGCAAGAGCAGAGCTGTCAAGAGGTTCCTCGCCCGCAAGAAGCTGCCCGAGCGCTCCCCGCTCCAACACGTCAAGACCCTGCGCTGACCCCAACCGCGGCAGGAGGCCCCTAAGACCAAGCTCTCTGCCGTCCAGGCCCCAGCAGCCACGGCGGGCTGCCGCGCCTTCACCTCCGAGGCTGCGCATGGCCGCGTGGCCCGCCAAGTTCAAGCAGACCTGCCTCCTCGCTCACGGCCGTGAGCTGACCCTCGGAGTTCCTCCAGCTCTATGAGCTGGGCATCGAGGCTGCCAACGGGGATGAAAAGGTCATGGTGAACTGGTTTCCCCATGGCGCTCAAGGACGGGCCCGCACTTTGGCTCCTGAATCGGCCCCGAGCACGATCTCTTCCTAGGCCGAGATGCGTGCCGCTTCATCGCCAACTTCCGTGGTACTCGCGACCGCCACGCCATGAGCGACATGCGCCGTATCAAGCGACAACCAGGGAAACCCTGCAAAAAGTACATCGGCAGCTTCAACAACGCTACGCCTCAAGATCCCGAGGGTAGCGGAGGAGGCCATCGGCGGCGCGACGTCAAGATGAAGGAGGAGGCGAGCGATGCATGAAGATCTGTGCACCTCCACAGAGCTGTTCAACTTGGCGACCAAGTGCGCCAGGGGCTGAGGAGGCGCCTCTCCCTCCTCGAGCTGCACATCACGGATCCCGAAGAAAAAGAAGTCCAAGGCCAAGGGCGTGAAGCGCCAAAGGGGCTGCCGTGCTCAGCCCGAAATCCGCAAAGAAGTGAGGCGAGATCAGCCCGAGTCCTCCAAGGGCAGCCGGTGCTGCGTGTACCACGACCTCCACACCCACAACACCAATGAATGTCAAGAGCTCCGGGCCGTGCTGAAGGAAGGGTCGGCAGACGCCTTGGCGCAGGCGACTGGGCTACTACGGCCGAGGAGGAGGAAGGAATGCGGGGACTGGGAAGACCGCGGCCAGCGCCAAGGGTGGCGCGACCAACCTCGCGAGGACGGCTGGCAAGACCCACCTCGCGAGGGAGGCTGGAGGATCAGCCTCGCGAGATCGCCTGCAGGGGAACGCGAGCCTCCCTCCGCTGCCGCCGCCGCCATGGAGAATCGAAGGCATCATCGGGGCGAGGGGGTGGGGGCTTCGAAGCGCGTGCGATCGCTTTGCATCTGGGCGGAGCTCAAGCCCGACCTCTCGGCGCATCTTCAAGCGGTTCGCCCATAAAGTGAATGCAGTCCTCCCCAAGCTCGAGGCCACGCTCCCTCTCGGGTGGTGGGCGTGCGCCATCACGTTCAGCTCGGCGGACCAGCTCAAGTCTTGCAGCCACGGCGGAGTTCTCCCGATGCTTTGTTCCCCAATCATCGGCAATGTGCTAGTCACAAAGACCCTCATCGGCGGCGGAGCGGGGCTCAACGTCCTGTCCGTGGAAACATTCAACAATCTCCAAGTGCCTTACGATCGACTTCAGCCAGCAAGCCTTTCCCGGAGTCGCAAGCGGCTCCTGATCACGATCGGGCAGGTCTGCCTTCCTGTCACCTTCGGGGCTCGCGACAACTACCACACAGAGCTCATCGACTTCGACGTCGCCCACATTCGCCTACTATACAACGCCATCCTTGGGTACCCAGCGTTGGCCAAATTCATGGCCGTAACCCACCATGGCTACAACGTCCTCAAGATGCCAGGAAGCGGCGGGGTCATCACGGTGCCCTGTGAAGAGAGAGGCGATGTGCTCCTGGGCGAGCCTTTCAGGCCGCATCGCTAGAAGACCCAGACCACAGCAGCAGGAGGCTTCCCGAGGCCGCACCCAAGAAGAAGAAGACATCGACCGGCCCAGCTCTTCAAGAGACATGCCCCTCAGGGCCCGCCCCGGGCCAGGGAGGCCTCCTTCCGTCGCATAGGGAAGCGCGCCCGGCGCCCTCCTCAGGTAGGGCTCGGGGGATCTTCCCTGGGGGGCCGCCGACCTCGCCAAGGTCTCGAGGGAGGCGCTTGGGCACCACGTGGAGGCGTGTTTCGAAGCACGTTTCCCACGAGCAGGAGCAAGACCAGTAGGGCAGAACCCTCAAGAGTTCGTCAGCAAGGCCATTCAGGAGCTACATGAGTCAAGGGTCATGAGGGGCAGCCGCCGCCTACCCGCTGTGGCCCCCCATCCAGGCGAGGATGGTGGGCTGCGCGTCTGCATCGACATACCAGGGCTCAACCGAGCCGCATCTCAAGAGCGCCTCTGGCCCTCGCGAGTCGGACGTTGCGAAGGTCCGCCCCACAGCTACGTGCGCATGCCTTATGGCCTGCCAAACGCGGTAGCTACGCACCAGCGTCTCATGAGGACCATCCTGGAGGCTCAAGAGGTCAGGCACGCCGCAGCCCTGGCGGAGATGGAGATGGTCTATGAGGAACCGCCAGCGCCTCCCGAGCCTACCGAGGCCCCCGGGCGTGGGGGCTCGTGAGGATCGGCTCCCGCAGCCCACCGAGTCTGCTACATCAACACCCCTTCGTCCCCAACATCACCAGGTGACAACTTTAAGTTTCGTTTCAGGCTGGGAGCGCCTTCAGGGCTGCATTATTCCCAGGCCGCGTGGGTCCGTCCCTGCGGCATGTATCCCTTTTATTTCATGTCATTAGGTTATCCTGTTGGGGGTGCCCCTCGGGCTGCATCATCCCCAAGCCGCTCGGGCCTGTCCCAGTGGCATGTATCCTTCTTGCGTTTTTCTTTAGGATTATGCTCTCGCTCCACCATACATTATTTGGAGCCTTTTCACGGGTGGCGGAATCTTGCACGTTAAAGGGGGTGCACGAGCATCGCGACTCAGAGGCTCCTACCGGCTCTCCGGCCTTCACCCTCTGGTCTTGTCCATGACATCAGCGACACAGCTTGCCCGGCTGACAGTGGGACCAGCCCTAGAGCCGGGACCCAATAGCGTAGAGTTTAGTCATCTAACCCAGATGCGTGTTAAAGGGGGTGCACGAGCATCGCGACTCGAGAGGCTCCTACCGGCTCTCGGCCCTCACCCTCTGGTCTTGTCCATGGCATCGCGACACGGCTTGCCCGGCCGACGGTGAGACCAGCCCGAGAGCCGGGACCGAGGGCGTAGAGTTCTTGCATCGACCTAGCTTGCGCGTTAAAGGGGGGTGCATGAGCATCGCGACTCAGGGCTCCTACCGGCTCTCCGGCCCTCACCCTCTGGTCTTGTCCATGGCATCGCGACCTGGCTTGCCAGCGACGGCTGAGACCAGCCCGAGAGCCGGGACCCGAGGACGCAGAGTTTTGCCATCTAACCCAGCTTGCGCTTTAAAGGGGGGGTGCCTGAGCATCGCGACTCAGGGCTCCTACCGGCTCTCCGGCCCTCACCCTCTGGTCTTGTCCATGGCATCGCGACCTGGCTTGCCAGCGACGGCTGAGACCAGCCCGAGAGCCAGGACCGAAGACGTGAAATGCACCGGCATCTGGCCAATTTTGCAGGAACACACTCAAAGACAAGGCCCAGAGCCAGGCGCAACCCGCCTTGAGGTAGGGCCCCGTGAGTCTCGCGCTGGCTCACGGGTGCCCAGATACACCTCGTCCAGCCCTACCGTTCCACCCACGTGTCAGGGTGGGGCTGTATACGCCCCGGGGGCTCCTCCCGGAGGGGAGCCCCCTCGCACGTTCCACTGGAAGCACCATGCTCCGTCTTGCGGTGGCGACCTTTGTCGAGGCGGCTATGCCCGTCACGCATGCTTGAGCGCTATGCTCGGCGCCGGTGATAAACAAGCGAGGGTGGCCTCCGAGTCGCATCAACCTCACGGAGCCCAGAGCTCAGTGTCTGCAGCCTCGTCATAGCGCCTCCCCTCACAGCGCCCAGCGAGGGGGCTGCAGGGGGCTGCGCTGGTCACGCCAGAACGCACGCCACTCCAGCCGAGCCCCTCGGGCCTATTTGTCGCACGTCACTCCCGGCGGAGCCAAGGTACGAATGTCGTTTGAGCGTCAAGGGGACTCCTGAGCATCGCCACTCGAGGAGCCTAACTGGGTCACGTAGCCCCTCACCCCTTAGTTCAAAGGCTAACGGCGGTTGAGGTATCTTGAGGGCGGGCTCTCTGAGGCGTGGAATCGGCGGATCCGCCCGCGTCTCACCTCCCTACTTGTTGTTCGTGCGCCAAGGGGGATTCCTGAGCATCGCGACTTAGGAGCCTAACTTGTCACGTAGCCCCTCACTCCTTGGTCCCATCCTGGTTTTCGGTCGGGGCTAAGGGCAGCTGAGGTATGCGCGGGGCCGGGCTCTGCCGGCGTAGAACGTAAGCAAGTAGGAAGCACAAATTTCAAGGAATTCAAAAGCAAATATTACAGTCCACACTGTTATCGCAATAAACAACGCAAGTTTAAACGCCTCCTCGAGGCATGATACATGTCTTGAGGAATTAAAAGCAAGGCGGGGAGCCACAATGGAGTCACTTGTCGGCGGTGGAGCAGCAGCCTTGAGTGGGCTCGCCTCGTGAAGCAGCAGGCCGGCAGCGCCTCGCCCGGCTTGGTGCTGAAGGCGGAACTTCCCCGCCAGAGCCTCGCGACCCTTCACAACCTCGGCGTGGGCAGCTGCATGCTCGCCGCTTCTTGGCTCCAAAGAGCTGTCCATGTCGTATTTGGGATCGCGAAGATAGATGTGGGTGAGGATCTGCGTCAGTGCCGCGGAAGACAAGACACGCACCTTGGCCTCAGCCGTGGGGCCAAGACCAAGGGAGACATCTTCAAGAGCGCGAACCAGGAAGGGAAGCAGCTTGGCGGGGCCGTCCTCTGCACCGGGCAGTGGGCTCTCCAGGCCGCTATCGCAAAGCTCCCTCAGCAAGGCGCGAGCCTTCACCTCCATATCCATGAAGGCCACACGATCTTCGGCAAGAACCCGCGCCTTGTCGTCCAGCTCGATCTTCCTGCGCCTCCGGTTCCTGCTCCAGCCGCGCTGCTTGATCCACGACGCTTCTTCGGCTTGGCCTCCCGGTCCTTGGCGGCGCCTCGCGAGCCTTCATGCTTTCCTCCTGCTCTGGCGGAGGCGGGCCTCCTCGGCAAGCTGGTTCTGCGAGCCCTTCATTTCGCCCTCCAGCGTCTCACAGCGACCTTGGATGCTGGCTGCCTCCCCCAGGGCAGCATCGCGGGCTACCTTCGCCTCACGAACAGCCTGCTTCTCCTCATCGCAAGCCGTCGAGGCCTGGACCAGCGCCGCCCGAATCGAAGCATCGGAGCGAATCCAGCCAGAGGCCAGCTCCAAGCGCCCGACCACCAAGCGAGGGTCGGCGCCTAGAAGATCTTGACGCAGCCGGTCCAATTCAGCGGCAGCACGATCCAAGACAGTGAGAGGAGTCAGAGAGACAACAGTTGGTGGAGTAGGAGGAGATGGCGGCGGCGTAACCACTGCGCCCTGAGGCGGAACCAGCCAGTGCCACGGCTTGATGGGAGGCAGCGCCAAGCAAGGGCACCTCGGGAGTCGCTGGGTCAAGGGGCTGAGCTTCGCCCAGTGGGCTCAGCCGAACCCTCGCGAGGGCGCCCGGGCAGGAGAGGCACAGGGCGTCGGATCATCTTCTTTTGAGCGAGAGGCACCGCCACGGATGGGGCCTCGAGGAGCCCCGCCGACTTCTTCCGCCATGAGGCGCCCGGCCTGGCGAAGAACATGGACGATTAGATCTCGTCGACAGAGCAATAATCAAGGCGGGAAGCAGGGCACTTACGGTGTCGTCATTTGGTGGACTCGAGCAGCCTCCGGCCATACTTGAAGCCCTAGAGCCAGGCTGCGGGATCGGCTTCAAGGGGACCCTGGCAGGAGGCGCGTCCGGATCGCCCCAGTCCGGTCCTTCTTCGGGATCGAGGCGGGCTTCTCCCGCTCATCCTCATCCTCGTCGTCGTCACTCTCGGGGGAGGCGGAGAAGCGGGACCTGCGCGCGAGGAGGAGCCCTTGACTCCGCCCCGAATCAACCCCTCTCCTGGCTCTCTTTCCTCCACCTCTTCGCTGGAGTCGGAAGAGGACACGTCCACCAGGTCCTCCGGAGCCTCCACGGGCACGGGCCCGTCCCCATTGAAGACGGGCATGGGCCCCACTACCTGCTCCTAGTCCTCACGAAGGAACAAGGGCGCGGGGGCGCCCTCCAGTCTCGCCACATCGCCCCCAACCAAGGACTAGAGGACCGTCGCCAGGTCCTCGCTGGCCAGGGCCATGGGGCTCGGGTGAGGCCTCCACATCGGAAGCGAGTTCTGATGAAGCGGAGCCAGTTGGTGCTCGGGAACTCCCTCGGCCAGCGGCCGGTCAGCTTCGCCGCCGCCGCGTTGGCCGGCTTCAGATCTGCATCTATCTTCTCCAGCACCAGCTTCGCGCGGGGATCCAGAAGCTCCACTCGGGACCAGTCGTCGGAGCTCTCGGCGGGCTCCGTGGGCAGGATCGGCCGTGGGTGGATCGCCAGCATCCACCAAGACCCACTTGCTCCTGAAGCCCTCAATCCGCTTCGGGGTTTGAAATGGCGATGGCTCCGCCCGTGTCTGTGGCTTCGTGCCGCTGGAGGCGGAACCTGGGAGGTTCGGAGGAAGAAGTAGTGGCGCAGCAAGGCCACGAGGGCTTCACCCCAACATGGGCCTCACAATAGTAGGAGAAGATTGCGGAAGAAGGACAGAGTTGGGATGGAGGTGCGAGCTTGGATGTTGTAGTGACGGAGGGCGGAGAAGAAGAAGTCGAGAAGGGAGGCACCGGACCAGCAATGATGGCGCTCACGAAGAACAGGTAGAAGGTACTCCCCGACCACGAGGCGGAGGAGCCGACCTTGAACACCGCCGTTCCATTGGCGCCCTAGGCTCGCCAACCGGCGCATCAAGCAGGCTCGCCTGACACATTTGGCGGGTCCAAGGCAGGAGAGTACCAAGCTCCGGCCGGGGCTTGGCGAGGAGCAATGACTGGCTAGGGCACGCAGGCGGAGTGGATCTGAAGGTCTTGGAAGCAGAGAGGAGAGGCGCAAGAAAAGGGATCTAAGCAGAAACTTGAGAAAGTAAAGGAGGCAAGGAAGATGCCGCTCTATAATCCACCCACGCGGTTGCAGAGGCGCACGCGTCCAATCAACCGCCATGCAACGCCCAAGGCCGCAGGCTGTTAGGGCCCACGACGCTTCGCACTTACCCTTTCGCCTCTCTGCTCGGCCAAGTTCGGGTGCGCCGTGGGCCCGTGGGCTACTGTCGGCGTTCGGGAGCAGGGGTCCCCACACTTGCACTGCGGCTGCGGCGTGGCTCAAAGGAGGCCAGGACAGCCCATCTTCATCAACGCATAAGCTCAAGACCCTCGGCGGAAGTGACGACAAGGAGCTTCCTCGAGCACGGCCTCGTCGGGTTGGCTCATGAGGAGGCGGAGAGTTCAAGGAAGGGTACCTCGCGAGGTGCCCATGGCATAAGCCATGACGACCAAGGGCGCGATCGAGGCGCCCGGCCAGCGCGGCGTCCTCCTTTCCTCTTTGGTGCAAAGGGAGCAAGCGCGGCGAGAGCATCAAGCAAAGGCATCCGTTTGATTGCAACGAGACCAAGACCAGCCCCAGCGGCTGGAAGGGAGTCATCGTGGAGCCCAAGCGGCGTCATCACCAGAGCCTTTGGCAGGCGAGGACCAAGTTTAGTCAGGATAAGTGTACCCGCTGTTCCCCTTCAAAATGGCCAATTGTTGGCGCCCTTCCCGCTCAATATTTCGGAAGAGGCCCAGGGCCTTAGCCTATATAAGTAGAGCTAGCCACAATAGTAGAGAAGGCGGGCATCTGGAATCCAGAGAAAGACAGAAACCCGATCCTCAAGCTAGAGCGACGGGACACCACCTAGCAGTTCATCACACCCACCAAGAACAGACCCTCGCGAGGCTGTTCTTCCTGTCTTATTCTTCATCAGCCCAAGAGGCAATCAACCACACCACAAACTAGAGTAGGGTATTACACCTGGCGGTGGCCCGAACTAGTATAAATCTTGTGTCTCTTGTGCTGTTCCGTTTAGTAGTTTAGGTTCCTGCGATTCGGCGAGGTACGAGACGGTGGAGGGTTGGATCACCGCGCGCACCCCAGTGTTCGAACCTCAAGGGTCTGCCGGAACCCGAAATCCGACAGTGGCCGGCAATGGGGTGGCAGCCACGACAGCCACCTCCCGCTTTTGGGCTGCGGCGGCGGAGCGGGCAATGGCCCTAGATTTCGATGGTGGTTTTGCGGCAACAGCTGCCGATGGGCAGCGGTGGCGGAGCGTGTGGTGGGTGTTCCGCGCACACCTATCAGGACGCCCACGCCAAGATTACACACTACGCTGGGGCTGAAATTTGGCCGCTGTCGCGGTGTAGCCTCCTAGCTGGAGTTGTCCTCTGATGATGGCGGAGTAGCTGAGCGACGGTGACGGACCGGTGCCATTGGTGATCGTGGGAGAAGCAGACGAGATAAGCTACAGGGAGGGAGGGGAAATCTGACAGCCTTGAGGACTTCGCCCGACCGTGAGGGTTTATATAGCAGGCGGTAAGCATTGGGATGTTGGGGATTTCACCGAGTCGGTGGGAAGCTTGGCGGGGAACACGTGAGGTTCTTGGCGTGAAACGGGCTCACCGACGATTCATTGGCACCACCGTTTGGCCAAATGAACGCCCCCGCGCACCGCGCAATCTTGCGCTGTAAGCCGTCTGCGGCAGCGGGTTGACAAGACGTGCGAGAGGAGGACGAAAGGCCACGTACACATACGGTTAATAAAAAAGCGTTTGCGATTTAATTACCTACTATACCCCCGTCTTGGTTTATAAGTATGATTTAACTAATAAAACACAAATGCATGTCGCCAAAGATTATATAGTTGCATTCGTATTTGAACATAGTTTCCAATTATATAATTTTTATAACATGCATTAACATTTTGTTGGTTAAATTTGAAGGCAAAGTAACACACAGAATATAAAGGGACTATAGACCAAGACGGAGGTAGTAGCACATGGTTTCTCTCTACGCAGCGACGCAACTGTCGACCGGCTTGTAGGTGACCATTTCCTGCGTGTTCAACTACTCTATGTGTGTGGTTGCTTGCGGTTCAGGCGGTCGCGGCGCGCTCTGCTCGCGTCCCGCCGCGCGCACTCCTCTCTTGCATCCCTCCGGGTGCTCTTTTCTCGTCCCTCCACGCGCGCTGCCAGTGTTTGGGGCCGGCGCATGATCACGCACATTCGTGTGCATTCGGTTACGCCGGGCGCAGCGCGACAATGCTGTTACCCACTACAAAAACTGCCATGCGGACGCATAAACATTGATTTAAGCCTCCCCCAAGCTTGAGCGATGCTTTCTCCTTCGCGAGGCCAAAAATTATATATATAATTGTGATCACGATGAACAAGATGCATAGGGTAATTGAGGGAGTCCTGGACTAGGGGGTGTCCGGATAGCCGAACTATCATCTTTGGCCGGACTCCTGGACTATGAAGATACAAGATTGAAGACTTCGTCCCGTGTCCGGATAGGACTTTCCTTGGCGTGGAAGGCAAGCTTTGCAATACGGATATGTAGATTTCCTACCATTGTAACCGACTCTGTGTAACCCTAACCCTATTCATTGTCTATATAAACCGAAGGGTTTTAGTCCATAGGATGAACAACAATCATACCATACGCTAGCTTCTAGGGTTTAGCCTCTCTGATCTCGTGGTAGATCTACTCTTGTACTACCCATATCATCAATATTAATCAAGCAGGAGTAGGGTTTTACCTCCATCGAGAGGCCCGAACACAGGTAAAAACATCGTGTCCCTTGTCTCCTGTTACCATCCGCCTAGGCATACGATTCTGGACCCCCTACCCGAGATCCGCGGTTTTGACACCGACATTGGTGCTTTCATTGAGAGTTCCTCGTGTCGTCACCTCTAGGCCCGATGGCTCCTTCAACCATCAACAACGGCCAGCGGTCCAGGGTGAGACTTTTCTCCCGGACAGATCTTCGTATTCGGTGGCTTTACCGCTGCGGGCCAATTCGCTAGGCCATCGGAAGCGAGATCGAAAGCTTACGCCCCTGGCCATCAGGTCAGATTTGGAAAGCTTGAACTACACGGCCGGCGTCCGCGGAGACTTGATCTTCGACGGATTCGAGCGCGGCCGAAGCGTGCCGCCTTGTCTCGATGGGTATGATCTAGCTCTGCCGCCGAGCGGTGCCACGGAGGCCCGCACGGCGTCCGCTCCGACCATTAATTCGGAGCCGATTTCACCGATCGAGGACGGTTGGTTGGACACCACCTCGGGGGCTGAGATCTCTACGGCGATTGAGCCAAACACCATCCCTGTCCTTTGCGAAGCTCGTTTCTCCCAGGTGCCGGACTCCTCTCCGGACTCCGAACCTCCTGCGCCCTTGACAGTCGAATCCGACTGGGCGCCGGTTATGGAGTTCACCGCCGCGGACATCTTTCAGCACTTGCCCTTCAGCGATATCCTGAACTCATTAAAGTCTCTCTCTTTGTCAGGAGAGCCCTAGCCGAACTACGGTCAGGAAGGTTGGGATTCGGACGACGAAGAAATTCAACGCCCACCCACCACCCACTTCGTTGCCACTGTCGATGATTTAACCGACATGCTCGACTTTGACTCCGAAGACATCGACGGTATGGACGATGATGCCGGAGACGACCAAGAACCAGCGCCCACAGGGCACTGGAAGGCCACCTCAACTTACGATGTATATATGGTGGACACACCTAAGGGAAGCGATACCGAGGAACAACGGGACGCTGCGAAAGATAATTCACTGGGAAAGCAGTCAAAACGGCGGCGTAAGCGCCGCTCAAAACCCCACCTCGACAAAGACAACGCCCACACAGACCCAGCCATAGAGCAGGGTGAGCCGGCCGATGACGAACATGCCATTGAGCAACCATCTGAACAGGCTAACTTGGACAAACAACCCGTCCCCGGCAAAGATAACAGTCCGGACGATCTCACGCCGGACACATCATTGGAGCAGAAGAACCTCCACAAAGAGCTCCTCTCTACTGCACGTAGCTTGAAAAAGCAGAAACAGAGGCTCAGAACAGCGGAAGACGCACTCCGAATAAGATGGAGTAAAGTACTCAACACCGCAGACAAATATGGCGACAGCCGCCAAGCAAAGAGCTACCCAAAGCGCAAACGACTGCCCGAATTCGACGAGGAAGCCGTAGAGCCCCCACGATCAAAGAACAAAGAGGCCGCCCGGTCGGATAGACGACCACATGGCAAACATACAGCAGCAAGCAGCGCCGCACACAAGCCGGCACGCGATCCGCATAAGGATTCACACCAAAAGGATGGCCCAGTTAGACCTATCTATGGGCCAAGGAAACAAGCTCTAGCGAGCAATACAACACGTCAAGTATCCGGACATCACGGCACACCAAAATATAGCGGCTCCGTGCACCCCCTATGTTTCACCGATGAGGTGCCGGATCATGAATTTCCAGCAGGATTCAAGCCCGTAAACATAGAGGCATACGACGGAACGACAGAACCTGGAGTCTGGATTGAGGATTATATCCTCCACATACACATGGCCAGAGGAGATGATCTCCACGCCATAAAATACCTACCCCTCAAGCTCAAAGGGCCAGCCCGGCATTGGCTTAAAAGCCTCCCCGAAAACACTATTGGTAGTTGGGAAGAGCTTGAGGATGCTTTTCGGGCCAATTTCGGTGTAACCCCGAAACCCCTCTTCTTTGCAGCCTAGCCCCCCTTCACCACAGCCCATTAGCCCATCCAAACGCCCTCCATGCTCTCGATCGTTGGATAGTGATCGCGTGGCCGAAAACCGCTCCCCATTTGGACTCTCCTAGCTCCCTCTACCTATAAATATGCACCTCCGGCCGGACGCGTCCACCGGCCGCCTCACTCCGACCAATCAGCGCCCGCCACGTCCCCAACCCCGCCGCCTCAGCCACTCCTGCGCC
Source organism: Aegilops bicornis (assembly GCA_021605145.1). Taxonomy (NCBI): domain Eukaryota; kingdom Viridiplantae; phylum Streptophyta; class Magnoliopsida; order Poales; family Poaceae; genus Aegilops; species Aegilops bicornis. The sequence goes on from CM038669.1 coordinate 291,138,102, forward strand.
GCCACATCACCGCCGCCTGTCCCGCGCGCCGCCAAAGCCCGCCGGAGCCCATCGCCGGCCCCATGCCCGTTCGCCGCCGCCCGCTCCTCCGTAGCTGAAGCCTCGTCCGCCCGCTGAGCAGCTCAGCAGCGCCACCGCCCACAGCAGTCGCGCTCCTCCGCCCGCCGGATCGCTTGCCACCGTCCGCCCGGCGCCTCGCCTCATCGCCGCCGCCCGCCATACGGCCGGAGCCCCGCCGGCCGCCGCCCTCTCGCCGCCTCGGGCCCGTCGCGGCGGTCCAGCCACGACCCCGCCCGGATCCGGCGCCCCCCTCGCCGGCGAGCTCCACCGCGCTCCGGCGGCCGCCTTCCCGCTACTCCGGCGAGCATCTCCGGCTTTGCCTCGGTTTCTGTGCAACCCTAGATCTGATGTTGACCCCCCTCGTTTTTCTTGAAGTCCCGAAATTTTTGCATTATGTCGCCTTGTTCATCATGCCATAACTTCATGCTTGGTACCTCGTTTTGTGCATATGATATATCAAAATGTTCATCATCTGTTGCTCTACATCTTGTTCCACCGTGACATGTTTGTTTGAGTTCATCTTGATGCCCTAATCATCGTTACAAAAGTGCTACATGATGTTGTGTGCTGTAGTTTAACAGAACTTGGTGGTTTATCGTTTTTGTTGCATTTTGTGTGTGCATCCTATGTGCTTGATATATACACGTGTTTTGAGCTCCATCATGCTTCATTACATTGGTGCAAGTCCTGAATTTTTAGGAGCTCTGTGGTGACTAGCACAAGCATGCAAAGTAGGCTCCATGATGTTGCTGTTTTCACACTGTTTTTGCTGTATTTTTCCTGTTACATTGTGTTGCTATGTAAACCTGCTGCTACAAGTGAATCCATGCATAATCTGGAGATATTCACTAAGGATGTTTTGATCTACATGTTATGCGCTATCCATGCACGCCCTTGGTTGCAATTATGGATTGACGTAGCTTGTCGTGATCATGCTCCAAACTTGCTAAGTAATGTTGATGTCAGCCTGTTAACATTAAGTTCAGTTTTGCCATGTGTTTTGCTGGTGATCCATGCACCCTATGAACTTGCTCTTGCCATTCTTAACTTCATAATTATATAATATTACAGTTGTTTGACTTCACATGCCATGAAATGCCTTGTGGTGAGTGGTACAAGCTCACCAACATGCCTACTTATCGTTGTTCCTTCCATGTACTGTTATTCAGTCCGAATCTGTCATATCATTTGCCATATTTGCATGGATGCTATCATATTTTCTGTTGATCTTTGGAATAAGATCAGTAAGGGAGTTTTGCTAAGTGCTTTTAGTACTAGCATTCTATGCTCATGTTTGCCATGATAGCTTGCTGTAACATGTCGCTCTATAGCTCTAAACATTGCAACCTGATGTTATTTCTGTCATTTTGAGCATGTTCTAGTGATTTTTGGAGATATCTCAGTGTGCATGTTTTCTAATGCTTCACCTGTATATCATGTCCATGCCATTTGTTTTCATGTTGAGGTGCTGTAGCATGTTGTTTTGGTGCTTGCAAGTTGCCTAGTTGCTGTTTTGGATAGCTTGTCATTTAAACTTGTATTTTGTGTATGTGTTGAACCGTTGCTCCGTTTTGAGTGTGCTCTATATGAAACTTGCTTAGTTTTGCATGTAGTTTCATTTTACCTTGTTGCATCCATATTTTGAGTGTGTTCGCTTGATGTTTGAATGCATTTTGCATCAATGCCATGTTCAACTTGTTCTCCTCATATCTTCTAGGCCGTAGCTTCGAATTAAATGAACTTTATATGTAACTTGACTAGAAAACCGTGTAGATCATCTTGATGCATTTTAAATTGATGTTTAACACCTTCAACATTGTTTTCTAATCAGATCTGTACCAATTTCGAAATTTGCATATGGGGACTTACCGGAATTGTTATATGTTATTTCCGGCCCCATTTAAACTTGCTTTGATGTGTTGCTCTTGTATGCATCATCTCTTGCCATGAGTAGCTTCATGTAGCCTTGTCATGCCTCATACTTGTTTGAGCATCATGCCTTGTTTATGTGTTGTGTGCTTACCTTGTTGTTTGCTTCTTTCCGGTTGTGCTCCTTCTCGTTAGTTCCTGTTTCGCTGCGATCGTGAGGATTCGTTCGTCTACGCTTGGTTCGTCTTCGTGGCTTCATCTTCTCCATGGACTCGTTCTTCTTCCTAGTGGGAGTTCAGGCAAGATGACCGTCACCTTGGATCCCAGTACTATCATTGCTATGCTAGATGTCTCGATGCTTTCGCTATGTCACGCTACCTACCACTTGTTTATCAAGCCTCCCAAATTGCCATGGCAACCTCTAACCTTTTTACCCTTCCTAGCAAACCGTTGTCTGGCTATGTTACCGCTTTGCCCAGCCCCTCTTATAGTGTTGCTAGTTGCAGGTGCAGTTGCAGGTTGTTCCATGTTGGGACATGGATATCATGTTTATGTTGGGATATCACAATATCTCTTATTTTAATTAATGCATCTATATACTTGATAAAGGGTGGAAGGCTCGGCCTTATGTCTGGTGTTTTGTTCCACTCTCGCCGTCCTAGTTTCTGTCATACCGGTGTTATGTTTCTTGATTTTGCGTCCCTAACGCGATGAGGGGTATGGGACCCTCTTGACTGTTCGCTTTGATTAAAACTCCTCCAGCAAGGCCCAACCTTGGTTTTACATTTGCCTCACCTAAGCCTTTTTCCCTTGGGAGTCGCGCTCCCGAGGGTCATCTTATTTTACCCCCCCCCCCGGTCTAGTGCTCGTCGTGAGTGTTGGTCCAACCTGTCAACCGCCGGTGGTCACCAGGGGCAACTCTGGGGTGGCCTACCGGAAGTTTGGACAATCCAGTGTGCCCCGAGAACGAGATATGTGCAGCTCCTATCGGGATTTGTCGGCACATTCGGACGGTCTGGCTGGTTTTGTTTTACCATTGTCGAAATGTCTGGTGCACCAGGATTCCGAGTCTGATCGGGTGTCCCGCGATGGGGGATTGTCTCCGCGGATCGTGAGCTTATAATGGGTTAAGTTGGGACACCCCTGCAGGGTTTAAACTTTCAAAAGCCGTGCCCGCGGTTATGTGGCAGATGGAAATTTGTTAATATCCGGTTGTAGAAGGCTTGAAGTTGACTCAATTAAAATACACCAACCGTGTTGTGTAACCGTGATGGTCTCTTTTCGGCGGAGTCCGGGAAGTGAACACGGTTTGGGTTATGTTGAACGTAAGTAGTACATGATCACATCTTGATCATTTCTAGTTGGCGACCGTTTGGGTAGCTTCTCATCATATTCTTCTATTCGTAAGTTAGCCACCATATCATGCTTAGTCGCTGCTGCAACCTCACCACTTTACCCCTTCCTTACCCATTAAGCTTTGCTAGTCTTGATACCCATGGTAATGGGATTGCTGAGTCCTCGTGGCTCACAGATTACTACAACAACGATTGCAGTACAGGTTATCACGATGATCATGGCCTTGAGAGCGATGTTTACTTGTTTGGAGTTCTTCTTCTTCTTCTTCGTCGATCTTGGGTTATGTTCCTGGTCGGTAGCCTGGGCTAGCAGGGTGGATGTCGTTTGAGTTTCTGTTTGTGTTTCATCTGTAGTCGGATGTTGATCTCTTGTATGATGTTGTTGTATTCTTGGGGCGTTTGTGCCTTATGTATGTATCCCCAACTATTATGTAATGGTATGATGTAATTATATCCACCTTGCAAAAGCGTTTCAATATGCGGGTCTATCCATGGTGGGACCTTCGAGTTCCTCTCGGATAGGGTCGCATATTGGGCGTGACAATCTACTCACATATCTGCTAGAAGCTACTCTGAGGATTGAGAAGAGTCTGGCCAACTTGACTAAGAATCAGGAGAGCTTAGAGAGGATTATTGAGAGCAAGATGTATGACCTAGATGTGAAGGTCACAGAGATTCAGACCATTGTGGAGAAGCTTCGATGACAGACCTACTACAGATAGATTCCAGGGTGTGCCAAGGGCACAAAGGTCATTAGCTGTGCCAGTTGCAGATACCAGGACTACTCACTCAGCACCTGCAGCCACTACCACATTTGCTCCTCAAGTATCTACTCCACAACCCCACAGATATCAGTAGAAGCATTTGTAGAAGCAGTTCTCTCCTCGCCATCTATGCACACCAGAGCTACAAGCCAGAAGACCCCTTCAGGAGCACCCACAGATCATGCTTAGAGTGCCGCATAGCACTATATGTTTTCAATTTTTTTGGTAACTTCTTGCCAAAGGGGGAGAAAGTGTATAGATCATAGGTTTTGAGAGAGAGAGAGAGAGAGAGCCTTTTGCTTCTTTGTTGGTTTTTATTTGTCATGGTACTTTGGTTGGTTGTTGCTACTTGATGCTACAATTGTGTTATGCTCGTGAGATACTTGTGTGATCATGTGTTTCATTATTTGTGTATGACCAATCACTTGTATCTTTGGTGATGAGTGCATGTTATTTCATTCTTATCATTTTGTGCGCTCCACCAAGATGTATGTGACATGGAAGAGTAACCCCTAATCCTAATAGATTGTGCATTTGCGCTCAAACGCATATTTTAAATAGTGCACAAATTTAAGGGGAGCTCTTGCTTATCACATATTTATCGGGTCGATGGATTGTACGTGTAAGGGGTAGACAGTAATTTCCATCTCATGAACACTGGCTTCGGGTAGCCGGCGTGGGAGTGGATGTTTTGCCGCTTCTTTCAAATTTTGGGGCACATTTACCCTGGCAACTAAATTCAAATCCATTTTGTATTCTTATACGAATCTTTATAAATCATTCTATGTTTTTATATATTTTTTCAAAAGCACAACAAAGATTTATTCCGCTATCATATATGAATATGATTTACAAATGTCGATACTCGAATTCAGAAGGTAGAATCCAGTTTAAGGTGAATTCGAATAATTGAAACCACCTTATGTCCAACTCAAGTGTTACATGTATGACACACGCAACATATACTGTACTCCCATTTAGATATGTACACAAGCGACGTCTCAAGATTCAAAATACTAAGTCAATGAACCAATATTTTGCAAAACTAACAGACATATAAATAGTTATAGAGTATATAAATCAATAATCTCAACTAACATACATAAGCCTGGCCACTGTACTTTTTTGCTAGAAGAGAATCATTTTTTAGCAAAGCTAGTACATCATCTTGGCCCTTTCAGAAGCGTGCCACTTAAGGACCATCTATACTACTACTATTGATGAATGCACATTCATTCTATTGGCATATTTGTAGGTCTAGCATAGCAAACAAAATGAAATGTCTCAGTCTTATCAATTAATACAGACTCGTGCTAAAAATATATAGACAAAAAACAATTATTACACGATCTTTAAAACAAATGGTTTGATCGACTACATGAACAAACAACACAAAGGTTATTCAATGATGGAAAAAACATTTCACCTATGATTTACAAAGTGGGAATTTAATTTCCTTTTTTCCTTCAGGATCTTAACAATGCGGCCAGTCTCAGCTTGCTTCGTTTTAAAATCCACCAGATATTTAATGGTTGTCTTGAGTACTACTTGTGATTGTGTTGTTTGCTTCCTTAACATGTCAACTTCATCTTTTAGTGGAGAAGAAGAATCTCTTCTACCAATAGTTTAGCCTCTAGAGCATCAGCAGTTAGCAATTCATGATGCATGATTGGGCCGATGCCACTACTGTGGGATGATACAACGTCCATGGGGACCTCATTCTTTGATCTAGGGCTAACCTTTTTTTCCATTAAAGTTCCGATTGGATTCTGAAAAGTTGAAGTTAGCAAAACATCTCACCTGGGAGTTAGAACAAAAAGCTGGTTAAACAAACAAGGAATTACAGAGTTTCGATTGGATGCTAAAAAGTAGATATTAACATCATCTCAGCCAGTTGCAGCAGCAAAGCAGTTAAACAAACAAGTTTTGCAAAAGGTACATGTTGTGGCATTGGAGTTTCTCTTGGATCCTCAAAAGTTGAGTAGACAGTAACTTGATTAGAGCAACCAGTTGCAGCAGCAAAGCAGTTAAGCAAACAAGTTTTTGCAAAAGGAACCTGTTGTGGCATTGGGAGTTTTTCTTGGATCCAGAAAAGTTGAGTTGACAGTAACTTGATTAGAGAAACAAGTTACAACAGAAAAGCTATTATATATTTTTGAAAATGTACCTGATGTGCAATTGGACTTCCAATTGGATCCTGAAAAGTTGAAGTTGGTAAGATGATTACAACAACAAGTTACAGCAGCAAACCTGTTACACAAATAAAAAATTTAAAATGTACCCATTGTGCAATGGGAATTCCAATTGGATCCAGAAAAATTGAAGATGGTAAGATGATTGCAGCAACAAGTTACATCAGCAAACTAGGTAAACAAGGAAGTTTTTGAAAACATAAATGTTGTGCCATCGGAGTTTCGGTTGGATCCTACAAACTTGAATGTTGGAATTCATAAATAAAGTGTTGCAAGAGCCATAAGAAACTAACATCAAACTAGGAAAACTAACCAGTTTCGACAACGTATTTAATTACACATGAACTAGTAAAACTAACAAGGTCTTGGCAACATATTAAAGTAACAAGTCTATACCGTTTACCAGCAACACAGACATCTGTAAATTTCTTTGGTGTAAAAAAAATGATTCTGACACACACACACACACACACACACACACACACACACACACACACACACACATATATATATATATATATATATATATAAGTTAAAAAGATGTTATCCGTCATATAAACCTACAGTGTCTGTCTATGAACACGCAAACATTACTAGTGATACAAGTCATAACAAAAACCATTTAAACAAACAAGGTATCCAAACGTAAATTACACATGAATTTTGCTGCACCCTAGAAGTACATATGACCAGCTATCTACGTGCTTAAGTAGCTATTTAAGTTGAGGCGAACATGTAAATCTATAAACAGTATGTATCAAACACATAGATAGGCAAAGTCTATAATAAGATTAACAAGCTATGGCATTATGTAATCAGAAGCAAATTAAATTAAGCCAAGCAAGGTAATTGAACAATTTTGCAATCAGTGGCAAACTAAAATTCTGATAAGCGGGTAACTAAACTTACGCTAGCTCTTCGTACAGGCACATTGCAACTTGTTTTTCGTTTACAAGGTTCTACGAAGGAGTCCATGGCATCAATTGCTTGGATACACAGTCCTAATGCTTGTTTCTTCCCACACTGCATTGGTAAGTCGAATGGTTAATCCGATAACATGGTGCATCCTTGATATGTTATATGAGGACGGGTTGTCAAATTAGTCGTAGCAAGACACATCAAACTGGCTTTTACTGTATATTTCATGCGATTAGATTCGGCATATTAAGATCTAAGCAATCTACAATATGTAACATCCCAAAATTTCAATTTGGAATGTTATACATAGGTCATCATATGCATATCATATTTTATTTGCATTTTGGTTGCAATCCTAAAAATCCGAAGCAACTCAAGGACCCACGGAGAGAGTTGGTGTCACATCCCTAGTTCTGGTATGACCTAGACTAGTTAGTCATTTGTGCATCATGTTTAAATTCCATTTAAATTTGAAATGAGGATTTGTGAAACCCTCAGAATCATTTCTGGAAATGACCCAAGTAAAAATTGCTCCAAAAAGGTCCAAGAAAATGCTCATGTTGCCCTCTGAAAATCTTTGGGAGGAGATAAAAATCAAACCGATATTTTTGGGAGCTCATAAGTATTTATTTTGGGCATTTGGAATTAATGCAGTAATTATTTGCTTTGGATATATATTGTTATATATATATATATATAATATTGTCCAAAAATTATGCTAGTAGTTGAGGAGCTTTGGAATAATACCACTAGCCCCTACAAAAATTGGCATAAGTAAATAAATTGATTTAGTATTATTACTAAATCAGAACAAATGTCAGAAAAATAGAAAAGAAAACAGAAATAAAAAAAGATACTTACCTGGGCCTCCTACCTGGCAGCCCAATGACCCAAAGAGCCAGCCAATGAGCTGGCCGACGACGATCATCCACGACCTCTCGCCAAGAGGGCAGGGCGTGTGGCCGACGCTACAAGACCGGCCAGCCGCCACGCCTCCTGCACTGCTGCCCCTCTCCCTCGGCCTTTGGATGCCTTGTGAGGCCACGCGCCGCCCCGCACCGCTCTGTCTCTCTCCCCTGGCCTCCCCTCTTCTCCCTCGCTCTCTCCACCGTGCCCGAACGCTGCCGTCGCCGCCGCACGCTGTTGCCGTAGCCACCGCCTCCCCCTCACCTCTCCGACACGCGCAGGAGCTCCGCCTCCTCGCTCTGAAGCTCTCCGCCGAGCCACACAAGCCGGAGTGCCCCGTGGAGCCGTCGCCGACGCCATCTTCGCCTCCGACCGCCGTGGATCCCCATCGCCGCCCCGCCATCTCCAGTGCGTCCCCGAGCTCGCCGTCAAGCCCGTCGAGCCCGCGGTGAGCTCCGCCACCGTTTCCCCCTCTCCGCTTAGTCGCTCGCGCGCCATAGCATCGTTCCCCGCCATGGCCATAGCGCCCCGCCGCCGTCCATGTCCCCGTCGTCGTCTCGGCCCGCCTCCGCCCAAACCGAGCACCCCATCGCGCTCCTGGTGCCACGAGGGTGCCACAGAGCCCCTCGGGTGGCCTCCCAGCGCCCCGCAGCCCGCTCCCGCTCGAAGCCGAACTCCGGCCGCCGCCCCGAGCTCCGCTCCGGTGAGCTCCGCCGCCCCCGCAGCCTCCCGCCTGCTCCCCTGGATGCGGACGAGTACGGGCTACGCCCCGGTGGTCTCCGCGCGTCCAGCAGCCGCTCGTAGCGCAAGTCCGGCGAGTCGCCGCCGCGTTGTTGGTTGCCGCCGGCCAAAACTCCGGCGGGCTGATGTGGATGCTTAGTTAGGTGCTAATCATCGCTCAGTTAACCCCTGACACTGACAGTGGGCCCGGCGCCCTCTAATCCTAATTAGACCAAATAAACCCCCCTGTTAACTAACTGAGACACTGACGTGTGGCCCCCACACATCAGGTTTGACCTGGTCAGCGCCGTTGACTTGCTGACGCAAGAAAGACGCAATGCTGACGCAGTTATTCTTTTTCTGGAATTATTTTAAAACAGGAAATTCCAGAAAATGTTCAAAACTTCAAAAATTCATATAAATTCAACCGTAGCTCAGATTGAAATAATTTATATATGAAAAATTATCAGAAAAATGCAATCTATCCATCTGTACCAGTTTCATGCATGAATAACCAAGTTATACCTGCTGTAAGTGAAACACTATAATGGCATTTATAAAGAGCTTACTTTGGAGATGCATTTGAACCTTTAGTTCAAATGGACTTCCACCAAATGAATGCTAGTTGCATTAGCTCAAACAACATCACATATTCATGCCATGTTCATGCATCATATTGTTGCATATGCTTGTGTATTGATTGTTGGCACCGTTCCTTCTCGATAGGTCCTGCTCCGGAGACCGTTCCAGAGTACCTGTTTGTGAAGCAGTGCCTCCCCTGTTGATCTACCAGGCAAGCAAACCCCCTTGTTCATTCCGATACAATCATACCCTCTCTCTCTCTCCTGCTCTCATTTATTGCATTAGGACAACAACGATTCATCTGCTACTTTGTGCTGCGGTAGTTGAACCCATTCCTCTACATGACCTGTCATTGCCACAGTAAATAGTTGAAACCCACTAGCATGTGTAGGAGTTGATTGAAGCCATTGTTGTGTTCCTACCATGCTATGCCTGCTATTGCTTAGAGTTGTGTCAGGTTTGATTCATTGGGAATGAATTGGAGTACAGTGTTCTATGTTCTGATGCTGAGAGTGAATGTCGGAACACGATTTGGTGAAGGTAGCGGTGAGAGGCCATGTAGGAGTACATGATGGGTTGTCTCACTGGAACCGTCCTTAAGCACTGAGTTCTGTGTATGTTGTCCAATAACTAGCTACTACCACACATTGGAATGCTTAAGTGCCCCTCTCGACTTATTAACCAACTTGATCTCTGTCCGTGAGTCGCAACTAGTTTCTGGTGTTTGTAGGTAGTGTTAGTAGTCTACCAAGTGGCACCCAGCCAGGTGGGCTTGGGACAGACTAGGCACAAGTGGCACGGTGTACCAAGCGTAGATCCATCCGGCGAGGTGGGCTTGGGAACCCTGCACACATCATTTGGGGTCGTGAGCGACACCCCGGCCGGATCTCCTTGCGGATGGAACCCGAATAGGCGATAAACCTGGACTAGAGTCTTGTGTGGTTAGTCAGGTCGTGGCCGACATTCTCGCCAGGCTTCCGCTTGAAGGTTGCCGAGGTACATGACGTGTACATGGTGATAAGTGGTGAGAGCGTGTGTGAAGAAGTACACCCCTGCAGGGTTATCATAATCTATTCGAATAGCCGTGTCCTCGGTTATGGACTTCTTGGATGCTTACGTGGTACATAGACAACTTGAAGTGGATACTATAAAATACTCAAGGCAAGTGTGAGTGCTATGGATGGCCTTCTCGTATGGAGACGGGAATGAATCCATAGTAGTGTATTGATGTGGTGATCAGTGGACTCGTGTGCGCCACCTCAAAAGAGTTACCAGCAGTCGTAGTACAGGATAGCCATTGAGTCAAAGCTGGCTTGCTGCAACTAAACCCCACATTACCTTCTTGATACAAATGCATGTATAATAGGATCTGATGTAAGTCTTGCTGAGTACCTTTGTACTCACGTTGCTTTATTTATGTTTTTGCAGCGGAGACTTCGGTCTTACTAGTGGTCCCGCTTGGACTTCAACAAGTAGCTTGTTACCTCAGCTACGATCTTGTACCCTTGGAAGGGTCTTGTAGATAGTCAGGCTTCTCGGCCTTTTCTTTTTGTAGTTGTCTGTACTCAGACATGTAATGCTTCCGCTTGTTGCTTGTATGCTCTGAATGATGGGTCATGTGACCCCTGTTTGTATTTAATGCTATGTGGCTCTTGTGGGCCTTTATCTATATGAGTTTGCGTTATGTTGTGATGCCATGTTGTACAGCACATACTTGCATGTTATGCGTACGTGTAACGTGTATTGCTATGTGTGGGATCCGACAACCTAGTTGTTTATCCTTGGTAGCCTCTCTTACGGGGAAATGTAGTCTAGTGCGTCCATGAGCCATAGTAGTCCGCTACAGCCCGGTTCACCGGAGTCCTGTTAGCCCAGCACTACTGCTCCGGAACACTTGACTGGCCGGCATGTGATTCACGCCGTTCACGTATGCGGCCCTTCGGGAAATGTCACGCGGTGAGATCCGAGTCCTGCCTAGCCTGCTACAGCCGGGTTCCGGAGTCTGTTAGCCAGTGCTACAGCCCGGATTCACGGGACCGACATGCTCGAAGTTGATTCATGTATGCCTGTCCCCGTAAGTTAGTGCCACTTTGGGTTCACGACTAGTCATGTCGGCCCGGGATCTCTGTCATATGGATGCTAGCGACACTATCATATACGTGTGCCAAAAGGCGCAAACGGTCCCGGGCCATGGTAAGGCGACACCCGTGGGAATACCGTGCGGGAGGCCGCAAAGTGATATGAGGTGTTACAGGCTAGATCGGTGTGACTTAGAATCGGGGTCCTGACAGTTGGGGATTTTATTATTTTCATATTTGAATTTTTCTCAAATATTGAAAACAGGATCATTTTGGTTTTAATTATTTCTCTCCAAAATATTTCAATATCAAAATATATGAGAGGAGATAATATGACTTCTCCAAAATAAAAGAAATATTGGAGGAAAAATGTTAAAATCAAATAAATAATTTTATTTGGATTTTATTGGTATTTTATTTGAACTAGTTGACCCGTTGTGCCAAATGGCACAGAGACCCGCTGAAGCCATGTTGTCGATGAAAATAGTTTCATGTTGCAAGGACCATCCACTAAACCATGCCACTTCAGGGCCGTTGCGCCAAATGGCGCAGAGACCCACTGAATCCATGTTCAGCATGAAAAGAATTTTCATGTTTTAGTTGGTTTAGTAGTGGGCAAGCACATATGATAACAAATTTAACCCCTTTAATAAAAAAGAATGGAGGCTTGTTTTCTACAATGAGATATACCTACACATTTTAATTTGGTAGGAGTCCCATTTCAAGACCATGTCATGTTGAAAAAAATGTGTATTTTTCAAAACACCATATGCACTTTGAAAGTACTCCATTTATCAGTAGGTTTAGTTTTGAGCAAGCACATATGGTAACTATTCTAACCACTCGATATAAACAAAATGAACGGAAGCTTGTATCAGGGTACCCAAAGTTCAAATGAAAAAAGTGTTGTGTGTCTTTGGATTTACGGCGATTTAGGTCTTGGAAGACCTGAACAGGCATGCATAGTATTGCAAGTAAGAAAATGTGAAACATTGCTAATAACTTGCCTCATATACATGACAGTTTTAGGTCATACAAGCAGCGGGTTACATGAAAAACAGTGTATATGTGATGAACCAAGCCTAAGTCAAATAGGTAATGCCAATACAACCAAATTCATTACAATAGATGGATTTCAGTCCTAACACTGGAATGTAAATAAGCATAACAGAAGTGAATCATAGACCGTGGTTTATACAAAGCACGATAGTCTTCCTGTGAGTACAACTTCTACCACACATAGCCTGTAAACAAAAGAAAAGATAACCATGAGTTATTTGTACTTATAATAGAGCAACATCACAATAGTTCTAGTTATCCGCGCTGTTACATTGCATATATATAAGAGAAGTCGTGCATGTACCTAGCTAGAACGAATCAGCCCATAGCATTTTTCAAACTCATTTCATGTCCTCAGTTTCTCAATGCTGCTCTAACTATAGCATCTTATCTATGTTTTCACCGCGGGTATCATGAATCCTTTTGCTTACATAGCAGCAGGGTCTTCCGACATGGTCTCATGTAACATCCATACGGCTGTTTTATCTCCAAAAGATGATATTGCTGTATGCAAATAAACAGTCAAGCACATCATGCACTGTCACATTTTGCTTCGATACTCAGCCACTTTGGTAGGCGGAAGTTTGTAGAAGAATATCAAACATCATCATGTGAGGTATTTTCACCATCGGTGGAGCACCACAGAGTTTTAATGACATGCCGTAAATTTGCAGAACTTACAAGGAAACCTAAGACATTTTAGAAATTACTTCATACCCAAGACATAGAACAATTGGCATGCCATCCTCAAACTATATTCTTTGTAGTCACAATAAAAGCTATCCAGTGTGGAGAAATAGGTATGCTGATTTATAAGACGCTCGCCACAAAATTTGATTATTAGTAGCTGATGCAGGACCCAGGGAAAGCTGATTACACATTTGTTGACTGTCTATTTACCTGTGTTGTGATGATAGCATAGAATGACAATCAGAGTAATTGCTTAGTACTACTATTAGGTCTCAGGCTTCTCCTAGGTGTGTACCTATTTCTGAAACGTACATAGGCTAGAGAGGGAATCCATGATAGAACGAATATAAAAAGTTATAGTCTCCTTTGTCCGAAATTTATAGTAAATTAGTTAAAGAAGGATTCGGAGAGCACCTACTAATAAGCAATTGCATCTATCATGGTAAATAAGCACATCACATAAGGGACATCCAACATCTTTTTATAAGCTGCAATCATAGAACTGATTCTCATTCATCATCATCAAATTGAAAGAGAAATTACATTAGTCATTTGGACAGCCGCCGAGGTTGTATCATGGGGTCTAAGCAAGAAAGGAGGCAAAGGATCCATGTATGGTTTCGTATGGTCGACAGGAAGATATATATAGTAAGAAATGATACAGCTGAATATATATATAGAAGGCCCACTATTTGATCCAGCTGAAGCTTGTAATGAGCTGCGAGGCATCATCCGGACATATGTATAGTAAGCAATGATATAAGTTTATCACAATATCTCAAGTAACAAAGAGCTGGTGAACAGATGATTTAATGAAAAATCCTTGAATGTGCAGATCCAAACAGTAATAGCAAGTTAAAGATCAAGTTGGACAGGGTAACGTCTAATTGGCATCACCGTTTTTATAAAAGTCAAAAAGATCTTAATGGCGTCGTGACTAAATAAGATGTGTAGATGGAGAAACCATGCGTATGAAGCTGCTCAGTACAACTTAACTGAATTCACTGGCTTGAGGTAACAATCAAGAAAGAAGAAAACATTCATAAAATGTAGATTCTCACTTCTTTGAACATATTACACGACTCGGCATCTTCTTGTAGGAAAGAACAAAGCAAATAAAGAACGATAAAATAAGAACAAAGCAATGAACAGAGCATCAAGGAATCAGTAGAACAATTTCAGCTCACCCATGTCGCGCCACCCCGCGGTTGACCTTCATGTTCAAATAACCAAGTACATCACATCATTTCTGGTTCATATACCCCTGGAAACACAATGACATCAGTTAATGGTGTACACATATTTAAAAAAAATATGAGCCTATTTTCACTAACAATACACACACCAACACCAAAATCAGAAGAAACAAAATTGAGAATATGGCAAGTGAACTTGGCACAGGATAAATTTGACAGGCCAATGTATGACAATTTGTCATGTCCATATGGCCAAAAGCGATACTTGACACAAATTAATTTATCTGTAAAAATGACATAAGGAATGTACTCAATAAGCATGCTAAGATACAGTCAAGCGTCGATGGGTTACTTCGATTCTGATATAGCAATTACACAAAAAATATAGTTCATAACAGCATGACAAGTGAGGTGAAAGCATTGATATATCTGAACACTTCATCATTTTACTAAAAATTAATATTTGTATGCCTTTTCTACTTGTGAAATATTTGTATTGTTTGACCATGATGTATTTTGTCTAAGTGAGCGATGATATCTTGAACTTAATGACAAGTGTAAAATTCTTGATTTATTAGACATCTAACTAAGCAATATCTGAGGACGATTAACAACATTACCGCTGCAATGCGCATGTACTGCATTTAGACAACAAGTGCCGATCATCAGTCCCAACACTGAAGATTCATTTCATTTTATCTAGAATAGATAAATGCAACAAATGATAGGAGTTGGGCATCGAATGGCGCCAAATGGCACAGTGTCCATGTCAAACCAAGAGTAATTGAACATAAATGCTTGGCAATTTGGCAATACCAACGATCCTTTTAGTAATGAAAATTGAAGGTTCAAACTATGCAATAGAGTTTTCAAAATGCGATCGTAAATTCTCTATATACAATTTTCTGTGTTAGCTCAAAGTTAAAAAGGCCTATACTGATTTGATATATATATATATACCCCTTTAATTAAAATAAGTAAGTTTGTTCTGTACAATAAGATGTATATGCACATTTTAATTCAGTACCTCGCGTTGGTAATATATTTATTTTTCACTAAGCTTTTGATTGATATCTTATTAAGTCACAATGCCCAAATTCAATCACGAGTATTCTCAAAGCAGTTTGTGTTTCTTTAATATCTTTTCAGTTTTAGAAATTTAGGTGCTTGGTAAGAATTAGCTAAAAGCCCCCATTCGGACAGTTAGGAGAGGATGCTGCAATTTCCAAACTAAGTATAAATAGATATGTGATACACATGAAATAAATCATTATATCTCAGACCACACTAAAGTAGAATGAATCAAAGGTATGGACATAATAAAACTAAGCTTCAGTTAAAAAAATATGCATCAACACAGTAGCCATTCAGTTCATAGTTTACAGGGGAAAGGAATAAACAACTGCATTGCTTGCCGGTTCGCTAGTGTTGTACAATGACAAATGCCAATACCTTGTTCTCCGGGACCAGCAGCATGGTGGGGTCGGATGCACTCATCATCACTTCATGTGTGCGGAGCTCCCCAAGCCACACCCGTGGTCACCTCTCTTGCCGCCTATCCAACTCGTTGCACCATGCTCCGTGCTCACCGGCGCTATCCGTCGACCCGCTTTGGTCGAGGCACCACCAGGATGCTCGATTTCGCACGGGTCTCGTTTTCCTTGTCTAAATCCCGTCTGAAGCTTCCCTATAGAGAAAGAAAGAGCATCACTGCTGTAGCTACCCAGGGTACTATAAATAGATGGATGGAAGCAAGACTAAAAATAAAAATAATAGAGCAGATAGTTTATTTAGTATATCACTTTTCTTTTTCTTTTTGAAGGATTTAGAACGGCAGTAAGGACCAATAGAACTCCATTTTGCCGACCAGGTGTTTGAGCTGATATACCAAGTTAAACTATCCATGTTTAGGGTCATCCCATCAGGGCATTTGAAAAACTGCTATGAAGAAGAGTTAACTTCTTTAATCAACCCTGTAGAGCGATGTATTTATCAAGGAACGGAACAACATTCAGAGCTGTATGAATATGCAGAAAACTACACAAATACACAAGCAATAAAGTTGTTGTAAAGCAAAACTCGGATTGGGAAAGACAACTTCAACGATTCAGTGAAGTTACAGAAGTTTAGTTACCCACCCAAAAGAGTGAATTAATATGCAGTATAAAGAAAAACTTATGGATAGGAAGGCCCATCCCGAAAATCCTACAATTGAAAGGAGGGAAACACATCAAGCAAAGGAACAAAAATCTCCTTTATAAAGGGGACAGGAGCTCCAGGACAAATCGATCCCTTTCTTGACAAGGAAAGAGCAACGTACCAAACAAACTAAGAATGGCAAAAAAAAAATCTTTCTATGACTCTAGTCAGGCCAGAGAGCATCTCCTGAGCAGGAACAATAATCCCATTTGCAGTAACTTATCCGAGGCACACAACAAATTTAAAAGCATAAAAAAATCTATATGGGAGCCTAGCTAGATCTGAGCATCCGGTCGATAGAAATAAACAAAAAAAATTTGCTCATAGACTTGAACCAACAGCACAACCGGAAGGGTGAAGAAGCTCACCCAACAACACAACCGGAGCATAGACTGGGCCCTATCACCCTGCATTGCCGGAGCCTCCGCTAGCACGCTCATTTTCGCCGGGGTCTCCTAGTCTCCCTCCAAGTCTCAACCGCCTGTTGAGCACCACGTAAGGACGAGCCCCCCTGCAGAAAGAGATAAGATGGAGATCGGCAATGGAGGGAGGCGATGGGGGAGCTACACACGGGTGGCGGTGGCCTCTTCTATACCTTGCGTTGTCGGCCGCTTCCTTGGTGAGGACAACCTCGGCAGCTCCTGGAGTCCAACCGTCGCCACCGCCCAGGATGCCGGTCCCGTCGCCCTTCCCTGCAGCCGGGCGAGCTATCTCCCAAAGCCGACGCCATTTGCATCTTCCTCCTTCGTGTGGGAGTAGAGAAGCAAGGAAGGAGGATGAGAAGCTCGGGGTGGAACGAAGATGGCCACTGCAGACGGACAGAGACAGTATGGAGGAGTCGGCGATGAAAGGGGGCTAGGGTTGGTGGCGGCTGACCGGGAGAGCGATCGAGGAGAGAGGTAGAGGCGGAGGGTTGGCGAGGCCTGCCCCCACGCCTCCGTGAGACGCCCGTGATGCACGCGCCCGTCTGGGGAGAGGGCGAACTCAAGACTGGAATTAGCTTCGCCCAGCCCGTCTCGGCCTCTAGCTTGAGCTCGACCCACCAATGTTATATTCGACCCACAAGCAACGGTGATGGAGGGAGTAGCAGGCAGCGGCGGTGTCGGCGAGGATGAGGGAGGTCTTGTGGGGAACAGGCGTGCCTGACACCGGCGTGTATGGCGCCACGAACGGAGGCTTCCTCCCGGCGGCGTGGTTGTAGGGCAGAGAGGAGGGAGGCAGAACGGCGGCGGCGGCTAACGAGGATGGAGGAGGAGGTAGTGTGGGATGTAAGGCTAGGGTTTGTCCCGTGGGGGTGGGGCCTGAGGAGACGGGGGATTGGGTGCGGAGTGCGCCGTGCGGATTGGGCGAAACGCCCTGCACTCGAAAACAGGCAACCCAGCCAACCAGCGTGTCGTGCGAGCCCGCCTGGCATTAGACAATGAAAACGGCCGCGAGGTGAAAATTAATTTTAACCGTTGTGAAGATCCGATGGCTCGAAAACAGGCAACCCAGCCAACCAGCGTGCCGCGCGAGCCCACCCGTCATTGGACAATGAAAACGGCCGCGAGGTGAAAATTAATTTTAACCGCTGTGAAGATCCGATGGCTCATACACGCCAGAATACAGATCTGACAGCCAACAAAGTTTCAAATCGGGGGAGCCTTGTGAGAGCGAGTTGGCTAGCTTTCTGTTTTGTTTTAAATTAGAAAAATATGCATTTTTCAAAATTGCATTTTTAGGCCAAGAAAATGTTCACTTTGTTCTAAATATTTTATTTAGACGGTGAAAATGGTTTTTTGGAATTTTCATAAATTTTTTATATTTATTTAGGAATTTTCTTCGGCGGAATTTATTTTAAGAAAAAAAACTCCCCGGACCAAAGTGGGTCGAAGCCCAGCCGGCCCAGCCGCCGTCACCGGCCCCGCGTCGCGAGCCGTGCTCGCGCGGGACTCGCCGGAGTCCGACTCCGCCCCGGTAGCCATTACCCCTCCCCCAAGCCGCCAGCCCGCCCCCTCCCCTCCTTAAATACCGCCCCGCCCCGCCGCCCTCTCCTCGTCCGTCGCTCGCCGCCGCCACCAAGCCGCCCGCCAAGCACTTGGCCAAGAAGGCTGTTGCCGCTGCCGCCCCACAGCCGCGACTCGGCGCCCCGCCCCGCCGGAATCCTGCCGCCGCCATCGGATCCGCCGCCGCCGGTTTTTTCGGTTTAGGTAAAAACCGTCCGGTTTTTTAAAACCCAAGATTAGTTTTTTTATTTAGATCGGTTCGGTTTTTCTCGGTTTAGTTAGTTTGCGAACGTTCGTTCGTTCGTTTTAACGAATGAATTTGCCCGTTCCTCTCTGTTAGCGGTCGTTCGTTCGATAGTTTTTTTTTCATTTATTTTCGGCCAGGGACCTATCCCAATTATTTTTATCGCAGATTAGCCCCTGATCTTCAAACCTCGCAATTTTTTAACCGTTTGTCCAAATCCAGTGAAACCAACGCCAAAATCTTCGTCCCGTGCCCCTCTTTCTGGTTACTCAACTTGAACATGATTTTGACAACTTAAAATTTGGTGTCACGCAGATTTGAATTTGAAGTTCTTTTGACCGTAGTTTCAGTTCCGTAGCTCCGACTCGATTGATTCTTTTTGCAAATCGAAGCCCTTCAGTTGAACTTTTAGATTGGATCTTCTTATTTGAAGTTTTACCCATGCATCTATGCTTGAGTTCTTATGTATGCTATTGTTTGTTTGTGATAGAATTTCCGGAGTGCGAAGCGTGCTACTACGAGTCTCTAGGGTTTGCGGATCGTCAGCAAGGCAAGTAAGACATTGATCATACTTCTTTATTACCCAGTTTGTATGCATTAGTTACAATCCTCAAACACTGCATGATTAGGATGTGATTAACATATGGGTATTGGGAAGTAGATGATGAGGTAGAACCTATTGCCTTTTATTATCAAACCCTTGGGAGTTACTTCTACGCTATGCTTATATTGCCATGCTATGCTCATAGACGTGGATTGGGTTTGAGTGTATCCATGACAGATGTGAGATTGTTAATTAATGGTTAAATTAAGGTGGCTACTTAAATACACATCTGGGTGGATTGGTTGCGGGAACCTGGAGAACCCAGTGTTGTCCTAGGATATCCCGGAGTACCCGTGTGATCATCTTATGGTTCGCCACCCAGGCTCAAAGGGATCATAAATTTATTCATGCTAGAAACTTTTGTGTGCAACCACAAGCTATTATAGGCTCTAGCATAGTTGAGTATGTTGCATGACCTCTTACAATGGTAGGCTAGCAGATGTAGGGATGTAGGTGGTACTGTCTACCCGGGGTTAGAGTTAATGCTCATGAAAGACTGTGTCTCGGTCATCCGTTTCTCAAACACCATGTAGTGCGAGAAATCCAACAGAGGAGATCGAGTCTTGTGGGGAAAAGTGCACAAACCTCTGCAGAGTGTACAAACTAATCATGGTTAGTCGTGTCCCCAGTTATGGACATCTTGAGTATCTGGTTCTTGGATTATCATGTTGATCTCATCACTCTAAATTAATTTGTTGGGTTATTAATACTGCTTAATTGGGATTGAGTTGGAGGAACCTTCTCAATGTTTAACAACTACCATGATAGTTAAACAAAATATATTCCTTTGTTGTAGGGAAAAATTGGCTTTTCGCAAAACATTATAACCATAGAGCCTCCACCAGCCATATATGCATGTAGTGATAGCATTTACTTGTTCATTGCTCTACTGTGTTATATTGCCAGCATATTCCATGTGCTGACCCGTTTCGGGCTGCAACGTATAATGTTGCAGACTTTTCAGACGAAGAGTGAGGTGCGCTAGGTCGTTGTCGTGCACTCAACTATGCCATTGGAGTTGATGGACTCACTTTATCTTCCAAGCCTTCCGCTGTTATCTTATTTAGATGGCCTTAAGCCATATTTATTGTAATAAGTTCTCTTTTGAGACATTGATGTAATAAATGTGTGATTGCACTATGTTATAAATCCTTCGAGTACTGTGTGTGTCAGCATTACCGATCCAGGGATGACACTTATGCACAGAGATTTGACCGTCTGAGGTCGAATCGCTACAAGATGGTATCAGAGCACACGCTGTTTGTAGGACACGACCACTAATATAAGCCATAGGTCACTCTTCTCTACTAATTTCTGACTCCTCTCCATTTTCTACTCTATAGGATGGCGGACTCAAGGAACAAGTTTGCATAACCGGATGAAGACACCCCATTTGGGAGACACTTGAAAGAAGTCACTAGGTACCTGAACATCAGAATACCAAGTGTCACCGGGACCTACACTGCCACTTTACCAGAAGAAGAGCGATAGATGATTCGAGTTCAAGTTCCAGGAAGGACATTCACTCCAGTTACTGAGCCCATAGACTTTTCCTTTGATGCATCAACCTGGAGTCTAGGAAAGAGCATGGCAGCCCACATCGTCATGGGACGTATCGGCGAAGTTTATCACAAGGATCTTAAGGACACTATCTACCAGATATGTCGGTGCCGAGATGATAAATGGGAGATGATCAGCACCAGGAGGGACAGGTCCATTGCAACCTTCATCCAGGAGTTAAACCATCACATTCGTTGCCAGGAGAACCAGATGTGCCCAGGCATGATAGACTGGACATTAAGCCACTGAGTGTTCTGAAGCAAAGAATTCTAACGGCAATGGAAGCTCTGGGAAGAAGTCCAACCCTTTTAACAGGGGACAAGTGAACCACGTTAACGTGGATGAGGTTATAGAGCAGCCAGATGCAGTTATAGGTAAGTTTTTGGTTAAGTCATTTATTGCAATCATTCTTTTTTATACTGGTGCATCGCATTCATACATTTCAAGGGGATTTGTGGACAAGTTCAAGTTAGCCACCTTAGCCCTTAGGTCACCCATGTTAGTAAGCTCACCAGGAGCAGAGTATATGGCCAGCCGATGGTGCGATCGGATACCCTTAACCATTGGTAGCCACGTTTTCCCCTTGGACCTAATAATTTTGGAGTCACAAGGATTGGATGTGATACTAGGAATGGATTGGCTATCAAGTAGGGAGGAAACATTGACTGTGCTAGTAGGTCAATTCTGCTCACCACCCCGGAGGGAAAAATAATTAAGTATGTATCCAGGCACGCGCCAAGGAGAACCCAATTAAATTCCCTCTCAGGAGTTGTTCAGGAGGAAGTGCCTGTAGTGAAGGATTACCCAGATGTATTTCCAGAGGAGTTACCAGGCATGCCGCCGGATCGAGACATTGATTTTTTGATAGAACTATTGCCAGGCACCGGGCCAATATCAAAGAGACTATACCGGATGCCCGCAAATATCTGGAGGAGATTAAGAAGCAGATTAAGGAGTTATTGGAGAAAGGTTACATTCGACGAAGTTCGTCACCGTGGGGAGCCCAGTGCTCTTGGTTGAGAAGAAGGATGGATCGTTGAGAATGGTTGTTGATTATCGTGTATTAAATAAAGTGACGATCAAGAAAAAATACCCACTACCGATGATCAATGATTTGTTTGACCAACTGCAAGGAGCTAAAGTATTCTCCAAGATTGATCTACGATCAGGATACCACCAGCTATAGATCCGAGAACAGGATATACCCAAGATAGCCTTCACCACAAGGTACGGGCTATATGAGTATACGGTTATGTCATTTGTATTAACTAATGCCCCTGCCTATTTCATGAGTATGATGAATAAGGTGTTCATGGAATTCTTGGATAAGTTTGTCGTGGTGTTCATTGATGATATTTTGGTATACTCGAATAATGAAGAGGAACACAAGGAGCATTTGCGTTTAGTTCTCGAGAAGCTCAGGGAACATCAGCTATATGCCAAGTTCAGCAAATGTGAGTTTTGGTTAAAGGAATTTGGATTTCTTGGACATGTTATATCAGGAGAAGGTATAGCAGTGGATCCTACCAAGGTTCAGTCTGTTACTGAATGGTTGGCACCCACATCAGTTGGAGAGATCCGCAGTTTTCTGGGACTCGCAGGATATTATTGGAGATTCATTGAGAATTTCTCTAATATTGCAAAGCCCATGACAGAGTTGCTAAAGAAGGACACCAACTTCAAATGGACAGATGAATGTGAGGCAAGTTTTCAGGAGCTGAAGAAACGGTTGGTTACAGCCCCAGTGCTGATTCTGTCGGATATACGCAAGGATTTCCAAGTGTATTGTGACGCTTCTCGCTTAGGACTTGGAGGTGTACTTATGCAAGATGGAAGAGTTGTTTCATATGCCTCATGTCAGCTTCGACCGCATGAGTTGAATTATGCCACGCATGATTTGGAGTTAGCAGCTGTAGCTCATGCACTCAAGACCTGGAGACATTTTCTTATTGGAAATCGTTGTGATGTGTACACGGATCATAAGAGTTTGAAGTACATTTTCACATAGAAGGAGCTGAATCTCAGGCAGAGGGGATGGTTGGAGCTTATAAAGGATTACGATATGAAGCTGCATTATCATCCAGGCAAGGCCAATGTCGTAGCAGACGCTTTGAGCCGGAAGAGTTATGCCAATACCCTCGTAACCCGAGGATTGCCAAAGGAGTTAGTCGAAGATCTCAGGGAGCTTCGTTTGGAGATAGTCCCTAGAGGTTTTGTTGCAGCAATGGAAGTTCAATCAACATTATTGGGAAAATTTTGAGAAGCTCAGAAGGATGACAAAGAGATTGCCGAGATAAAGGAGAGGATGAGCAAAGGAAATGCCAAAGGTTTTCGTGAGGATGAGCAGGACACCTTGTGGTTTGAGGACCGTGTTTATCTGCCCAATAATGCAGAGATCAGGAGGTTAATACTATAGGAAGCTCATGACTCGCCATACTCGATACACCCCGGAAACACCAAGATGTATTTGGATTTGAAGGAGCGTTTCTGGTGGACAGGAATGAAGAAAGATATTGCTGAGTATGTAGCTGTATGTGATGTATGTCAGAGAGTGAAGGCAGAACATCGAAGCGGCAGGATTACTGCAGCCTATGCCGATACCCGAATGGAAGTGGGATAAGCTTGGCATGGATTTCATCACCGGATTGCCAAGGACCTGAGCGGGATATGATTCTATCTGGATAGTAGTGGATCGTTTGACCAAAGTGGCTTACTTTATCCCAGTGAAAACCACCTATACGAGTGTGAAGTTGGCCAAGATATATATGACCAGGATCGTATGTCTGCATGGAGTTCCAAGGACCATCGTATCAGATAGAGGAACACAGTTTACCTCGAAGTTTTGGAATCAGCTGCACCGGACTTTGGGTACCAGGCTAGAGTTTAGTACGGCCTTTCATCCGCAGAAAGATGGGCAGACCGAGAGAGTCAGTCAGATTCTGGAGGATATGTTGAGAGCTTGTGCGCTAGATTATGGATCTAGTTGGGACAATAATTTTCCTTACGCAGAGTTCTCATACAACAACAGCTACCAGGCCAGTTTGAAGATGGCACCTTTCGAAGCTTTGTATGGACGAAGGTGCAGGACACCGTTGATGTGTGATGAAGTTGGAGACCGTCAGTTTTTTTGACCAGATTTGATTAAAGAGTCAGAAGAGAAAGTTAAGTTTATTCGATATAGACTGAAGGTAGCTCAGTCCAGACAGAAGAGTTATGCAGACTCAAAACGCAAGGAGGTAGTCTATGAAATCTGAGAGCATATCTACGTGTGTCACCTCTGCGAGGAGTTAAACGTTTTGGAGTTAAGGGAAAGTTAGCGCTGAGATTTGTAGGACCATACCGAGTGTTGGAACGTATGGGAGAAGTGGCCTACAAGTTGGAGTTACTCGAAGGACTGTCAGGAGTTCATGATGTGTTTCTTGTTTCCCAGTTGAAGAAGTGTCATGCTGAGATGGCCGATATTCCTCTGAGAGATACAGTGCCCCTGGAAGCAATTCAGTTGGATAGTGATCAGACCTATGAGGAGAAACCTGTCAAGATTCTCGAGTTTGCCAGCCGATTTACCCGCATCAAGGTTATCAAGTTTTGCAAAGTTCAGTGGAGCCACCATACTGAGGATGAAGCCACCTCGGAACGCGAAGATGATCTACGGAAAGACCACCCACACCTATTTTCTAGGCAACCCGAATCTCGAGGATGAGCTTCATCTTAAGGGGGGTAGGTTTGTAACATCCCGAATTTTCAATTTGGAATGTTATACATAGGTCATCATATGCATATCATATTTTATTTTCATTTTGGTTGCGATCCTAAAAATCCTAAGCAACTAAAGGAGCCACGGAGAGAGTTGGGGATTTTATTATTTTCATATTTGAATTGTTCTCAAATATTGAAAAGAGGATCATTTTGGTTTTAATTATTTTTCTCTCCAAAGTATTTCAATATCAAAATATATAAGAGGAGATAATATGACTTCTCCAAAATAAAAGAAATATTGGAGGCAAATAGTAAAATCAAATAAATAATTTTATTTGGATTTCATTGCTATTTTATTTGAATTAGAAAAATATGCATTTTTCAAAATTGCATTTTTATGCCAAAAAAAGTTCACTTTGTTCTAAATATTTTATTTAGACGGTGAAAATGGTTTTTGGCATTTTTAGAATTTTTTATATTTATTTAGGATTTTGCTTCGGCGGAATTTATTTTAAGAAAAAAAAATCCCCGGACAAACTGGGCCGAAGCCGAGCCGGCCCAGCCGTCATCACCGTCCCCGCGTCGCGAGCCGTGCTCGCGCCGGACTCGCTGGAGTCTGATTCCACATCGGCCGTCGTTACCCCTCCCCCAAGCCGCCAGCCCGCCCCTCCCCTCCTTAAATACCGCCCCGCCCCGCCGCCCTCTCCTCGTCCCGCGGCCGTATTGCCGTCGCCGCCAACCGTGCCTCGCCGCCCGCCTGGGAATCCCGCCGCCACCCATTTTTTTCGGTTTAGGTAAAAACCATCCGGGTTTTTTAAACCCTAGATTGGTTTTTTTATTTAGATCAGTTCGGTTTTTCTCGGTTTAGTTCGTTTGCGAACGTTCGTTCGTTCGTTCATTTTAACGAACGATTTCGCCCGTTTGTCTCCGTTAGCGGACGTTCGTCCGATAGTTTTTTCTTTTTCCGTTTATTTTTGGCCAGGGACCTATCAGTGATTATTTTTATCGCATATTAGCCCCTGATCTTCAAACCCTCGCAACTTTTTAACCGTTCAACCAAATCCAGTGAAACCAATGCCAAAATCATTGTCTC
The DNA here is from genome assembly GCA_021605145.1 of Aegilops bicornis. Lineage (NCBI taxonomy): Eukaryota > Viridiplantae > Streptophyta > Magnoliopsida > Poales > Poaceae > Aegilops > Aegilops bicornis. The sequence goes on from CM038669.1 coordinate 291,163,872, forward strand.
GAGCCCCTCTTTCTGGTTAGTAAACTTGAACATGATTTTGACAATTTAAAATTTGGTTTCAAGCAGATTTGAATTCGAAGTTCTTTTGACCGTAGTTTTAGTTCCGTAGCTCCGATTCGATTGATTGTTTTTGCAAATCGAAGCCCTTCGGTTGAACTTTCAGTTTGGATCTTCTTATTTGAATTTTTACCCATGCATATATGCTTGAGTGCTTATGTATGCTATTGTTTGTTTGCGATAGAATTTCCAGAGTGTGAAGTGTGCTACTACGAGGCTCTAGGGTTTGCGGATTGTCAGCAAGGCAAGTAACACATTGATCATACTTCTTTATTACCCAGTATTTATGCATTAGTTACAATCCTCAAACAGTTCATGATTAGGATGTGATTAACATGTGGGTATTGGGAAGTAGATGATGAGGTAGAACCTATTGCCTTTTATTATCAAACCCTTGGGAGTTACTTCTACGCTATGCTTATATTGCCATGCTATGCTCGTAGACATGGATTGGGTTTGAGTGTATTCATGACAGATGTGAGATTGTTAATTAATGGTTAACTTAAGGTGGCTACTTAAATACACATCTGGGTGGATTGGTTGCGGGCACCTGGAGAACCCAGTGTTGTCCTAGAATATCTCGGAGTACCCGTGTGATCATCCTATGGTTCGCCACCCAGGCTCAAAGGGATCACAAGATTATTCATGCTAGAAATTTTCGTGTGCAGCCACAAGCTATTACTGGCTCTAGCATAGTTGAGTATGTTGCATGACCTCTTACAGTGGTAGGCTAGCAGATGTAGGGGATGTAGGTGGTACTGTCTACACATGGTTCGAGTTAATGCTCTTGAAAGACTGTGTCTCGCTCATCTGTTTCTCAAACACCATGGCCCGGTAACTACGCCTAATGGGTAAAACTTGTTGTAGTTGCTCTTGCTCTACCTCATCATAGGCAAGCGCTCGAGCTGACCCGTATGTGAGTTCCATGGGGAGTATTACTACTGCACCATAAACAAGGGAGAACGGTGCCTGGCCAGTTGCTCGATTTGGTGTCATCCTGAGTGACCAAAGACCCACCGATAATTCATAAATCCAGTGCCTTCCACACTTGTGCAGTCTATCAAAAGATCTTGTCTTGAGACCCCGCAACACTTCAGCATTTTTCCGTTCTACTTGCCCATTGCTTCTCGGGTGAGAAACTGAGGTGAAGCAAACCTTGCTCCCAAGGCCTTGGATGTACTGCATGAAGGCGCGGCTCGTGAACTGTGTGTGATTGTCGGTGATAACTATGTTAGGAACCCCAATACGACAAACTAGCCCCTTGAAGAACTTGACGGTTGATTGTGCTGTTACCTTCCTCACTGGCTCCACTTCAGGCCACTTCGTGAACTTGTCGATGGCCATGTACAAGAACTCAAAGCCCCCGGTAGCACGGGGGGAAGGCCCAATATATTGAGCCCCCAGATCGAGAAGGACCAGGATAGAGGAATGCATTGAAGGGCTTGTGCCAGTAGATGTATATTCTTTGAATGAAATTTGCATGCTTCACACTGGTTACTAGCTTAGTCGCATCTTGGAGAGCAGTGGGCCAATCAAAACCTTGCTGGAAACCTTTATTGACAAGGGCTCTTGATCCTATATGAGAGCCACATATGCCTCCATGTATTTCTGCCAACAACCCTAGTCCATCTTCCCGGGAAATGCACTTCAATTTCACTCTGTTCGGTCTCTTTCTATGTAGTGTGTTATCCACAAACTGATACATACTCGACTAATGGGCTACTTTCTAAGCCTCTTCCTATTCGTCGGGGAGCTCTCCTGTTTGAGGGAATTGGACTATGTGTTCTGCCCATGCTGGATCCTGTGACTCGACGGGAACGAATAAAGGCATTTCTTTAGATGTGGGAGTGCTGACCTCGATTCCAAGAACCTTGGGTTCTTCGCGAAGCCATTGCTCATCAGCAATTGCGTCGTTGTTTCGGCAACCCTCTCGCTGGCACCTTCTGGGAGCTCTACCGGGAAATACTTGCCGGTACTCAACTTTCTTCTCTTGTTAGCCTGTGTTGACGGAGGGATTGCTGGCTGATTAAAATGGAGTACAAAAGTCCCTGGTTCCACGGGTAACTTTTGCAGCACACTTTAACAGATGGTCAGCAATACAGTTCTCTGCTCGCGGAACGTGCTCCCTTTGCAACCCGTCAAACTGTTCCTCCAATTTCCTCACTTCCTCCACGTACGCCTCCATCAAATGGCTTTGGTAGTCTTTATTCACTTGCTTAACAACAAGCTGTGAATCTCCATGAATTATCAACTTCTTGATTCCCAATTTCACTGCAATTTTGAGACCGGCAAGGAGCCGCTCATACTCCGTAGTGTTGCATCACTCCAGCACGAGCGCCTTGCAGCAAGAAGGTACCATCAAAGTACATGACCAATTCTTTTTCCATTTCTTTGCCGGGGAGAGTTGATTCCTATACTTCTTCATCTGGCATTAGCGTCCATTCTGCTATGAATTCTGCCAAGGCTGTCTGAATAGTGGAAGTGCTCTCCAACTTGAGTGCAAAACTTGATAGTTCTAATGCCCACTCCACTATTCTACTAGTTTCTTCTGGATTTCTCAATATTCGTTGCAACAAGACGCGAGTGGCAACGGTGATCTCATGAGCTTGAGAATAGTGGTGTAGCTCTATCGAGGCCATGAGAAGGCCGAAAAGCAGCTTCTACACCCTAGAGTACCTTGATCTAGCCCCTTGCAGGAGGGAGCTGACAAAGTACACTGGGCACTACACCACCTTCTTCTTCGGCACTATCTATTGATCGATCCCATTTGCTCGTTCTATTTTTGATTTGTTGACATTGGACCTTGCCGGAGAGGATTCAGGCTTGTCGTTGGACGAGCTTGACGCTATTGCATTTTCACTATCAGCTTCTCTCTGAGCCACTAGTGCAACACTGACCACCTAGTTCATTGCTGCCAAATATAGCAACAACGGTTCCAGGGGTTTAGGCGGAACTAGCATTGGCGCAGAGGACGGATACCTTTTCAGGTCTCACAGCGCAGCCTCTGCCTTCGGAGTCCATTTTACTGGACCTGCCTTTTTCAATATTCTAAAAAATGGTAGGGCATGCTCAGTAGACCTTGAAATGAACCTACTTAAAGTGGCAACACAGTCGGCAAGGCGCCGTACATCTTTGACAGTCTTGGGCACCCGAATCTGCTCAATATCCTTGATCTTGCTAGGGTTTGCTTCTATTCCATGCTGAGATACAAAGAACCCGAGGAGTTTGCCGGATGGTACACCGAACACACACTTCTCGGGGTTAAGCTTCATATTAATTTTGCACAAATTTGCAAATGTCTCTTCCAAGTCTTGAATGAGGGTTGATTTTTCCTTGGTCTTGACCATTATATCATCCATATAAGCCTCTGCATTTATGTGTAGCTGTGGCTCAAAACCAATTTGGCTTGCTCTTGCAAATGTTGAACTAGCACTCTTTAGTCCAAAAGGCATAAGCACGAAGAGTATGTGCCACATGGAGTAATGAAGTTTTCTCCTCATCTTACTTAGCCATGAATATCTGATGGTACCCAGAGTATGCATCAAGAAATGAAAGCAAGTCACAAATCGCAGTGGAGTCTACAATTTGATCAATACGCAACAAGGGAAAAGGATCCTTTGGACATGCTTTACTGAGATCGGTGTAGTTAATACAAACTCTCCATTTCCCGTTTGCCTTGCGCACAACCACCGAATTTTCCAACCAAGTTGGATGTAACACTCGTCTAACCAAACCAGCTGCTTCAAGCTTCTTGATTTCTTCTACAATGAATTGCTATCGCTCCAAAGCTTGCTTCCCGACCTTCTGCTTGACGGGCCGAGCATGAGGACAGACAACAAGGTGGTGCTCGATTTTTTCCCTGGGAACACCGGGGATGTCAGATGGTTGCCATACAAACACATCGACATTCGCCCGCAGCAAGGCAACGAGCGCGCTTTCCTATTTACTGTCAAGGGTGGCTCTGACGGTGAAATTACCACCAGTGTCGTCCTCCTTTGTTGGCACCTTCTTCATTGTAGGTGGGGTAGCTATGGACCTGTTGCCGGCAGAGCTTTCTGACAAATCTTTGATGGGCACGCAACACTCCGTAGAGGGGCGCTTCCCGAAGTTTTTGTCAGATGTCTTGTCGCGCTTCTTGCTCTTCCTTCCCTTGGCGGGAGCTATTGCCTCAGTGACCTCTGCTGCTACTACATCCCTATAAAGCTTCTCCACACATATGATTGTGTCTTTATTGTTAGAGTTAAAGGTGATGACGCCCATGGGCCCCAACATCTTTAATGTGTTATAGGCATAATGAGATGCTGCCATAAACTTGGCCACGGCTGGGCCGCCAAGAATTCCATTAAACGGCAAGGGGATCTTGACAACATTAAACACCAACTTTTATGTTCTGTAGTTCAGTTCCCCGCCAAACGTCACTGGCAGCGTGAACTTCCCTGGGTTGATTTCCTGAAAGATCCCAGTTCTTTTGAGCTCCTCATCATAAATCTGTAATCTCCTGATTACCTCATCAGAAATCTTTAATCTCCAAGCCAGCTTGCTACCTCTTGAGCATTGCGTTGGTTTTCCCTTGAAGAGGAAAGGGTGATGCAGTAAAGTAGCGTAAGTATTTCCCTCCGTTTTTGAGAACCAAGCTATCAATCCAGTAGGAGACCACGCGCGAGTCCCCTGCACCTACACAAACAAATAAGAACCTCGCAACCAACACGATAAAGGGGTTGTCAATCCCTTCACGGTCACTTACGAGAGTGAGATCTGATAGATATGATAAGATAATATTTGTGGTATTTTATGATAAAGAGAAAATAAAGATGCAAAGTAAAATAAACAACAATAGAAATAGCTAAGTGTTGGAAGATTAATATGATGGAAAATAGACCCGGGGGCCATAGGTTTCACTAGTGGCTTCTGTCAAGAGAGAATAAGTATTACGGTGGGTAAACGAACTATTGTCGAGCAATTGATAGAATTGAGCATAGTTATGAGAATATCTAGGTATGATCATGTATATAGGCATCACGTCCGCGACAAGTAGACCGAAAAAATTCTGCATCTACTACTATTACTCCACACATCGACCGCTATCCAGCATGCATATAGAGAATTAAGTTCATAAGAACAGAGTAGTGCTTTAAGTAAGATGACATGATGTAGAGGGATAAACTCATGCAATATGATATAAACCCCATCTTTTTATCCTCGATGGCAACAATACAATACGTGCCTTGCTGCCCCTGCTAACACTTGGAAAGGACACCGCAAGATTGAACCCAAAGCTAAGCACTTCTCCCATTGCAAGAAAGATCAATATAGTAGGCCAAACCAAACTGATAATTCGAAGAGACTTGCAAAGATAACCAATCATACATAAAAGAATTCAGAGGAGATTCAAATATTGTTCATAGATAAACTTGATCATTGAGGGAGTCCTGGATTTGGGGGTCCTCGGACAGCCGGACTATATCCGTTGGCCGGACTGTTGGACTATGAAGATACAAGATTGAAGACTTCGTCCCGTGTCCGGGTGGAATCTCCTTGGCGTGGAAGGCAAGCTTGGCAATTTGGATCTATAGATCTCCTCCCTTGTAACCGACTCTGTGTAACCCTAGCCCCCTCTGGTGTCTATATAAACCGGAGGGTTTAGTTCGTAGGACAACAACAATCATAATCATAGGCTAGCTTCTAGGGTTTATCCTCCACGATCTCGTGGTAGATCAACCGTTGTAATACACATATCATCAAGATCAATCAAGTAGGAAGTAGGGTATTACCTCCATCGAGAGGGCCCGAACCTGGGTAAACATTGTGTCCCCCGCCTCCTGTTACCATCTGCCTTAGAGGCACAGTTCGGGACCCCCTACCCGAGATCCGCCGGTTTTGACACCGACATTGGTGCTTTAATTGAGAGTTCCACTGTGCCGTCACCATAAGGCTTGATAGCTCCTTCGATCATCGGCAACGATGCAATCCAGGGTGAGATTTTTCTCCCAGGACAGATCTTCGTATTCGGCGGCTTCGCACTGCGGGCCAACTCGCTTGGCCATCTGGAGCAGATCGAGAGCTACGCCCCTGGCCGTCAGGTTAGGTTCGGAAACCTAAACTATACAGCCGACATCCTCGGAGACTTGATCTTTGACGGATTCGATCCCATGTCAGGTGCGCCGCACAGTCACAACGAGCATGATTTAGCTCTACCGTCGGACGGTGTTCGGGAGATCTCACCTAGGACTACTCCGGCCCTTGATCCGGAGCAGATTGCGCCGTCCAAGGACGGGTGGATGGACCCCGCCACGGAGGCCGCACACTTAGTGGCGATAGAGCCGAATACTGACTTCACCTCCTATGAGACCTGTGTTGCCGGATCCTTGGATTCGTCCCCGGCCACGGACTCCGAACCGCCTGCGCCCGTGCCTATCGAATCTAATTGGGTGCCGATCATGGAGTTTTCCTCCGTGGATATCTTTCAGCACTCGCCCCTGGGCGATGTGCTAAATTCAGTAAGGTCTCTCTCCTTGTTAGGAGGCACTTGGCCGAGCTGTGTCCGGCTTGATTGGGAAGCGGACGACAAAGAAATTTGTTCCCCACCCATCACCCACGTAATAGCCACTGTCGACGACTTAACCGACATGCTTGATTTCGGCTCCAAAGACATCAACGGTATGGACGACGATGCAGGAGAAGAACAGGAACCACCGCCCACAGGGCGCTGGACTGCCACCTCATCACATGATATATACATGGTGGACACCCCCAAAGAAAGCGATCGCAATAAGGCAACAGAGGATAATCCTCTCGAGAAGCAATCTAAGGACCAACGTCATCGGCGCCACTCTAAGCCTCGCCATAGCAAAAGCAGCGATACCGGCACAAGAGACAATAACGCTGCGGATAGTGCTGAAGACGAAGACAATCCCCTCCAGCCAGGCCTTGAGCGGGAGGATGGGCAAGCTAGCCCTAAGGAACAGGCAGCAGATGGAGAATCATAGGGTGACAATTACATGCCTCTCTCCGAAGACGAGGTGAGCCTCAGCGACGAAGAATTTATCGTGCCTGAGGATCCCGTCGAACAGGAGCGCTTCCAGCGCCGGCTTATAGCCACAGCAAAAAGCCTGAAGAAAAAGCAACAACAGCTTAAAGCTGACCAAGATCTGCTAGCGGATAGATGGACTGAGGTCCTAGCGGCCGAGGAATACGAACTCGAGCGCCCAACCAAAAGTTACCCAAAGCATAGGTGGCTACCCCAACTCGAGGAGGAAGCATTCAAGCCTACGCCTCCAGCGTAAGATGCAGCTGACCGGCCACCTCGTGGCCAAGACAAAACGGCATATCAGGTCGAAGTCTAGCCCACACCCCGTCGCCAGTCAAACAAAAATACCAAGGCCCGGGGTAACACGCAGGACCTGTGAGACGTATTGGAAAACAAAGCAGGACATGCAAGGTCGATCTATGGATCACGGGTGTGCGCCCCAGCACGTGACGATGACTGTCACGCCGGATATACTAAAAGCAAATCCGGCCGGGCCGAATACAGCAACTCATATGAACTGCGTCGTGATGTAGCCTGGCACAGAGGCGCCGCACACCCCCTATGCTTCACTGATGAAGTAATGAATCACGAATTCCCAGAAGGTTTTAAACCCGTAAACATTGAATCATATGATGGTACAACAGACCCCGCGGTATGGATTGAAGATTTCCTCCTCCACAACCACATGGCCCGCGGCGACGATCTACATGCCATCAAGTACCTCCCATTAAAACTCAAAGGACCTGCTCGGCATTGGCTCAATAGCCTGCCAGCAAACTCCATTGGCAGTTGGGAGAATTTGGAGGACGCATTCCTTGACAACTTCCAGAGCACTTATGTGCGACCATCGGATGCCGATGACTTGAGTCACATAACCCAACAACCAGGGGAATCGGCCAGGAAATTCTGGAGTCGGGTCCTAACTAAAAAGAACCAAATCGTCGATTGTCCGGATGCCGAGGCCTTAGCGGCATTTAAGCATAACATCTGCGACGAGTCGCTCGCCCGACACCTCGGCCAAGAAAAACCGAAGTCCATGGCAGCCTTCACGACACTCATGACCCGCTTTTGTGCAGGCGAGGACGGCTGTCTGGCTCGCAGCAACAACACACCAAGAGATCCTGGCAATTTAGATGCCAAAGATAGCAACGGCAGGCCACGGCGCAATAGACACAAGCGCCGCAATAACGGCAACAACGCCGAGGACACGACAGTTAATGCCGGATTCAGTGGCTCTAAATCTGGTCAGCGGAAAAAGCCATTCAAAAGAAGCAATCCGGGCCTGTCCAGTTTGGACCGCATACTCGATCGTTCGTGCCAAATTCACGGCACCCTCGATAAACCAGCCAACCACACCAACAGAGAATGTTGGGTTTTCAAACAGGCCGGCAAGTTGAATGCCGAAAACAAGGAAAAGGGGCTGCATAGCGACGACAAGGAGGAGCCCCGGCCGCCGAACACAGGAGGACAGAAGAAATCCCCTCCCCAAGTGAAAATGGTAAACATGATATACGCAACCCATATTCCCAAGCGAGAGCGGAAGCCTGCACTGAGGGACGTCTATGCGATGGAGCCAATCGCCCCAAAGTTCAACCCATGGTCTTCTTGTCCGATCACCTTCGATTGCAAGGACCACCCCACTAGCATCCGTCATGGCGGTTCTGCCTCATTGGTCCTTGACCCCATCATTGACGGATTTCACCTCACCCGAGTCCTTATGGACGGTGGCAGCAGCCTGAACCTACTTTATCAGGATACAGTGTGCAAAATGGGTATAAACCCCTCGAGGATCAAACCCACTAAAACCACCTTTAAAGGTGTCATCCCATGTGTAGAGGCCTGTTGCACCGGCTCAATCACACTGAAAGTGGTCTTCGGATCTCCGGACAACTTCCGGAGCGAGGAGTTAATCTTCGATATCGTACCCTTCCGCAGTGGCTATCACGCACTGCTCGGACGAACCGCATTCGCCAGATTCAATGCGGTGCCGCATTATGCATACCTCTAGCTCAAAATGCCAGGACCTCGCGGGGTTATAACAGTTAATGGAAACACAGAATGCTCGCTCCGCACGAAGGAGCACACTGCAGCCCTCGCAGCTGAAGCGCAAAGCAGCCTTATGAGGCAAACCGCCAATTCGGCAGAAAAGACCCCGGACACCTTCAAGCGAGTCCGGAGTACCCTGCAAGAGGATCACCAGGCACGTTTAGAGCTCGCCTAGCAATTCGGCCTCCGTCCTAAACACAGTCAAGCGGCAAAATTTGCGCCGCACGTACATAATTACGAACTCAAGATACCATGGGCATTGGCAGAGGCACGACCATGGCACGGCCCACAATGCGGCTCAACCGCTTCAGGACCCGTATAGCTTTAACATTTTCTTCCTTTCAGGCCCCTATTCTCTGAAGGCCCTCTCCGATCGACTGATTATCGGACCCGTCACAGGAAGGAAACACCAAGGAAGCAGGAAGCTTTGACGTACAAGGGAATCCTCAGGTGGTCTCTGATAACGATCGATATACCTATTTTGCATACCCACACGCAGCCTGCCCTTGGATAGGACATGTCAAATGGTCCTATTTTTTACTTATTGCACTACATGTATGCATACGCTTTGACGTATCATTTAAATATCAATGTACATCATTAGCTCATTATTGCATTCCTTTATCCTTTTTCCTTGTCTGCTTATTTATGACAAATTGCACCCGTACATTTTGATACGACCAGTGCAGCAGGGGCTTCGGTGTACCCCATAACACGGCATGAAAAGTCCGAACACTTTCGACAGTGCGTCACCCCGAACTTATAGCATTATATGCATCAGCTCCGAATCATGTCTTGGGTCAATAGTTGGGTTTGCCCGGCTCCCATGTTTTGGTACCTTACGTTCCACTATATCGGCTAAGGTAGCACTGGGAAAACTACTGCGATTATGTCCCGGTTCTTCCGGACGAGCACCTCAGTAGAGAAAGCCGAAAACTGAGTGTCATGATGCGGCGAGAGCTAGTCGCTGTTCGAGAGGTCTCAAATCCTTAAAGATTTTTTCCGCTTAGGGCGAGGAGTCGGCCTTGTCCGATTTAGGCGTGCATAGCACCCCAAGTTCGGCCTTCCGAATACTAGGGGCTTTGCCAAAATTTAAAATTGTAGACTTCTATGGCTAAGTGAGAGTGATAAAGCTTTATAGTCCGATTGCCTGGTTCGTTGTGCTGAACACCTCCTTCGAAGGACCCAATATTGGGATAAAGAGTGATCAGGTTTATCCCGAACACCTCAGTACTAGTTACATGGGGGCAGAAGCCGATGACTCGCCAACTCTCAAATTTTATAAACGGCCGCACAGAAGGTAATATTTTAAATTAGCAAGCGTTACATAGCGCACATGAACTAGTTTCATATTACAGGATCACATGAGTACATTCATTCAAATATTACATCCTTAGCACATTCCTCCGCCACAAGGCGAGCACCCTTCAGGACATGGTAACAACACTTTTCGGGGTGGCGATGCTCCTTGCCCTCCGGCGGCCCCTCCTTCACCAGCTTTTCGGTGTCCATCTTCGCCCAGTGCACTTTTGCCTGGGCAAAAGCCCTGCGTGCACCCTCAATGCAGATGGACTGCTTTATGACTTCCAGCCGTGGGCAGGCGCTCACAAGTCGCCTTACCAGGCCGAAATAGCTGCCAGGCAGGAGCTCGCCAGGCCACATCCGGACTATGAGGCCCTGATGGCCAGTTCGGCCGCCTTGTGAAGCTCGACCAGTTGCTTCAAATCGTCGCTCAAGGGCATCGGATGTTCGGTCCCAGTATACTGACACTACAAAAAAATACACTTCCGTGATGATACGTGTTTGTCACAGTAGGTCGCGTTTTTTGTCATGCATGTACATCCAGGACAAATTTATGACAGAATCAAGATAGTCATACTCTTTGTCGTAGAAGTGTTCCATGACATTACCAAAATTATCATCACGGAAGTGTCCACTTCCATGACGATAAATCGCGCGTCACAGAAGTGCTTTCGTCAAGGGTGACAAACACGTGGCATCCACCGTAACGGAACGCCGTTAAGCTATCGGGTCAGGTTTTGGATCCGATAACCCGTTAACAGCCCCGACCAATGGGGATTTTCCATGTGTAAAATCGTCATTGGCTGGAGGAGACACGTGTCAGGTCCGCGTTGGCACAGGTGGCACTCATCCAATGGGCGAGACGCGCCTATCATATGTTGACACGTGGACTGGCCCATCAAGTTTAAATGGGCCGGCCCAACTGAAGGCCCATAAGATTTTGCGGACCATAATGGGACGGCCCAGCTAAAGGCCCACAAGATTTTGCGGACCATAATGGGCTGGCCTAGCTAAAGGCCCACAAGATTTTGTGGGCCATAATGGGCCAGCCCAGGTAAAGGCCCACAAGATTTTTGTGTGCCATAATGGGCCGGCCCAGGTAAAGGCCCACAAGATTCTTGCGGATCATAATGGGCCGGCCCAGCTAAAGGCCCATGAGATTTGGCCGACATTAATGGGTCGGCCCAGCTATAGGCCCACAAGATTTTGAGGACCCAAGTAGGCCGGCCCATTAACTGGCTGCCATGTTTTGGGCCAAATGCCGGCCCATATTTGATCCGGTCCATTAATGGCCTGCCACGCTCCGGGCCTAATAGTGGCCCATATGAGATCCGTCCCGTTAAAAGCCTACCACGTTCTGGGCCAAATTACGGCCCAGATCAGGTCCGGCCCTTTAAGAGGCTTTGGGCTCAATTATGGCCCATATCAGATTCGGCCCGTCATCCGCACACTATGCTTTTGTGCCCACTTGCTAAAGGCCCACTTAGTAATTCGGCCTAATATTAGTTTTGGCCTATTAAGGGACCGTTTAACATTTCGGCCCTATATTAATTTCGGCCTGTTAAAAGCCCGTCATATAGTTGGGCCTAACTACGGCCCGGTTTGCATCCGGCCTGCTCGCAGCTATCTGATTGGGCCAAACAAGGACCCAGACAATTTTGGTCTGTTAAAAGCCCGTCATTTGATTCGCACAATCATGGGCTGGGGTTCATTTCAGGCTGCTGCCGGCCCGTGAGCTGTTCGACACGTTTCTGGCCCAACCTACATCGTGATTGCATGACGGCCAGATTATGTACCATCATTTTACGGTTTGGCCGGTTTACTGCGAAGACAGGATATATATACAGTATAATAATTGCAGCATCATGAATAAGAAAAAACCTAGACTGTACAATAAAGAAATTACAGCATATTACATCCACTGGGCATCAAAGTTCGCCACTATGATAATAAAGCACAAGTAAACAGCAGATTACATACACTGGGCATCAAAGATCGCATGTGATTGCAAATAAACACGCAGACAAAATAATATACAAAACCGACAAAGACTTCAATAGAGTTCAAGAAAGTTAGGCCTCTTTGGGAGGCTGCGGTATAGCGGTGAAAGCAAGATGATGAGGCTAGCTTGTTCAACACTTATATCTTCCTCACTCTGAAAGATAAACAAGCAGACGGATGACAGGTTTTGCACATAAAAGTATCGGTCTTGACAATTCATCACATTTCTTCTTGTGAATAAAGTGACACAGTTTAATATTGCATTAACACAATATGGTATTGTTTAGGTCAAGACATGGCAGGAAATAACATTGTGAAGGAGTTGGCAGCTTCACGACACCACTGGATTACAGATCAAGAACTCATAAGTATCAATGGTTAGTGTGCTATCAATTTATACCATTTCAGATTGGCAAATAAAGAGACGGTTTAAATAATAGTAGAATGATATGACATTTTTCAGAGTGCTGTAGTGGGTAGGTTCACCACACCACTGGATCACGGATGAAGAACAGAAGCATACATGGAGTGCAAAAGAAGATCACTTGCTCTGTATAGTTTAATTTACATGGTATGAAGAAGGAACTTGGTTGTACAACCGAAAACATAAATTGAGGAAGGACAAACTTTTGTTTATGAACTACATAATAAACTTTAAAAAGCAATTTGATGCAAACACCAAAAATAAACAGCTGTTGCAGTCATGCCTAACCAAATATATACAACAAAGTTTGAAGGCTTGAGATGGACAAACGTACATTATTGGTGAAGACAGGCTCTATAAAGGCCTTGTCCATGCTAATGGGGGGGCGGGATTCAAGAAGTTTACCACAGAATCTTCTTCAAAAGCATTGCCTTTATTCTACATTTTGTTAAGAGTAAATATAGATGTGATAATATACGAAAAAATGGAGAATATTTAAGATAAGATGAAGAGTGATGCTACATAACTAAGTAGCTATAAATGTAAGTGCAGCGATACAGGCAAAAGGTACAACCAAGAGCAATGCACAGCTAAACTTCTTCAGTACCAACCTTATGGTAAGAGTAAATATAGATCTGATGTGTAGAAAATGGAGGGTAAAGGAAAATAAGCTGCAGAGTGATGGTACATGAACAACTACCTGTCATTATAAGTACATCGATAAAGGACAAAGGCATGTACTTACAAGAACAATGCAGAGCTAAAAAACATTGGCATTGGATATATTCTACACTAATGTAACCATTCATACAGATCGAGATAATTTGGGCGAACAATTGATAAGCAAGCTATCATGCATACTGCTGTCACTAATGAACCAGGTATGTATGCAAGTCGTTGATACAGGACAACAGGTACTAACAAGAGCAAAGCAGCGGGCAGCATATTTGCGATATCACGTCGTTCTTGTCAAACCGAATTCTTCTTGAGCAGATTTCACGCAAAAAAGATCCGTAAGGCACATGCGGAAAACTAGAAGTTCAAATTGTCATGTGATATCATAGACGATTACCTCATCACAGGAACGAGGCCAGTGCATAACAAGGTTTTTCCATTCAATGTCTTCTGAATTTAGCACAGGAGACTTCACCGGAAATTCGTTTATAGACTTGCCATCGAAGTGTGATTTCCTCAGTTAACATCGATACTGCTGAATGCTTCCTTGAAAAGCGCAAGCAAGCTTTGCTCGTCATGACTATCCAGATTGACCCTCAACTACTTACAACAATGTAATGTAAATCACTGATGTGTTCAATCAGCAGAAAATAGGAAAATAATCACCGTGAATTATAGCACTTACACGTAAGTGGGGCGGAAGATGTGAAAATGATGTTTGTCTTCACTATAATCTTCCCATGATGGGAATATATGCACGTAGTCCCTAACAACATTGAAAGCATTGTCTTTTAAACTAGGAATAACTGGAATGGGGTTCCAATCTGCAGGAATTAGTTGTCTCTGCAGTTGGGATAGGTCTTCGGCCGGTGGACTTGCTATACTTTTTGCTGGAGTGGGATTTTTCTGTTGTACGGCTGGTGCTATGGCAACTGAAATCGGCATACCTTTTGCTGCAGTGCAGGTCTATGTGGTGGGGCTAGTGGTGTAGCTAGTGAAGTATGGGTACAGTCCGCTGGAGTCGGTCCTACGTTTTGTGTCACTGGTTGTAGAGCCAATATAAGTGGGGTGCCGTCTGATTTCTCCGGCACCACCACGTTTTTCAAGGACTTTGCTGGTGCTCCTTCAGGTTCGGCAATCACCCTCTTCCTTTCTGATGTCTGATGCACAAGAACAGCATTTGAGTGAAAAAACATGGTATGATGGCAAATGGAATATGTATTGATAATGGATGGGCATGGTATCTTGACATATATGATGAGTAAACTAAGCAAATGGCGATGCTACAAATTAGAGGAAATGCAAGACAACTTATGCAAGATACACGCAATCAATAAAACCTTGCCAAATTAGAACGGGCACCTTGATGTGTGAACATGGCAGGCCATCTGCCTTTGACTCCTCGAGGTTAGAATAGTCATTAGGATCATATTCTGAACAAGAATCTACAGGTGGGGAGCGTATGAGTTTCATTGCATCCAGAATGGCACTCAATGCCTTGGTGCCAATTTTGTAAGTCGTTGCAGTCCTCCACAATATTCTTCTGATTCGCGGATTCTGATATTCACTATGATTACGTATAATATCTGAGAAGCATGAAAACATAAATAGTAGTGAGATTATCTTTGTAATGCAGAGAATATTCTAATATAGGGGCGTCCCTGTAAACCCTTGTGTGCTATCACCGGATTCTGATGAGATATCCCATGTTTGATGTAATATGGTGTGTGCATTAATATAATCTGGCACAAGTACAAAAAAAAAGGCTCCAGAAGTAAGGATAGTTGGCAAATGATAGGTTCATAATATACTGTATAGAGAGTTTATTGCCAAACCATGATAACAAGAGCACACAACAACTAGGCAGGTCGTAGTGTACATAAAAGGGGTACACCATAACCAGGATATATAAATCTGGAAAGTGCGGTGTTGTATTGATGCTACTAATTGAAAGCCTATCGATCACGTACAGGCTAGCTCTATCAGTCGTTGACTGCAGATGTCCCTGCTCCCCTTCCTAACAAGGAACATACTGTGCTTCCCATACAGAACACCGCTTGCAGACGCCCGGCGAACCACCAGCCCCACCGCCTGGGTTCCTCCGCCACCCCCACCCCCGCCCCCACCCGCGTTGAGTTTTCTTCGTTCGACGAGGCCCCACCACCGCCCCCTGTCGGTGTACTAGAGTAGGGGTACCCTAGTATCCCGGACTTGTGCACGGGCAGTTGCAGCACCCCGCGGCAAGGCTTGCCGGGTGACCGCCAAGGTCCTCCGTGGTTCCTTTGGAGCCATTCAAGGCCCCGGCAAGAGGAGCTTGCCGGGAAGACCACAAAGTATTCAAGCCAAGGAGACAAGGCCCCGGCAAGAGGATCTTGCCGGGAAGGCCAACCAAGGCATCTCAAGGAACTTGCCGCGACGCGCCACGCGTCCCGGCGAGGCCCGGTGAGCGACAAGCTTCCGGACGCGACAAGACAACAACCGCGGCAAGGCGCTTGCCGCGGCAAACTACCACTCCGTACTCGCGCTCCAGCACATCCACCAACGTGTCGCCCTAGGACCTTTCCAGGCACGCGTGGCAAGAGGCTGTCTTGACCCGGTGATCTGGTGGCAAGCGGCACTGACAAGATTGCCATCGTGGCAAGCGGTGGCGTCCCTGACGGTCCCTTTTTGCACTGTTTGGGCGACGTAGACGGGCATTTAATGCCTTTGTCCCCTGCCGTCAGGGTTAGGTATGATACACTGTACAGGTAGTTGTACCAACCGCAATTCCTTTTCCATTTTTACCCTTGTCTACGTTGCCACCTGTTGGAGACCCCTTTAGCATATAAAAGGAGGCCCATGCGCAACGTAGAAGGGGTTCGAAGCCAGAAAAACACTCACGCTCGGTCTCGTTAGCAGCTAGTGCGTACTGTAGCACTCATCGCTCCCGAGCAAGAACTCAATACACTCAGACATGCAGCAGTAGGAGTGTTATCTCTCCGGAGAGCTCCGAATCTGGGTAAACTGCTCGTGTGCTTCGCCTTGATCTGCTCTTCGTGCAATCTCCGCCCCCCGCCGAACCGAAAGGGGCTCGGTCCGCCGGTCCCATAGGTGTTCGTGGATCAGCTTCCCCGACACCCCCCACAACCACCGTCCCCACCCGAGCCCCTTCCTTCGCACCGGCGAACTCCGTCGAGCTCTCAAAAATCGACTGACCCAATTTTGAAATTTAGTCTACTGTGATTTAACTAGTGTGGAATATAAAAGGGGAAAACCATAAGCATTGCGAGTATGGTGTTGGGCGTGCCATGGCGGATCTGAAGGTGCAAACCGGACAAAGGCAACTTCGCAACCAAGACAAGAAATTAGAGTAAAGCAGTGGCGATCTATTTTCTTGCTGCGATAAATAAGTTGAGCAGAATCTGAAAGAGTACCGCCTACAGGCGGCGCCGTGTCTGATCACTGAGAATTTGAGCGGTCTTCTTGATAGCGATGGCTGTCGGCGGCGTGGAAGCATATCTAGGAGAGTAGACGGTGGCGGCGGGGCGCGGTGGACGAGACGGTCATAGGAGCGGCGCCGGCAAGGTGGACGACGATGGGGATGAAGCGAGAGGACGGGATGCAAGGATCCCGGTCCAAAGCCGTGGATGAGAGAGGTCGATCTCTTGTAATGGACGGCGGCGTCGGGGTATCAGCTCCGGCATGGTGGATGAGGACGGCGGTGGGCCAGGGGTGGCGGGACGGCAGGACGGAGGAGTGTGGGGTGGCGAGGTGTTTTGGCGCCACAGAGTACGAATGGGGAAAAGGGAGGTAGAGAGGAAGGGGAACCATGTATTCAGGCGCTTGTCTCAAATGCGAGGATATTTACAAAATTAGCCCCCGTTTCAAATTTCTACTACATCACAACAACATTAGTCGATTGGGGATAGGACGGTAATCTCACATACACCGAATATTTGCCGACGAGAGTTTGTTTTTGGCGCCCACCGTGTATGAATATCAATCGGGGAGGGGGTCGATTTCAGCCGAGGACACACTGTGTTTTGGCGCCCACCGTGTATGAATCCGGGTGAGAGGCGGTTACGCCATGTTTGGGTGAAATTACAAACCTACCCCTATCGAAACCTATAGAAATCCAGCAGATAGGCTTTGCGTGGCCGGGATAGGCAGTAGTGATTTCCATCTCGCAGATTTTGGTTTCGGGCGGTTACTGCGACTTTCCCCGCTTTGTTCAAATTTTGTAGAGTGCACGTTTGCCGTGCCAACTCAATTCGAATCCCGTTTGTATTCTTTTTTTCAGGCGGGATCCATTTTCAATTGGATTTACATTCTATATACATCATTTTTTATATGTATTTTCAAAAGCACAACACCATTTATACATAAATATGGTGTACAAATGGCATGATCTTAGATTCATAAGGTTGTATCCATCAATTTGGATTTTCAAATATTTGAAACCACTTTATGTCGAAATCCAATGTATGCATTCCTCGCTAACAGTCTCCAATTAATGTGTGTTTCATGCGGTTTTTTTACTTCTCAAACATGTATAATGTGTTTCACACACGCAACATATAGTGTAATCTGCTACCTCTTGAGCACTGCGTTGGATTTCCCCGAAGAGGAGAGGATGATGCAGCAAAGCAGCGTAAGTATTTCCCTCAGTTTTTGAGAGGCTATGCACAAGTCCCTCGTACCTGCACAAAACAATAGCTCCTCGCAACCAACGCGATTAGGGGTTGTCAATCCCTTCACGGTCACTTACGAGAGTGAGATCTGATAGAGATGATAAATAATATTTTTGGTATTTTTGATATAGAGATGCAAAGTGAAAAATAAAAGGCAAAGTAAAAAACAAAGCAAGTATTAAAGTGATGGAGATTGATATGATGAGAATAGACCTGGGGGCCATAGGTTTCACTAGTGGCTTCTCTCAAGAGCATAAGTATTCTACGGTGGGTGAACAAATTACTGTTGAGCAATTGAAAGAATTGAGCATACTTATGAGAATATCTAGGTATGATCATGTACATAGGCATCACGTCCGAGACAAGTAGACCGACTCCTGCCTGCATCTACTACTATTACTCCACTCATCGACCGCTATCCAGCATGCATCTAGAGTATTAAGTTAAAAAGCGAGTAACGCCTTAAGCAAGATGACATGATGTAGAGGATAAATTCATGCAATATGGTAAAAACCCCATCTTGTTATCCTCGATGGCAACAATACAATACGTGCCTTGCTGCCCTATACATCCTTTGGGAAAGGACACATAAGATTGAACCCAATGCTAAGCATTTCTCCCATTGCAAGAACTACCAATCTAGTTGGCCAAACCAAACGGATAATTCGAAGAGACTTGCAAAGGTAACTCAATCATACATAAAAGAATTCAGAGAAGATTCAAATATTGTTCATAGATAAACTTGATCATAAACCCACAATTCATCGGTCTCAACAAACACACCGCATAAAAAGAAGATTACATCAAATAGATCTCCACAAGAGAGGGGAGAACATTGTATTGAGATCCAAAAGAGAGAAGAAGCCATCTAGATACTAACTATGGACCCGAAGGTCCGAGGTAAACTACTCACACTTTATCGGAGAGGCTATGATGATGTAGAAGCCCTCCGTGATGACGGCCCCTCTCCGTGAGCTCGAACAGGCCCCAAGATGGGATCTCGTGGATATAGAAAGTTGCGGCGGTGGAATTAGGTTTTTGGCTCCGTATTTGATCTATCGAGTGCGTGGGTATATAGGAGGAAGAATGCGTCGGTGGAGCAACAGGGGCCCATGAGGCGGGCGCATCACGGGCGCCCCCCACCCTCGTGACCGCCTCTGTTACTTCTTGGAGTAGGGTCCAAGTCTCCTGGATCACATTCGGTGAGAAAATCACGTTCCCGAAGTTTTCATTCCGTTTGGACTTCGTTTGATATTCCGTTTCTTCGAAACACTGAAATAGGCAAAAAACAACAATTCTCGGCTGGGCCTCCGGTTAATAGATTAGTCCCAAAAATAATATAAAAGTGGAAAATAAAGCCCAATATAGTCCAAAACAGTAGATAAAGTAGCATGGAGCAATCAAAAATTATAGATACGTTGGAGACATATCAGGCATCCCCAAGCTTAATTCCTGCTCGTCCTCGAGTAGGTAAATGATAAAAAGAGAATTTTTGATGCAGAGTGATACTTTGGCATAATTTCAATGTAAATCCTCTTAATTGTGGTATGAATATTCAGATCCGAAAGATTCAAGACAAAAGTTCATATTGACATAAAAATAATAATACTTCAAGTATACTAACTAAGCAATTATGTCTTCTCAAAATAACATGGCCAAAGAAAGTTATCCCTACAAAATCATATAGTCCTGGCTATGCTCCATCTTCCCCACACAAAATATTTAAATCATGCACAACCGCGATGACAAGCCAAGCAATTGTTTCATACTTTAACATTTTCAAAACTTTTTCAATCTTCACGCAATACATGAGCGTGAGCCATGGATATAGCACTATATGTGGAATAGAATGGTGGTTGTGGATGTCGGGGAGGCTGATCGTACCCGCGGACACCTATGGGGCCGGCGGAGCAGGCCCCTTTGTGGTTCGGAGGGGGGCGGAGGTCGCACGAAGAGCGGATCGAGGCGATGCACACGAGCGGTTTACCCAGCTTCGGAGCTCTCCGGAGAGATAAAACTCCTACTGCTGCTTGTTTGATCTATTGTGTTCTTGCTAGGGAGCAATGCGGGCTACAAAACCTAGCGTGAGTCTATCTGGTCTCGAGTGGGTCGAATGAACCGAACCAGCCGAACCTAGCGAACCTTGCGAACCTTGCGAACTGAAGGAACCGAACCCTTCGAACGGCACCTCCTCTACGTTGCACTCGGGCCTCCTTTTATACGCTCAAGGGGTCTCCGACAGGTGGCAACATAGGCGAGGGTACAAATGTAAAAACAGGAGTTGGTACACCTACTTGAACAGTGTACAGTGCAAAATACCTAACTCTGACGGCAAGGGACAAAAGCAATAAATGCCCGTCATTGTCGCCCAAACAGTGCAACAGAGGCCATCAGGTGCGCCTCCGCTCGCCACGATGGCGAGCCTGTCAGCGCCGCTTATCGCTGCTCTCCGCTGGCTGCACAACCCGCTCGACACGCGCCCATGGAACGGTCCCGTGGCGACACGTCGCTGGGTGAGCTGGAGCGGAGACGGAGAGAGGTTGCATGCTGCGGCAAGCGCCTTGCCGCGGCCGAATCCTTGCCGCCCCGCAGACTTGTCGCGCTCCGAGCCTTCCTGGCAAGCTCCTCTTGTCGGGGCCTTGTCTTCTACGTGCCTGGAGTGGCCTTCCCGACAAGCTCCTTTTGTCGGGGCCTTGTCTTCTCAATCAAATACTTTGTTCTTGAATGGCTCCAAGGAAGCCACGAAGGATCTTGGCGGTGACGAGGCAAGCCCTGTCGCGGGGTGCTGCAACCGTCCGTGCACGAGTACGGGGTACTAGGGTACCCCTACTCTAGTACACCGACAGGAGCCCCCGGGCCTGGGCCGCATACAGCCCGGCGCTTGTCGGGCCAGGCCCGAACTATCTGCACGGACACGCGCGGCCTCGATCACGCGTCGCAACTTCGCCACGGACCCACCACGATCCCCATTAACGGCACGCACGGACGTGGCGTCGTGCGAAGATCGTGGCGCGGTCGTGGGGGTTCTTTATTAATATAAGCGGAACGTCCGCCCCCCTCCTCCCCTTTATAAGCGGAGGAAAAAGAGGCAGGCCGACCACCCCTGCCATTGTTGTCTTGTCAAGAAACCACCGCCGCTCCCCTCGTCTTCTCCTCTTCGCTGTTATTTCAGTTCTGAGAACGATTTAGCCAGTGCCGCAATAAGTTATTTTTGTAATATAACTTTATTCTGGGCAACATTTGCTACGTTACTTCCTTTACTCGACTCTTGGCTTTGTATGTTATTACCCTACGCTTTTCAGGGAAACTTGCCGGTGCAGGCACCCTTGCCGCGAGCGCCGAGTGCGAAACTTCAGCAGCCTACTGGCGGGGTCGCTACCGACAAGCAACCTTGTCGCGGACTAGCCGCAGCTCACTTAAGTTGTTGAGCGGACTCGAAACAAAGTAAGGGCGACCGATCACGATTTGGTTCCTCCGGCATACGGAGTTTTCCATACAAAGTACCATCGTTCGAGGAAGATAACTTAAAATTTAAAAATTGATTGCTCAAACTTTGGCAACTTAGCTTTTACATCTCTTGCTTGCCGATGAGGTGAAACTTCCTCGGCGGTGCCTGGTCCATAGTATTATCTCCTCCTTCCCCCCTGGTTAACTTGTGTGCGAGGGAGCCTCCCTTTCTTTGAGAAAAGAAAAAGAAGAGGAAATAACGTCATGGAGCCTAGCGGCTCGGTTCTGCTTACCGGGTGCGGTTGTTGCACAAAGTGTTAGCCAAAACATGCAATAGATTGATGAAAGCATGAACTTGACAAGCTGTGCGCAACACACGAGCTTTACTGATGCACGGGGTCTGCGCCCGGCTTTGTACAAACGATTACATGCAACTGCAGCAAGACTTGTACAAAAGGTGGTTGCGGGCAGGTTCGACAACCGCGCCTTATGGGTAAAACTTACGAAGATGCTCAATGTTCGGGAGTTGCTCACGGAATGCCATCTTCGGTCTCAAAGCGGACAGCGCCAGCCTAGTGACTCGTTTCACCCGATAAGGGCCTTCCCACTTCGGCGTCAACTTGTTTGAATTCTTGGCGGACTGAACGCAGCGAAGAACAAGGTCGCCTTCCTCGAGACTTACGGCACTAACCCTGCGGCTATGGTAGCGACAGGGCTTGCTTGGTAGCGGCGGCTCGCCTGCAATGGCACGAAGGCGATCCTCCTCGAGGAGCAGCGCGTCATCTTGTCGCAGCTGCTCTTGCTCAAGCTCATCATAAGCGAGTACTCGAGGCGATCCGTATCTGAAGTTCCGTGGGGAGAACTGCCTGCGCTCCATAGACTAGAGCAAAGGGTGCACGGCGATGGCTCGATTTGGCGTCGTCCTGATCGACCAAAGAACCACCGGCAGCTCCTCGATCCAGTTTCTTCCGCACTTGTGCAGCCTGTCGAAAGTTCTGGTCTTGAGCCCGCGCAGATCTTCAGCATTTGCCCTCTCTTCTTGACCGTTGCTTCTCGGGTGAGCAATGGAAGCAAAGCAGACCTTGGCGCCAAGGTCTTGGACGTACTGCATGAAGGTGCGACTCGTGAATTGTGTGCCGTTGTCGGTGATGATCCGGTTAGGGATTCCGAAACGACAGACAATTGACTGAAGAACTTGATTGCTTGTTGTCTTTGTCACCTTCCTCATCGCTTCCACTTCCGGCCACTTTGTGAACTTGTCGATGGCGATGTACAAGTACTCAAAGCCCCGACAGCTCGGGGAAGGGGCCGAGGATGTCGAGCCCAGGACCGAAAATGGCGAGGATAAAGGGATTGTCCGGAGAGCTTGAGCTGGCTGGTGTATCTGTTTGGAATGGGCCGCACGCTTCACACTTGGTTACTTGTGCAGTTGCATCACGGAGGGCTGTCGGCCGAGAAGAAACCTTCTTAGGAAAGCTTTGCGGCAAGTGCTCTTCTTGCCAATGTGGTGACCACATATGCCTCCGTGTATCTCTGCCAGCGACTTACATCCATCTTCCACAGGAATACACTTCAATTTCACACCGTTGAGTCTTCTTCTGTACAGTATGTTGTCCACAAACTGGTACATACTTGACTGCCGGGCTACTCTTTCCGCTTCTTCTCGCTCTTCGGGAAGCTCTCCTGTCTGTAGGAAATGGACAATCCGCTGCGCCCATGCTGGAGCTTGCGGCTCGACAACAAGGACTAAAGGCACATCTGCTGCTGCGGGAACATCAGCTTCCACGGCAAGAGCCTGCGGCCCTGCCGGAGCTAGATGCTCCCCGACAAGCTTCTTGGGAACAAGACTTGTCGGGGCGTGCCTTCAACGGAACAAACCCTAGGTGCAGCCGGGCGGCATGCCCCTCAAAGACTTGTTGGTGTTGATCTTGGGGACCTTTGCAACGACGGCTTCGGGAAGCTCTGCCGGAAAGTAGTCACCAGAGGCCAACTTCCTCTTCTTGCTCTGTCCGGTCGGCGTTACGGTTGGTTTGAGTCAGCTTGAGCACGAAAATCCCTGGTTCCACAGTGTAACTTAAGCGCGCACTTTGACAGCCATCGGCTATATCGGTCGAGCTCTTGGAACATGTTCCATTTGCGGGCCGTCAAAGTGCTCTTCTAGCTTCCTCACTTCATCAACGTAGGCTTCCATCGACGGACTCTGGTAATCTTTGTTGACTTGGCGGACTGACGAGTTGCGAGTCACCCCGACAATAAGCTTCTTGATCCCAAGGTCCACGGCGATCCACGAGACCGGCAAGCAAACCTTCATACTCTGCGGTATTGTTTGTCGCTTGCTCCTTGGGAAAGTGCATCAGACGACGTACTTGAGGTGCTCTCCGGTGGGTGCGATAAGCAAGACGCCCGGCACCGGCGCCTTTGCAGCGAGAAGGCACCATCAAAGTACATAAGCCACTCTTTGCTGGCTTCTTTGGCCAGAATGCTCGTCTCCGGAATCTCTTCATCTGGCGTTGGCGTCCATTACGCTATGAATTACGCCAATGCTGCTGCTTTGGATAGTTGATGTGCTTTCAAACTTAAGACCAAAGCTTGACAGCCTCCAATGCCCACTCGACAATCCCGCCTGCCGCTTCCGGATTCTGCGGTATCCTCTTGAGGGGAAAGCGAGTGACAACTGTGATCTCATGTGCTCAGAAGTAATGGCGCAGCTTTCTCGAGGCCATGAGGAGGCCGAAAAGCAATTTCTGCACACCAGAATACCTTGACCTAGCCCCTTGCAGGAGGGAGCTGACAAAATAGACTGGGCGCTGCACCATCCTTTTTTGTATCTGTTCATGTGTCTGCGCGGATTCGTCCTTGTCGGTACTAGAGCTTGTCGGCGAAGCCCCCTGCTTGTCGCTGGATGTGCTTGCCGTGGTTGCTGGCTCGTCATCCGCCTCCCTCTCCGCCACTAACGCAGCACTAACCACTTGATTGGTTGCCGCTATATATAGCAGCAACTTCTCTTGTGGCCTAGGCGCGACAAGTGTTGGAGTGGAGGACAGGTATCTCTTCAAGCACGGCCAAGTATCCCATTGTAAGGCAATGGGAAATCGGCGACGTCAAACGTAACCCTCTCAGTCCTGAAGTTCAGCTCGCTGCCAAATGTGACCGGCAACGTAATCTTCCCCTTCGGCTTGCTCCTTCCCGGATTGATTCCTTGGAAGGTTCCGGTCTCTTCGAGTTCATTTGTCGAGGATTTGAAGCTTCGGGAGCACCGCGGAGGAGATCAGATTCAAGCCGGCCCCGCCGTCAACTAACATTTTTGTGACCTTGAGGTTGCGGATGGTTGGAGAGACCAACATCGGCAAGCACCCGACCGCAGTTATGCGATCAGGGTGGTCCTCAATATCAAAAATGATAGGCGTGCTAGACCATTTCAGAGGTTTGCGTGACTCTACGGATGGTTCCGCTGCATTGACCTCCCACATCCATTGCTTGAGTTGGCGGTGGGAGGTATGCAGGGAAGCACCTCCGTCAACGCAGAGAACCTATGTGGCTTTCTGAAACTCCTGCTCGTCGGCGTCGTCGTCTTCCATATCTTCATCGTCGTCATCATCTTCATCCTTGTCGCGGCTGCGGGGAGGTCGATCTCCTTGCCGCTGCTTGACCTTGCCGCGACGTCCTCCCCGGCCGGGACGTTTCTTGCTTGCTCCCCTAGCACCTTCCTGGGCCTTCTCCTTGTCGCGCCGCTCGTACTCAGCTCTCTGCTGTTCGACAAGCTGCTCGACCTTCTTGCAGCTCTGGAGGTCGTGGCCCTTAGTGCGGTGGATCTTGCAATACTGCTTGCCGGAGCTGCCCTGCTTGTCGGCGGCCGCCACCGACTGGTGGTTGGCGTCGTGACAACCTCCTTGCGAGCCACCAGGACTTGGCGTTCTTGTTGCCACCTCCATTGCCGGACTGCTCAACAGCTAGCACTTCTCTGGCTTTCTTCTTCCTGTTGCCTCGCCGCTGGCCCTTCTTTGCCGGGCGGTGTCCTCCTTGTCGAGATCCTGCTTACGCATTCTCTCCCGGAGTCTCCTCCCTTCCTCGGTAGCGTGCACACTTGTCGGCCAGGCGTACAGCTCGTGGCGTCCTTGACTTTGCACATCGCCATCTCCTCCCTCATCCTGCGGTTCCGCACATTCTGATGAAATGCGCTGATCACCGCGGCAGGGTGGACGTCTGGGATGTTGTAGTGCACACGGCTAAACCTCTGAATGAACTTGCGCAGGGACTCTCCTTCCTTCTGAGCGAGCAAGTGAAGGTCACTTTCTTCGCCATGAGGTTTGTGGCCACCTGTGAAGGCGCCAACAAACTGATGGCCTGAATCTGCCAGGGAGGATATGGAGCTGTCCGGCAAGTGCATGAGCCAAGATCGGCGTTGGGCTTGAGCACGGCGGGGAAGTAGTTGGCGAGGATCTTGTCGTCCCGTCCCCGCAGCCTGCACCGCGATGGTGTAGATGCTAAGGAACTCCGACGGATGCGCCCTGCTATCATACTTCTCCGGCACGTCTGGTTTGAAGTTTTTACGGCTGGGCCTTTGGACTTGCCGCAGCTCACGAGTGAACGCAGGGCAACTTACGCGTCACGGCAAGTCGCTGGCTCCTCTGGCGCGCATGTCAACAGAAGGCCCAGCGGCGCTTGTCGGACTGACGTCGCGCTTCTCTTGGCGCTCGATGCGAGTTCGGCGTCCTCTTGTTGTCGCTTCGTGAAGAACTTGGTGCTGATCGCGGCGAGCTCGCTGGATCCGACGGCGCAGTGGAGTCATTGTCGAGGTGGATCCGGTGAGTCGGCGATCTTGGCCTTCTTGGCGGAGAGTGCACGGTGGTTGCACCTTCGACAGTCATCGCCATACCGGCTCGTGCCTTGTCGTCCCGCCGCGGCAATGATGGCGTTAGTTGCCGCGGGCGTCGCCGTTAGCAAAGCCGATGAGGCTACTGGATGGTGGCCCTCCACTCGTCGACCTTGTCGGCCGTCGGAGGGTAGTCGAGGAGCGGTGAGCTCGCCAGAGCTTCTGCTGGAGTAGTAGGCGGCATTGGAGAAGCGGTGCGAGGCGGGACACACTCGGACTTCTAACTACGTTAGAAGGAAGCGGCGCCCGTCCGGCGACCGTATCTCACTCGTGCCCGGCATGTTGGCGCGCATGCTGGTCTTGAGGGTCTCGATCCAACGAACGTATGGCGTTGTGAACGCCATGACATTGTTGGTCCCGCGTCTCTTGAGATGGGCGCGGGGGATGCGCGGACGCCGAGGTTTGCGGTGCCTTGTCCTTGGACTTGGCAACGTCACGAACACCTTCGTCGGGGCCCGTTCCTCCGCCAGCGTCTGCCCCACCACCCGTTTGCTGCGGTGAGGGTGGGTACGACGCGGACGGCTCTGCTGCCGCTGAAGCCTTCTTCTTCGGTGGCATGTTGAGGAAGATGTTGATGATGCTGCTCGTGTGAACGCCGGATCAGATTCACCCGGCCTCGACGCCCCCTACCTGGCGCGCCAGAGATGTCGGGGAGGCTGCTCGTCCCCACGGACACCGAGGGGGCCGGGCGGAGCAGTGCCCTTTGTGGTTCGGAGGGGGCGGAGGTCGCACGAAGAGCGGATCGAGGCGATGCACACGGCGGTTTACCCAGCCGGAGCTCTCCGAGAGATAAAAATCCTACTGCTGCTTGTTTGATCTATTGTGTTCTTGCTAGGGAGCAATGCGGGCTACAAAACCTAGCGTGAGTCTATCTGGTCTCGAGTGGGTCGAATGAACCGAACCAGCCGAACCTAGCGAACCTTGCGAACTGAAGGAACCGAACCCTTCGAACGGCACCTCCTCTACGTTGCACTCGGGCCTCCTTTTATACGCTCAAGGGGTCTCCGACAGGTGGCAACATAGGCGAGGGTACAAATGTAAAAATAGGAGTTGGTACACCTACTTGAGCGATTATGGGTGCAAAATACCTAACTCGACGGCAAGGGACAAAAGCAATAAATGCCCGTCATTGTCGCCCAAAGCGATTACCTGTGAGGCCGTCAGTGCGCCTCCGCCGCCACGATGGCGAGCCTGTCGGCCGCTTATCGCTGCTCTCCGCTGGCTGCAAAGCCGCTCGACAACTCCCATGGAACGGTCCGTGGCGACACGTCATTGGGTGAGCTGGAGCGGAGACGGAGAGAGGTTGCATGCATGACAAGCGCCTTGCCGCGGCCGAATCCTTGCCACGCCCGGAGACTTGTCGCGCTCCGAGCCTTCCCGGCAAGCTCTTCTTGCCGGGGCCTTGTCTTCTGCGTGCCTGGAGTGGCCTTCCCGACAAGCTCCTTTTGTCGGGGCCTTGTCTTCTCAATCAAATACTTTGTTCTTGAATGGCTCCAAGGTAGCCACGAAGGATCTTGGCGGTGACGAGGCAAGCCCTGCCGCGGGGTGCTGCAACCGTCCGTGCACGAGTACGGGGTACTAGGGTACCCCTACTCTAGTACACCGACAGTGGAGAAGACAAAAAGGGAGAAGATAGTCTCACATCAACTAGGCGTATCAACGGGCTATGGAGATCCCCATCAATAGATATCAATGTGAGTGAGTAGGGATTGCCATGCAACAGATGCACTAGAGTTATAAGTATATGAAAGCTCAACAAAAGAAACTAAGTGGGTGTGCATCCAACTCGCTTGCTCACGAAGACCTAGGGCATTTGAGGAAGCCCATCATTGGAATATACAAGCCAAGTTCTATAATGAAAAATTCCCACTAGTATAATTGGTGCTACTTTGAAGCACAATTGTGGTAAAAGGATAGTAGCATTGTCCCTTCTCTCTTTTTCTCTCACTTTTTTCTTTTTTTTATTTGGGCCTTTCTCTTTTTTTATGGCCTCTTTTTTTTCTTCCTTTCTATTTTGTTTTTTCGTCCGGAGTCTCATCCCGACTTATGCGGGAATCATAGTCTCCATCATCCTTTGCTCACTTGGGACAATGCTCTTAAGAATGATGATCATCACACTTTTATTTTTCTTAGAACTCAACAATTACAACTCGATTCTTAGAACAAAGTATGACTCTATATGAATGCCTCCGGCGGTGTACCGGGATATGCAATGAATCAAGAGTGACATGTATGAAAGAATTATGAACGGTGGCTTTGCCACAAATACGATGTCAACGTCATGATCATGCTAGCAATATGACAATGATGGAGCGTGTCATAATAAACGGAACGGTGGAAAGTTGCATGGCAATATATCTAGGAATGGCTATGGAAATGCCATGATAGGTAGGTATGGTGGCTGTTTTGAGGAAGATATATGGTGGGTGTATGATACCGGCGAAAAAGTGTGCGGTATTACAGAGGCTAGCAATGGTGGAAGGATGGGAAAAAGTGCATATAATCCATGGACTCAACATTAGTCATAAAGAACTCATATACTTATTGCAAAAATCTAAAAGTTATCAAAGCAAAGTATTACACGCATGCTCCTAGGGGGATAGATTGGTAGGAAAAGACCATCGCTCGTCCCCAACCGCCACTCATAAGGAAGACAATCAATAAATAAATCATGCTCCGAGTTCATCACATAACGGTTCACCATACGTGCATGCTACGGGAATCACAAACTTCAACACAAGTATTCTTTAAATTCACTACTACTCAACTAGCATGACTCTAATATCACCATCTTCATATCTCAAAACAATTATCAAGCATCAAACTTTTCTTAGTATTCAACGCATTCAAAAGAAAGTTTCACATATCTTGAATACCAAGTATATTAATATTAAGCAAATTACCATGCTATTAACGACTCTCAAAATAATCTAAGTGAAGAATGAGAGATCAATAGTTTCTTTAAAACAAATCCACCATCGTGCTCTAAAATATCTAAGTGAAGCACTAGAGCAAAAATTATCACGCTCAAAAGATATAAGTGAAGCACTATGAGCAAAACTATCAAGCTCAAAAGATATAAGTGAAGCACATAGAGTATTCTATTAAATTCCAATTTATGTATGGCTCTCTCAAAAGGTCTGTACAGCAAGGATGATTGTGGTAAACTAACAAACAAAGATGCAAATAATACAAGACGCTCCAAGCAAAACACATATCATGTGGTGAATAAAAATATAGCTCCAAGTAAATTACCGATGGAAGTAGACGAAAGAGGGGATGCCTTCCGGGGCATCCCCAAGCTTTGACTTTTTGGTGTCCTTGGATTATCTTGGGGGTGCCATGGGCATCCCGAATCTTAGGCTCTTTCCACTCCTTGTTCCATAATCCATCAAAAGAATTTACCCAAAATTTGAAAACTTCACAACACAAAACTCAATAGAAATCTCGTGAGCTCCGTTAGAGAAAGAATACAAAAGACTACTTTAAGGTACTGTAATGAACTCATTCTTTATTTATATTGGTGTTAAACCTACTGTATTCCAACTATTCTATTGATTATAAACTATTTTACTAGCCATAGATTCATCAAAATAAGCAAACAACACACGAAAAACAGAATCTGTCAAAAACAGAACAGTCTGTAGTAATCTGTAACTAACGCAAACTTCCGGAACTCAAAAAAATCTACCAAAAAAGGAAGACCTATAAAATTTGTTTATTGATCAGCAGAAATTTGAATCAGTATTTTATCAAGTTCTTCTGATTTTTAAAAAATATTTTCATGAGCCGAAAGATTCTGGAAATTACAGCAAGATCAAATAACTATCATCCAACAGAGATCCTATAGGTCTAACTTGTCACAAACACTAATTAAAACATAAAACCACATCTAAACTGAGGCTAGATGGATTATTTATTCCTAAACAGATGCAAAAGCAAAAAAAACTAAAAATAAAATTGGGTTGGCTCCCAACAAGCGCTATCGTTTAACGCCCCTAGCTAGGCATAAAAGCAAGGATAGATTTAAGTATTGCCATCTTTGGTAGGCAATCCATAGGTGGATCTCATGATAGATTCATATGGTAATTTTATTTTCTTTCTAGGAAAGTGTTCCATGCCCTTTTTTAATGGAAACTGAAATCTAATATTCCCTTCCTTCATATCAATAATCGCACCAACTGTTCTAAGGAAAGGTCTACCAAGAATAATAGGGCAAGAAGGATTGCAATCTTTATCAAGAACGATAAAATCTACGGGCACATAATTCCTATTTGCAACAATAAGAACATCATTAATTCTTCCCATAGGCTTTTTAATAGTGGAATCCGCGAGATGTAAGTTTAGAGAGCAATCATCAAAATCTAGCAAATCACACACAAAGTTTTGGGGATAGTAGAGACACTAGCACCCAAATCACACAAGGCATGAAACTCATAATTTTTAATTTTAATCTTAATAGTAGGTTCCCACTCATCATAGAGCTTTCTAGGGATAGATACTTTCAACTCAAGTTTTTCTTCATAAGATTGCATCAAGGCATCAACAATGTCTTCGGTAAAGGCCTTATTTTGACTATAAGCATGAGGAGAATTTAGCACGGATTGCAACAAGGAAATACAATCAATTAAAGAGCAATTTTCATAATTAAATTCCTTGAGATCCAATATAGTGGGTTTAGCAACATCTAGATTTTTATTTCTTTCAATCCCACATTTATCAATTTCATCATCAAGATATAAAAACTCCGAATTCATAGAACGCCTTCTAGGTAAAGGAAGATCATATTCAGTTTCACAAAGATTCGTATTGCAAAACAAAGATTTAATGGGGGACACATCAATAACTTTTAGATCTTCATCTTGATTTTCATAGGAATTGGAAGAACACGCTTTAATAAAGGCATATTTGGAAGCACGCATCCTAGCGGTTCTTTCTTTGCACTCATCAATGGAAATTCTCGTAGCTTTGAGAGACTCATTGATATCATGCTTAGGAGGATTAGATCTAAGCTTTAAAGAATCAATCTCAAGAGAAATTATATCAACGTTCCTAGCCAAATCATCAACTTTAAGCAATTTCTCTTCAAGCAAAGCATTAAAATTCTTTTGTGAATTCATAAACTCTTTAACACTATTCTCAAATTCAGAGGGCATCTTATTAAAATTTCCATAAGAGTTGTTGTAGGAATTTCCATAATTATTAGAAGGATTGCTACGATAAGGCCCAGGATTAAAATTCCCTCTATATGCGTTGTTACCAAAATTATTCCTACCAACAAAATTCACATCCATAGATTCATTATTATTCTCAATCAAAGTAGACAAAGGCATATTATTAGGATCAGAAGAAACACTCTTAGTAGCAAATAATTTCATAAGTTCATCCATCTTTCCACTCAAAACATTGATTTCTTCTATCGCATGCACTTTTTTATTAGTAGATCTTTCAGTGTGCCATTGGGAATAATTAACCATAATATTATCTAGGGGTTTAGTAGCATCTCCTAAAGTGATTTCCATAAAAGTGCCTCCCGCGGCCGAATCTGAAAGATTTCTAGAAGCAAAATTCAATCCGGCATAATTTTTTTGTATAATCATCCACAAATTCAAACCATGAGTAGGACAATTACGTATCATTAATTTCATTCTCTCCCAAGCTTGTGCAACATGTTCATGATCAAGTTGCTTAAAATTCATAATATCGTTTCTAAGAGAGATGATCTTAGCGGAGGAAAATACTTAGAGATAAAAGCATCTTTGCACTTGTTCCAAAAATCAATACTATTTTTAGGCAAAGACAAAACCACGCTTTAGCTTACGATCTCTAAGCGAAAAGGAAATAGCTTCAACTTAACAACATCATTATCGACATCTTTTTTCTTTTGCATACCACATAAATCAACGAAGCTATTAGGATGAGTGGCGGCATCTTCACTAGGAAGGCCGTGAATTGATCTTTCATAACAAGATTCAACAAAGCAGTATTGATTTCACAAGATTCAGTATTGGTAAGAGGAGCAATCGGAGTGCTAAGGAAATCATTATTATTGGTGTTGGTGAAGTCACACAATTTGGTAGTATCTTGAGCCATCGCGACAAACAAGCAATCCAACACATGAGCAAACAAAAGGCAAGCAAGAAAAAGGCAAATGGAAAAGGGAGAGGAGATTGGGAAAGAGAGGGCGAATAAAACGGCACGGGTGAAGTGGGGGAGAGGAAAACGAGAGGCAAATGGCAAATAATGTAATGTGAGAGATAGGGATTGTCATGGGTACTTGGTATGTAGACTTTAACGGCGCAAGAAGTGGCTTGGTGTTAGGAGTCCAAGTCTTGACATGGTCTTGCGTGAGCCTCCCCGGCAACGGCGCCAAAAATTCTTCTTGCTACCTCTTGAGCACTGCGTTGGATTTCCCCGAAGAGGAGAGGATGATGCAGCAAAGTAGCGTAAGTATTTCCCTCAGTTTTTGATAACCAAGGTATCAATCCAGTAGGAGGCTACGCACAAGTCCCTCGTACCTGCACAAAACAATAGCTCCTCGCAACCAACGCGATTAGGGGTTGTCAATCCCTTCGCAGTCACTTACGAGAGTGAGATCTGATAGAGATGATAAATAATATTTTTGGTATTTTTGATATAGAGATGCAAAGTGAAAAATAAAAGGCAAAGTAAAAACAAAGCATGTATTAAAGTGATGGAGATTGATATGATGAGAATAGACCTAGGGGCCATAGGTTTCACTAGTGGCTTCTCTAAAGAGCATAAGTATTCTACGGTGGGTGAACAAATTACTGTTGAGCAATTGATAAAATTGAGCATAGATATGAGAATATCTAGGTATGATCATGTATATAGGCATCACGTCCAAGACAAGTAGACCGACTCCTGCCTGCATCTACTACTATTACTCCACTCATCGACCGCT
This sequence comes from Aegilops bicornis, assembly GCA_021605145.1. Lineage (NCBI taxonomy): Eukaryota > Viridiplantae > Streptophyta > Magnoliopsida > Poales > Poaceae > Aegilops > Aegilops bicornis. The sequence continues at coordinate 291,197,319 of CM038669.1, forward strand.
ATCCAGCATGCATCTAGAGTATTAAGTTAAAAACAGAGTAATGCCTTAAGCAAGATGACATGATGTAGAGGGATAAATTCATGCAATATGATAAAACCCCATCTTATTATCCTCGATGGCAGCAATACAATACGTGCCTTGCTGCCCCTTCTGTCACTTGGAAAGGACACCGCAAGATTGAACCCAAAGCTAAGCACTTCTCCCATCGCAAGAACTACCAATCTAGTTGGCCAAACCAAACGGATAATTCGAAGAGACTTGCAAAGATAACTCAATCATACATAAAGAATTCAGAGAAGATTCAAATATTGTTCATAGATAAACTTGATCATAAACCCACAATTCATCGGTCTCAACAAACACACCGCAAAAAGAAGATTACATCGAATAGATCTCCACAAGAGAGGGGGAGTACATTGTATTGAGATCCAAAAAGAGAGAAGAAGCCATCTAGCTACTAACTATGGACCCGAAGGTGTGAGGTAAACTACTCACACTTCATCGGAGAGGCTATGATGATGTACAAGCCCTCCGTGATGACGGCCCTCTCCGGCGGAGCTCCGGAACAGGCCCCAAGATGGGATCTCGTGGATACAGAAAGTTGCAGCGGTGGAATTATGTTTTTGGCTCCGTATCTGATGCATCGAGTGCGTAGGTATATATAGGAGGAAGAAGTGCGTCGGTGGAGCAACAGGGGCCCACGAGGCAGGGCGTGCCACAGGGCGCCCTCCACCCTTGTGACCGCCTCTGTTACTTCTTGGAGTAGGCTCCAAGTCTCACGGATCACGTTCGGTGAGAAAATCACGTTCGAAGGTTTCATTCCGTTTGGACTCCGTTTGATATTCCGTTTCTTGAAACACTGAAATAGGCAAAAACAACAATTAAATTTGGGCCTCCGGTTAATAGGTTAGTCCCAAAAATAATATAAAAGTGAAAAATAAAGCCCAATATAGTCCAAAACAGTAGATAAAGTAGCATGGAGCAATAAAAAATTATAGATACGTTGGAGACGTATCATAATCCCGTTTAGACATTAATTGCATATAAACCATGCATTGTTTGTAATTGAAGAATCTATGGATCACCAATATTGATAAACTATATAACATTACACGTGTGCCCAAATTCAAATGAATATGCTTGTTTGATACACCAATTTGCGTTATGATATTATCGATGTCGTGATCTCCAGTTTAAATATTTGAATCCCCTTTAATCCAGATATTCGTCTCATATAGCTATCACTCATGCTTATATAGGACTATCTCTCTGGACCTATACGCGTTCATCGTCTCTCAGGTATCTCTTGTGCTACCTGTATGTCGATAATGATCTTTTATCTTCGTAACACACTGACGGTACACTCTCCCTCGACCTTCATCACTCTATCTCTCTCTAAGTATATCTCGCTCCCTCCTATGTGTCTCTAATTATGATTCTCCATGTGGAATCTCTTTCGCTCACACAAACATAAAACTTTGTCTCCCGGGGTCTCATTTCTCTCTACTATTCCCATGTGTGCCACTCGCACACCCCTCATACAGAGATGTCTTTCGCTCCTTAGATATGAGAACCTACGACTCTTCCTCTTCAATATCTCTTTCTCACACACAAACACAAACTCTGTCTCCCCGGGTCTCATATTTCTCCATTGTTCTCTTGTATGTCGCTCCCACACACCCTCTCTCCCTAGAGATATCTTGTGTTCCCTCATATGTCTCTCTAGCTATCACTCTTGTTGTGAAATATCTTTCTTTCTCATGAGACACAAAACTCCGTCTCTCTGGATCTCATTTCTCTCGATATCTGTTTGTATGTGACTCACATGCACCCTCTCTCTATCTCTCACACCCACACACACATAACCCAGCCTTCTGATCCACTCGACTCCTATCTCTAATGCACACTAGCTAGCATCTTTATCTTTCTATTTATCTGTTTCTCCATCAACCTTCTTTCTCGCTCTCACTCTTGATTCCTATCACGCACACTACATATGTTTCTCTCTACATATGTTTATCTTGTTTCTTGACATATCAACCAATAAGAGATGAGAGGTGTGCATGCTTTTAATGACTTGCAATGGCTAGTTCATTGCATGCAATGCTATTAATTAGCAGATAAACATTGGTGACCCCAGGAGGAAACAGTGCAAAGCACGTGGAGCTATGCAGAATGAGTATCAACCAATGGATAATGGAGTTTAATTTTCAAACAATAGCAATTTTGTCTCATGCAAGAGCCTGGCTAGTACTCCAAGGAACCGCACCACGCGGCGTTACAATCGCCACGTTCGGGTTGCGTTTGGCTCTTCGCCTCTTTGAGAAGGCGAACAATGATGTTACTCGTACTTCTCTGATGTCGAATCCACTGCTGCATGTCCGTCCACCTCGTGCGGGAGGGATAGCGTGTAGCAGCTTCTACTTACTACTCCTGCCTTTGCGTCTATGACAGGTGGGCCCAACAGGTGGTTGGCCCTCCTGTCATGCAGCAAAGCGGTGCAGTCTATGGCTTGCCGAGCTCGATCCATGAGGGAGAGGGCGTTGTAGTAATCAAATTTCTTGGTCTTGCACGAGTTGACGTGACACATCAAAGCACTGCACTCGATATAAGTCTTCTTACACATTTCAAATGGGCTACTTCGTATGTAGGAGTAGAAATATTCTGCTTCGGATGTAGTCACTTGTTGCAATCTCTAAAAAGACTTATATTTGGAAACGGAGGGAGTACAACGCATGCATGCACTCCTTTTGATACTTGCATGTGTTGATTTGATGCACCTTGCCAAATTTTGACTATAAATTTAACTAACCAAATTTTCATGCATGTCACAAAAAATTACGGGGCTGTTTGGATTGTGACTATGTTTGTCTTATGTTGCCACATTATTTTTCCCACACTTGCCACGCTTGCCTAACCTCAGTTGCTCAAATTGTTAGACACACTTTGGCTTGCCTAAGGGAATCTTGCCACAATTTTTGTGTCTATGACATGTGGGGTTCACTGCTAATAAAAAAATTCTTGTCTTAGGTGTGGCTAATAAAAAAGTCTTATATTTAGGAATGGATGGAGTAGAAAATATAAATAATAATGCATGTTGGGGCAACCCACGTTTCCGCTAATTTTAGCTGTGGGTTTGTTCATTTAATGGAGGGACTTGTAGTACCAGACTTGAACGATACAAAGTGCGACCTGGCACACCATAACACCACTTGGAACAAGCGGGTAGCTATCTCAAAAAACAATCGACAACTAAAAAAACCGCGACACGGCATGTAGTAGTACACAATTTTAAGCGATTGTTTTGATGGAGTGAAAAGGAAAACTACCCCACTACGTATATATAGGTTTGAGCCTCGCGCTTGCTTGCTAGGGTTGCTTTATTCACACACTCTCATCCTCTCCAGATCTAAACAAGATAGGGGTAGTAACACTTTCTTTCTCCCTTCAAAAACAACGGCTTTCTATCCTCACCGCTGGTTACAGATGCGGGCGTATACCCCTCCGCCCGGTGAAGGGAGGAGGGGCAGCGTTTAAACCGTCGTCGGCAGTGAGGAGGAGACCCACTGCCGGCCGCACCGTTATCTCTGGCCGGCCAGTGCGGGAGGTCCTCCGATCCCTTAAATGCGTTGCTGTGGCGGATTGACCTCCCGCCGCCCACCTATCCACATCCCGGCGACCTTGGGTATATCTTCGTTCGAAACCCCTTAGCTCTACTTCCCATTTCGCTACGTGCTGCATGTGCATCATTTTCTACCTCTCAGCCCCTCTCGATTGGATGGTCCAACGTCACATTTTTTTCTTCTATTGTTAGAGGTAAAGCTACTTCATGGAGTCGAATCTTGTACTCCCTCCGTCCGAAAATACTTGTCATTGAAATGGATGTATCTAGATGTATTTTAGTTCTAGACACATCCATTTTGATGACAAGTAATTCGAACGGAGAATACTAATTCAAACAAGAAATAAAGTGGGGGTGGGGGAATTTAGTATGTACATCGGACTTGGTACAAACATGAAGGAAAGGGGGTGAAAGTGGTACAAACAGGTCATCCAACCGGTCTCTTGGTAGAAAAGGGAAATATAGGGGTAACGCTGTACACAGTGGTATGACCAGGACTAGATTTGCTATCCACACATAGGAGTAGGTGGCTAGAGTGAACAAAAATGGGACCAACCCACATATGTTTCTTGGATGTTTGTTTCTCGGGGCAACAAACTATGAATCACCACTTTATGCCCTTGTTTACGTACATGGTCTTTGGAATCTTTGGTGCACCTTTGTCCCATGCCCTTATACCAAATATTTAAGCTCCGTTCGGAATAAAGGGGCAGAAAACATAGGCCTTGATGAAAATAGAGGAATAGGAAAGGAATGTAGGTATAAAACTATGGAATAGCGAATGGGAGGAAACTCTCAAGAGAATGTGTTCGGATGGACTACGAAATGTACAGATTTGTTTTTTTAGATTAGCATGCTTGGCAGTATGAGATGCTATTTGTTTATTCAGCTGCACAGTGACTACTCTTGTCCTCACCTCATGTACCACACATAGGTTGATTTTTTTATTCCGACAACACTGCACAACAACCTGTCGAACGCATGGTAGCGAGCGCCTGCCTCGGGCTTCCGCCCAAAAAATGAGCAGCGCGTGGATGTTTCTAATCCTATGGAATCAATACTACCAGACCAGCTTTCCTATGAAACACTATTCACCTTTCCCGTGTTCCGAACGGTTGGAAGGGAAATAATACCATAGGAATTGTGTTCCTACGAAAATCCTGCACCAAACACGTGAACGAGCAGCCTTAGTTGTTCTTAATCTAATGTCCTGGTAAAAATGAAGCCATGCCACTGTTATAAGCCATGACAAGTTTAGCCAAATGTTTTTACTGTAATTGTTTGAGACTCTGTTGTTTCCTCTGTGCCTTTTTGTGCAAACAGGGATATCAATTCACACAGTTCTTTGTTGTGACCTTTTGGTGCCTTTGCACAAAACTCTTCTTAAAAGAAGTGACTTTTGTGTTGTTTAACTGGAATGTCAGAATGGAACAGTTGGTTCATTTTGGTGGAACTACACAAAGGGAGATCTGTGTTCCAATTCTCATCATCCATATTGGCGCCATAACCTTCCTTTAGGTAAGAATGATATTTAATGCATGTGTTCATCTCTATTTTCCATTGCCATGAGAAAATAATGTTGTTTTTACTAGTACACTTGTACTCCCTCACTGACAAAACCAATTCTGAATTAGAAGGCCAATCATGTACTTGGTTTCACCAACTGGTGAGGAGAAAGAGAAACAGAGCATGAAGAGGAAGTAGAAGAAGAATAAATAGTGCCAAGGCAATCTTGCTGAAGCCAGAGGCCTCAGTCGAGGCCATTCAAGGGCTCCGGCAATGACTAACTTACATGTGACACGATCCTCCAGGGAGCCCTCCCACTTCTGCTATCTCACTTAATTAATTAGGAGTACTTAAGTACCACTAATTTATTACTGCCTAATTTTCCTGTTGGAGTTAAACAAGTCTTTATTAGGATCCTATGTTGAATCATGTATGTGTGTATGTTTGTCTATGGAGGTGAATCATGTGGTGGAGCAGGGAGGGAATATTATTAGTGTCATGACATAATAGTGCTATTGTTTTGCATGTCAATTTATTGCCATTGGTTCAATGAGGCAATGTTTTGCGTATTGTCCATCATGAATTTGATGCTACTGTTTGAGTAATATGCTAATGTCTTCCTATCCTTTCTCACTAAGCTAATGAAGGTTTCACCTTGTTCCTACTTGTGCAAACAGGGATCATGTTGTGCCAATCATACATTTTAGTGGAACTACACAAGACAATACAATGAACTTTATCCCAGCCAGTGCTTTAACTCTGCTGGAAGTTCTTGATAATCTTTCGATATAATCTCAGCACTGGTAAACAAGAGTGATTTCAACCATACATTTGAAGTGCACAAAAAATATATACTGTGATTTCAGTGAGTGCTTTATCATCTCTTATGGGACTACATGAATAAGCTTTTTTTCTCAGGTTGGTACGGGCCTAAGGCCTTCATCCATATTAGTTTGTTGTCATCTCTATTTGTATCGTGCTACTATCATGAGAAACTCCTTTATCTTTGCACGTTAAAGTTTTGCAACCTATGATAAATGGCAATGCTTTGAGTGTTGAGTTGAGCTAATTGGCACTGATTAAATAAACTAATACCTCTCTTTAAGCAAGACTACTATGTTGCTAACTTTACCCATTAAGATAATGAGGGTGCTCCTATTTGTTAGTGTATGTTTCATCAACTAGTCCCACTATTACAGTAATCTCACTCTCTCAATATATGTGCCAACAGGATGCTCGATTTTGGTGGAACTGCACAAAAACTTTGGGTGCTTCATTGCCTCGGCGGCTTCTGTCCTTTCCTGTCAGTCGCTAATCACCGCTTGCTTTCTTCCTTTCTTTGTCGATCGCTTGGCTTATCTCTGATTCCATACAAAGGAAATAGTAATTGATATGATACCTCACACAGGTTGGTTCTGGTCTTTATCCTGATTATTGTGCCTGTCTTATGTATTGGTAATTTGGTATTGTGCTACTGTTTGCCGATTTCATAAAGGGGTAATTTGGAGCTGAACTTCATGGGCAAATCATTACATCGGGTGATTTCAGTAGAACTGCACAAAATGATCAGATGGACAGGAACTTATGCTGTTGCTATGTACTCCAAAGTTCACACAGACAAGCATCGATGTTGACAAGAAGTGCCTATATTCATTCGAGTATCAACCGGCGTCAACCAATTGTCAAACTCCAAGTATTATGAGAGTGAGCATAAAAATATTGCTTGGTGCATAGCCCAGAAAAACGCAGTCCAGTCTTTGGTCCCAACTTGTGCCTTTTGGTTATCGACACATATGGTAGCGAACTATATGGCATGGAGTCTAAAGATTCCAGACAAGTTGGTTGACGCGTATATTCATCTGGCACTTAATCAGTCTGCACGCCAAGGATGCTCCATTTCAGTTGAAATGCACAAAAAATTTGGGTGGTTCATTTTCTCAACCGCCGCCTTTCTCGTCTGCAATGTAGTATTTTGGCGAGATTTTGGAGCAAGATAAGCCAGTAAACTAGTTGGATGAAAGTAGTGGCCAAGTTTCTCAAACCTCCCTCGGCACGAGGCCACTATTTGAGGATAAACCTACAAGCAAAGTTCAGATTGTATGTGCTGCCTCTTATGTACTCGAAAGTTTACTCATACAAGAACTAATTTTAGCAAGAAGTACCTCTGATTGAACACCATTTACCAGTCTGTACCCTAGGCAATTAAAGTTCGTCCATGGATCATATTGGCTGTGATCTCAATCATTTGGATGCATAAACATACTGAACATGTGTATATCTGAATCTTTTTGTGAATTATGTATGAATATTGTCATGTGATCTATCAATCATTTGGATCCATAGATATGATGAGCTTGTGTATATATGAATCTTTTGAGTTGTTGATAGTGAATGTTGGCTATGAATATGAATGTGTCCTGTGAACCTGAGTTTGATATGAATGTTTACCTTTTCTGTTGTATTTGTGTGTGAACTTGTTAGTATGCCTACTGTGGGGTATAAAACGCAGGTCTCTTATAAAAGTAATGTTGTGTCCAATTTATGTTTTCCCTTCTAACCATATTATATATATTTATATTATTACTATTATCGTATATTTTATAGAGACTTATATATACATTATAAAAACATCTCACGTGTTATTAACTTATAAAAGTAAATGTTTAACGGAAGTTGGCAAGGAAAATCCTGGTTGTTTTTGACTCACAAGCAAGGAAAATCCTGGTGATTGCGTACAAAAGCTTGCGAAGATTTTAAGGACCAATTTAATAATAACGCGCTCATTTTTATTTTGAGCAATAACTTGCTAATTTCTTAATATTATATATATATATATATAATGTGCCTCTCTAGTTTATTCTTTGATATTAATTTCTCCTCTAACATAACATAACATATATAGCGAGCCCACCTAATACGTGTATTTCAAGGAAGTGCAAATGGGCTGGGATTTCTTAGAAAATATAAATGGGCCTGATTGACGCGAATTATTTGTTCACCCAGCCCAGCAAATGGATTGTATATTCTAGAAAATATGGGTAAAATATATGCCACATTTTTGCAGGCTGACATGTGGTCCAATAGGTCGAAGCCTACGCAGGGCGTTGTCAACTTGGTCAACAAATGATTGTGTCATCCACAGTCATTGGATTTATATCCAACGACCGGCATGCACCTTCAATCTCTCGTCTTCTTCCTCCAGCGTCGCCGGGACCGCCTGGTCCAGCCTCCGGCGGCTAGTGGCTCTGCTTAGCACGCATCGCTGCAAAGCGCTACCCCACCGCCGGCTAGGCTATCCCTCCACCCCTCGACACCTCCCATTATTCTCCACAGAGTACAGCCCCACGCCACAACAGAACCAGTTATAACCCTTCTCCTCCTCTCAATCTGCGACTCCACTGCCGCGTTTTCCCATCTCCGAGTTGTTCCCGTCCGGGGCCTCGCCGTCGTCCACCGCCTCGCTGCGTTCGGTGCGGCATGGTCAACAAACGAGAGTCATCGGAAGAGGACTGTACGTGGAGAGCCTGACGGCTAGGACCCACGAGGTCCATGGTCGCACGCAAGGAAATTTCCTCCGTATTAAGTTGAAAAAAATGTTTCCTCCACCTAACAGTTGGGACCCACCGGCTGTATCTTCGCACGGAAGGAAGTGCCTCCTTGTTTTGCCAAAAAAATTATTCATCCCGTTGACAGCTGGGACCCGTCAGATTTGGTGACTGACTTGTGGGCCTACTAAGCGGACGTGTACGCACGGCTTTTTCAACTTAATCAACAAATGATTCTAGCAGCTGGATCGTTGGATGTTAATCCAACAGCCGTGCTCCTTCTTCAACCTCTGTTCTTGCTCCTGTCTCCCGTGGCGACACCGCGGCTATGCTGCCGCGCACCCGAACCAGTGAAGTTTCCCACTCCTCTCCATCTACGACTCCACTGCCCCGTCTTCCCCATCTCCGGGTCGTTCGATGCAGGTGCGCTTCGACGCAGTGTGGTCAACGTGGTCAACAACCGAGAGTCATCGGAAGATGACTATCGTGAGAGGTCGGCGGTGGGGACGCACCATGCCCATGGGCGCATGCATGAAAAGGAACGCGGCGAGGTCAGCGTGGTCAAGGAGCGACTTCCATCAAGTATCTTTGTCGTGGAGAGTCTCAGCTGGGTCCATGGCCGCATCAAGTAAGTGCCTCCTTATTACGCGGAAAATAATGATTCCTCCAACTGACAGCAGGGACCCACTCGACGGGCCACCGTATTTTGCGAAAAAATGTTTGCCCCTGACTGCTGGGACCCACCTGATGGGCAACCGTATTTCGTGAAAAAAATGTTCCCCCCACTGTCAGCTCGGACCCACCGGAAGTGCCTCCTTATTACGCACAAAAAATGTATACTCCCCCGACTAGCTGGGACCCCCCTTGGTGGGAGGCTGACTTGTGGGCCTACTAAGTTGACGGGGACGAAGGGCTTTGTCAACTTAGTCAATATGAACGATTCTAGCTCCAGTGACCGTACGATGTCCATCCAACGGCCGTAGTGCTTCTTCAACCTCTGGTCTTCTTGCTCCGACCGCCCAAAGCAGCGCCCGGTCGTGCCGCATGCTCCTGCCTCCCGTGGCCGGCTGTCTTTGCCGCGGAGGCCTCACCGCCCCTACTATTCCCACCGCTGGCGAACCTTTGCGGCGGCAACCTCACACCGCCAGAAAGGTGAACCCTCGTACTCCTCTCCGCGGGCTTCCTTTGCGCGTCTTCCCGGCTCCTCGTCGTCCCCTTCCTAGGCCTCGCTTGTCGTCCACCGCCGTGGTGCTCTCCATGGCGTGGTCAGCGTGGTCAAGGAATGACTTCCATCGGAAGAAATCTTTCACGTGGAGAGGTGACACTGGGTCCATGGCCACAACCCGCTTTTTTGTGATTTGCCAAGTAAGTCGCTTTGTCGGGCTGTTGGGCTGCAAATCTTTCAAGACAAGGAGAGCTTTCATTAAATTTGGCCGAGAAAATGGCCCATCAATAATGAGAAATGGGATGTACATTTTTAAAACACATCAAAAGCGGCAATTAGTTTCAAATATCTTTTTTCATTTGAGATTTTAAATTACATTAATTTTTATGCGTGGAGAATTTGTTGGATTTTATATTGATATACATTTATTTTTAAAATAAGTTTGAATGTGAGTCGAAATTTTGGGATTAAAAACAGTTCGGACCCTTTTGAAATATGCAAAATTTCGTATAATTTTTTAACCGTGGCCACAATATGGGCTGTAATGCTAACAAAAAGAATATGGGCTCAAAAAAACCTTAATAATTAGCAAATGGGCTGTAAATTATTAGAAATAATGGCAGATGGGTTGTATGCTGTTTTCCATAGATTTGAGGCTTTCCTAAAAAAAAGGTTGACGCACAAGCAGTGACTGTTGGATGGCCATCCAACGGCCGTCGTGCTTCTTCAATCTCTGCTATTCCTGCTCCAGCCGCTCAAACAAGTGCCGGCGGGATTGCCTGCTCCCTCCTCCCCTCGTCCGGCTCTGCTACCGCGCAGGCCTCACTGCCCCACCGTACTCCCATCGCTGGCCTAGCCATCCCTCTAGTCACCTACACCTGCTGTTATTCTCCGACGACGGCAGACGAACCAGTAAACCCTCATACAGTCGTACTCCCCTCCGCGTGGGAAACAACTGCTGAGTCTTCCCTGCCTCCATGTCGTTCCCTTCCTAGGCCTCGTCGTCGTCCACCACCACAGTGCTCTCGGCGCTGACCTGGTCAACGTGGTCAACGACCGACATGCATCTGAAGTGGATCATGCGTGGAGAGGCCGACGGCAATTTGGGTCCACGGCCGCACACAAGGAAATGCCTCCTTATTACACGCATAAAATAATGATTCCTCCACGACATCAGGGACCCACCGAAAGGGCCTCTGTATTTCGTGAAAAAAATGTTACCGCCGCTGACAGCTCGGATCCACCAGCTATATCTTCGCACGCAAGGAAGTGCCTCCTTATTACGCAAAAAATATGAATACTCCCTCTGTTAGCTAGGACCCAGTATAGTGGCAGGCTGACTTGTGGGCCTACTAAGTTGACGGGGACGGAGGGCTTTGTCAACTTAGTCAATATGCACGATTCTAGCTCCATTGACCGTACGATGTCCATCCAACGGTCGTAGTGCTTCTTAAACCTCTGGTCTTCTTGCTCCATCCGCCCAAACCAGCGCCGGTCGTGCCTCGTGCTCCTGCCTCCCGTGGCCGGCTGCGATGCGGAGGAGGCCTCACCGCCACCTACTACTCCCAGCGCTGGCCAGGCCATCCCTCTACTCACCCGCACCCCCTGTTATTCTGCAGCGACGGCAGCCACACACCACAGCGAACCAGTGAACCCTCGTACTCCTCTACGCGTGGGCATCCACTGCCGCGTCTTTCCCGGCTCCGCGTCGTCCCCTTCCTAGGCCTCGCCGTCGTCCACCGCCATGGTGCCCTCGGCGCGGCCTGGTCAACGTGGTCAATGAACGGCTTCCATCGGACGTGGACTGTACGTGGAGAGGCTGACAGCTAGGTCCACGGCCGCAGCAAGGAAGTGCTCCTTATTACGTGCAAAATAATTATTCCTCCACGACAACAGGGGACCCACGGACGACCACCGTATTTCGTGAAAAAAACGTTTGCCTCGACTCCGGGACCCACCAGCTACATCTTCGCACGCAAGGAAGTGCGTCCGGGCAAAAAATCCCCACTGCTGGGACCCACCGGCTACATCTTCATGAGCAAGGAAGTGCACGGCGGTCGGGACCCACCTGGTGAAGCGTGCGTGGCGTTGTCATTACAGCTCTGACGTATGCGTATATATATATATATATATATATATATATATATATATATATATATATATATATATATATATATATATTGGTGTATGTAGAGGCGCCGCACGTGTCGTTGTAGAAACGCGTCGTGTCGTAGTAGAGGTGCGCCGTAGCATGTACACGTCGTACAGCGGTCAGAGTGCAAGAAAGAAAATACGGCCACATTTGTGTACATACGGGCGGGGTCTCGAACGCCTACTCGCGCATACCTACGGCCAGGGCTCGTGTACATGGCTGGGTCGGAACGGAGAAACAACATCGTCGTCGTGTCCATGGGTAGGCAACGGAATGCGTCGTGTTCATCGGGAGGTAACGGAACGCGTTGGAGCCAACCGGCTTGGTCGGAACGGAATGCGTGGTCGTGTTCATCGGGAGGGCTTGGATGGAACAGGCGATGGAAACGAGGCCTGGCGTACCACACAACGGAGGAAACAGACCTCCTACATTCGGAATGGGGTCCTGTTGATCGGGAGGGGTGTGGCGTACCACAAAACGGAGGAAACGGACCTCCTACGGTCGAAACGGGGGTCCTGTTGATCGGGAGGGGTGTGGCGTACCACAAAATGGACGAAACGGACCTCCTACGGTCGAAACGGGGGTCCTGTTGATCGGGAGGGTGTGGTGTACCGCAAAAAATGGGCCAAACGGACCTCCTACGGTCGAAAGCAGGGGTCTGTTCGCCGGGAGGGTGTGGCGTGCATAAGCAGGACTCCACGGGATCTGTTCATCTCCATCGTCGACCTCCTCCAGCCTCCACGGGCTACCGTCGACCTCCTCCAGCCTCCACGGGCTCCTGCTCATCCAGCCTCCACCGCGCGCTACTCCACCGGCTACTGTTCAACCACCCCTCCACCGTCTATTGTTCATCCAACCCTCCACACCACGGGTCTGTTCAACCACCCCTCCACGGGCACCCCTCCACCGTCTCTGTTCATCCAGCCCTCCACCACACCACGGGTCCTGTTCATCCAGAGGCAACGCCTCCGCTCCTTATTCATCCAACCCCCCATAGCGCTCACTTGTTCATCCCAGTGGCGGCATCGATCGGCTTCGATTAGCGGTAGTAGCGAAGAATCGCTCGATCGAGTTCGATTAACGACCATCGATCAATCGCTCGGGTTGATAACGCGTAGCGTAACTGCGGTCTGTCGCTCGAGTTCGATTAGAGCCCAACGCCTCGCTCGGGTTCAATTAGAGCCAACGCCTACACCGCAGCGTCGCGTGTACGAGAGAAACGCGCATCGCTCGGCCCCCGACCTCACACCGTAACCGGGAAGTCCCCGAAATTTTCCTCCCCCTCGCTTCTACCATGGTATTTTCTGTCATGGACGGCCCAAAGAATGTCATGCAGCTGCGTCTCCAGCCCGCTCAGGACGAAAAGCCCATTTTCTGTCATGATTTTTTGTCATTGAAGTAGGAGCCCACCACATCTATGATGATACCGAGTTTTGTCACAATTATCGTCATAGAAGTGTCATATGTATGACAGAAAAAAAAATCGTTCGGCCCAAAATGTCACGGACGTGTCTTTTTTTGCAGTGTGAGACCAGAACAACTTCTCCGTCGAACTCCCTTCCTCGGCCCGGTAGAACTCCGCGGCATCCGACACACTGCGGGGTAGATCTGCGAACGCTCCTGGAGAGCTCTGAATTCGGGTAAGTAAAAGGAAAGTTTCCTTCACATGCTTGCTTTGCATAATGAATGCCTTACCTGCCGTTATCTTCTTGACCGCCTCAATTTCCTGGAGGGCCATTTTGGCTTCGGCCTTGGCATTTTGTGCATTCTCGATGGCCTTCGCAAGCTCGGACCCTTGCGTCTTAGAGTCACGCTCCAAGGACTCGTACTTCTTGACAAAGTCCTGAAGCGCTTGCTGCACCTCGCCGATTCGAGCCTCTTGCCTCTCGCGCTTGGCGCGCTCCGTGGCCGCTTTGCCTTCGCCCTCGTACAGCGCCTTCTTCAGGGCCGCCACTTCTGTCGTGGCCCCTAAGCAAAATTCATGACGATCCTGTGATCTAACAAACCACCTTCCTTTTTCTTTATCAATAAACAGACGGGGTATTGCTTACCTTTGTTCTCTTCGAGCCGCCTCTTGGTAAGGCCGAGCTCTTCCTGGGACTACTCAAGGTCCCGCTTCAGTGCGGCGACCTCCACCGTCTGTGAAGCGGCTGCCAGCAAGCCTCGCTTATTCACATAGACATATTTTGATTAGACTCCTGTGATTATTATTTGATCCTCTGTTCGGCCTTTCTTTGCAAACACCGAACAAAGCATCAGGGGCTACTGTCTATGCGGTGAAATTTTCTCATAATTTGATTACTTACCTCAAAGCCTGTTAGGAGGCTGACACAGGCTTCAGTTAGTTCGCTTTTGACGGACTGAACCTTCTTGACCACTGCAAATTGAAGCGCCACGAAGCACTTCCAGCAAATTGTCCAATGCCTCTGGATGGACAGAGGCCATCGGCACAGATGGCTTGCCCCCATTGGTGAGGGGTCGCCTGACAGAATCCGGAACCACTAGAGGTTCTGACACAGTATTCGGCTGGGGCTAGACTTGCTGCCCCCCACATTAGGGCCCATGGGAGTCTTGCCCCTCGTGCGCCCGGCGCCTGGAATGTCGCCTTGGGGCGCCTCCGGAACTGTCTCCCCTTGGTTCAGCGCCCTTTGAGACAACACTTCGACATTGTCCGTAGGGCGGGGGGGGGGGGGAGGCGGTTGGGAGTGAATCGCTCTTCATCTCTGACGAGCCCAAAGACTCCTCCCAAGAGGATACGTCGATATGGGCTCTGGATGGACTGCATGATCATGTTCGGCATGGTAAGAAGCAATAAAATAAAACATACCAAGAACTATTATGGTATCCGCATACTCACGACTTCGCCAGGGGGTTGTCCCTGGGTAACCACTCATCGTCGCTAAAAGCGGCCGCTGTGGAGCAGTCCGGAAGTTGAGTCCTTCCCTTCTTGGACCCTTCGGCCACCCCTGATGGGGCGACCTTCCTTTTCTTGTCTCCCCCTGCTGGCGGGGAGAACTTTCCTCTTCCTGCTCCTCATTTGCGTGGGAGGAGGGCGCCCCGGCGTTATCGGATGATGAGTCCGACACGACCTTGCGCCGGAGACCTTTCCTGGTCCCCGCGGCCTTTTTCTTGGCCTTCTTCTCCGGCGGCTCATAAGGCGCTGGAACCAGCATCGCCGTTAGGAGAGCATCTGCTGGATCTTCGGGCAGGGGGGCTGGACAATCGATCTGCTCTGCTGTCGCGACCCAGTCCTATTAAATGGCATGGAGGCTTAGATCCCTCACATGATTATACTGGGGAAAGAAACATCCTATGAGATATAAGGAACTTACCGGATTGGCATGGCGCTTCGCGCTGAGTCCACGATCCTCGGTAAGGGGAGGAGGTACCTCGGCGGACTTGAACAACACCTTCCAGATGTCTTGATGCGTCGTGTCGAAAAGCTCTCGCAGCGTCTGGTGCTTAGCCGGGTCGAACTCCCACAAATTGAATGCCCGTCTTTGACACGGGAGGATCCGGCGGAAGAGCATGACTTGGACCACGTTGACAAGCTTGATTTTCTTGCTTATCATGTTTTGGGCGCTTGATTCGAGTCCGGTCAGCTCCACCGATGAACCCCAGGATAGTCCATTCTCTTTCCAGGAGGTGAGCCGCATGGGGATGCCGGATCGAAATTCGGGGGCCGCCACCCAGTTGGTGTTGCGCGGCTCAGTGATGTAGAACCACCTCGATTGCCACCCCTTTACGATCTCCACATAGGAGCCTTCGAGCCAGGTGACATTGGGCATTTTGCCCACCATGGCGCCTCCGCACTCTGCTTGCTGGCCGACCACCACCTTCGGTTTAACGTTGAAGGTCTTCAGCCACAGCCGATGTGGGGATTGATGCGGAGGAAGGCCTCGCACACGATGATAAACGCCGAGATGTTGAGGATGAAATTAGGGGCCAGATCATGGAAGTCCAGCCCGTAGTAGAACATTAGCCCGCGAACAAAAGGGTGGAGGGGAAATCCCAGCCCGCGGATGAAATGGGTAAGGAATACAACCCTTTCGTAGGGTTCGGGGGTGGGGAAGATTTGCCCCGCATCTGGGAGCCGATGCGCGATATCTGCGGCCAGGTATCCGGCTTCCCGGAGCTTCGTAATGTTCTCCTCCGTAACGGAGGAGACCATCCACTTGCCTCCCGCTCCGGACATGCTTGGAGTGGTTTTGTGGAGAAAATGCGAACTTGGGCGCTAGAGCTCGAGTGGGCGAGAATGGATGAGCAGGGAAGAAGAAGGCGTGGGTAAAGAGGAGGAGTCCTTGTC
This sequence comes from Aegilops bicornis, assembly GCA_021605145.1. Lineage (NCBI taxonomy): Eukaryota > Viridiplantae > Streptophyta > Magnoliopsida > Poales > Poaceae > Aegilops > Aegilops bicornis. Next base: position 291,213,615 of record CM038669.1, read on the forward strand.
CCTTTATAAGGGCGGTAGAAACTGTGCGCCTCCCCACCTTCCTGACAAACTCGCTTATTCCCCAAACGCCGTGATTAATGGCGCGGTTGGGTTACCCACACCCGTATTGATGAGAGTCCCGTGATAAGGGGACACGATCTCTGCTTCGACAAGACGTGCTAAGATAACCGCCTCGTAATATGGTTAGTAGCTGGTTGAGAAAAACGGTTCGAATAATGACCGGGCCATGGCGTGATGTCACGTTATGAAAAGTTGTCAACAGATTATATTTGTGGAAATATTATACTCTCTACGGTGGTATGTGGAATTTGTTTTGTAGAGCCGGACACTATCCTTGTGTTTGAAATCTTCTATGGAGTATTAGGAGGAAGAACCCGCCTTTCAATGCCGAAGACAATCTGCGTGCCGGACTCATCGTCATTGAAGCCTGGTTCAGGGGCTACTGCGGGGGTCCTGGATTAGGGGGTCCTCGGACAGCCGGACTATATCCTTTTGTCGGACTGTTGGACTATGAAGATACAAGATTGAAGACTTCGTCCCGTGTACGGGTGGGACTCTCCTTGGCGTGGAAGGCAAGCTTGGCAATTCGGATCTGTAGATCTGCTCCCTTGTAACCGACTCTGTGTAACCATAGCCCCCTCCGGTGTCTATATAAACCGGAGGGTTTAGTCCGTAGGACAACAACAATCAAGTAGGCTAGCTTCTAGGGTTTAGCCTCTACGATCTCGTGGTAGATCAACTCTTGTAATACTCATATCATCAAGATCAATCAAGTAGGAAGTGGGGTATTACCTCCATCGAGAGGGCCCGAACCTGGGTAAACATAGTGTCCCCCGCCTCCTGTTACCATCCGCCTTAGACACACAGTTCGGGACCCCCTACCCGAGATCTGCTGGTTTTGACACCGCAATCATAAACCCACAATTCATCAGATCTCGACAAACACACCGCAAAAGAAGATTACATCGAATAGATCTCCAAGAGAATCAAGAAGAACTTTGTATTGAGATCCAAAGAGAGAGAAGAAGCCATCTAGCTAATAACTATGGACCCGAAGGTCTGATGTAAACTACTCACACATCATCGGAGATGCTATGGTGTTGATGTAGAAGCCCTCCGTGATCAATGCCCCCTCCGGCGGAGCACCGAGAAAGGCCCTAAGATGGGATCTCACGGGTACAGAAGGTTGCGGCGGTGGAAATAGGGTTTTGGCTCCGTATCTGATTTTTCCAGGGTACATGGGTATATATAGGAGGAAGAGGTACGTCGGTGGAGCAACAAGGGGCCCAAGAGGGTGGAGGGCGCGCCAAGGGGGGTAGGCGCACCCCCCTACCTTGTTCCTTCCTCGTTGATTGCTTTACGTAGACTCCAAGTCCTCTGGATCACGCTTGTTCCGAAAATCACGTTCCTGAAGGTTTCATTCCGTTTGGACTCCATTTGATATCCTTTTCCTTCGAAACACTGAAAAAGGCAAAAAAAACAGCAATCTGCGCTGGGCATCCGGTTAATAGGCTAGTCCCAAAAATAATATAAAATTGTATAATAAAGCCCAATAAACATCCAAAACAGAATATAATATAGCATGGAACAATAAAAAATTATAGATACGTTGGAGACGTATCACAACTCCACCGCCAACAAGCACTTTCGTGACCTTGAGGTTGCAAATTATTGGTGATACCAACAATGGCAAGCACCCGACCACCGTTGTACGGTCAGGATGGTCCTCGGCATTGAAAATGATAGGCATGTGTGACCACTTGAGGGTCTTCTAGGCATCTGCTGTCGGTACTGCCGCGTTGACCTCACATGCCCACTGCTTGAGCTGGCGGTGCGAGGAATCCAAAGATGCACCCTCGTCAATGGACATGGCTTCTGTTGCTTTCTGGAATTCATGCTCACTGGACTCATCATCGTCTTCTTCTTGACTCATCATCCTCTTCTTTCTTTTCGCGGTCCCTAGCAGGCTTTTCTTTTGCTGATTGACCTTTCCACGACGCCCACCTCGGCCACCGCAGCCCTTCTTGCCGGATACACATGTACCATCCTAGCCCCTCTCCTTTTCGCGCTTCTCATACTCACCTTTTTGTTTCTCAACCAGTTGTTCAACTTGTCGGCACTCCTGGAGGTCATGACCCTTGCTACGGTGAATTTGGCAGTACTACCCGTTAGACTTGCCGGCCTTCTCGCCTGCAGCAGCTACCTGGCAATCAGCGCATGTAGCAGCTTCCTTGCCGGAGCTCTTTTTTTTGGCTTTCTTGGCGTGACTAGAGTTACCAGAACTGCCGACGGCCATAATTGCCTTGCCTCTGCGCTTCCTATTGTGCATCCGGCCTTTCTTTTTCAGGGTGGTGGTGTCTTCATCTTCATAATTAACTTATGCGCTAGCATCTTCCCCGGGAAGTCTCCTCCCATCTTCAGCCTGCGCACACTTGTCTGCCAACATATAGATCTCGTTGACGTCTTGAACAACTGTACGTTCATATTTTCCCACATTTTGCAATTGCGCACACACGTGTGGAATGCGGCAATCACATCTATCGGGTGAACATCAGGTATGTTGCGATTCATGTGGCTGGACCTCTATATATACTTGTGCGGGTTCTCTCCTTCTCTTTGTGGGATCACTTTCAAATCACTAGGCCATGCCGGGCTTTCCTGGCCTCTGGTAAAAGCGTCAACGAACTCATTGCAAAGATCTGACCATGAAGAGATGGAGTTCTCCGGCGAATTCATCAGCCAAGACCTCACATTGGCCTTCAACACCAATGGAAAGTAGTTGGCGAGAATCTTGTCATCCCTTCCTCGGGCAGCTTGCATGGCAATCGTGTAGATGCCCAAGAACTCTACCAGGTTAAGCATGTCATTGTACTTCTCTGATACATCAGGTTTGAATGCCCGGACAGACAACCAGTAGACTTGTTGCAGCTCATGTGTGAAAGCAGGACACTGATGTCTACTATGCAACTTTATTCTTGTAGACACGTGTTGGGCCCCCAAGCACAGAGTTTTGTAGGATAGTAGAAATTTTCCCTTAAGTGGATAACCTAAGGTTTATCAATCCGCGAGAGGTGTAGGTTGAAGATGGTCTCTCTCAAACGACCCTGCAACCAAATACAAGAAATATCTTGTGTCCCCAACACACCCAATAAAATGGCAAATTGTATAGGTGCACTAGTTCAGCGAAGAGATGGCGATAAAAGTGTAATTTTGATGGTAGAAATATATTTTTATAAACTGAATAAATAAAAATAGCAAGGTAGCAAATAGTAAACGGGCACAAAAACGGTATTTCAATGCTTGAAAATGAGGCATAGGGTCCGTACTTTCACTAGTGCAATCTCTAAAAAATGCTAAGATAGTTGGATCATATGATTATACCTCAAAGTGCAATAAAGAATCACTCCTGAGTTCCTATTAGTGGAGAACAAAAGATAGGAATTGTTTGTAAGGTACGAAACCACCTCAAAGATATTCTTTCCGATCGATCTATCCTAGAGTTCGTACTAAAATAACGCAAGCTCTTCTTTCCGATCGATCTAATCAATTGTTCGTACTAAAATAACACCAAAGCAAATTCATATTCATAATACTCAATCCACACAAAGAACTACAAGGAGACCCCAAAGTTCCTATCGGAGAAAACATAATAAAAACGTGCATCAACCCCTATGCATAGATTACCCAAATGTCACCTCGGGAATCCGCGAGTTGAGTGCCAAAACATATATCAAGTGAATCAATACGATACCCCATTGTCACCTCAACTATTCATACCGCAAGACATACATCATGTGTTCTCATATCTGAATATTGAATCCGAAAAGACAAAACTTCAAAGGGTAAAGACTCAGTTCATCACAACAAGAGTATGGAGGGGAGAAACATCATATGATCTATCTATGTTAACAAAGCCCATGATATAGATCACGAGAGAGAGAGAGAGAGATTAAACACATAGCTACTAGGACAAACCCTCAGCCCTGTGGGTGGATTACTCCCTCCTCATCGTGGTGGCCGCCGGGATGATGAAGATGGCCACCAGAGATGATTCCCCCCTCTGGCAGGGTGTCGGAACGGGGTCTAGATTGATTTTCGGTGGCTACAAAGCCTTGCGGCGGCGGAACTTCTAATCTAGGTTAACCCCGAAGGGTTTTGGAATTTTTGTGAATTTATAGGGTAAAGAGGGGTGCGGGAGGTCACCGAGGTGGGCACAACCCACCTGGGCGCGCCTAGGCCCCCAGGGGCGCCCTGGTGGGTTGTGCCCCCCTCGGGGCACCCCCAGGTGCTGCTCTAGCCCATCTTGGGTGTTCTAGTCCATAACAAATCTCCAACAAGTTTCACGGTGTTTGGACTCCGTTTGATATTGATTTCCTGCGATGTAAAAACAAGCAAAAAACAGCAACTGGCACTAGGCACTGGGTCAACAGGTTAGTCCGAAAAAATGATATAAAGTGCTATAAAATGATTGTAAAACATCCAAGAATGATAAAATAACAGCATGAATACTTCATAAATTGTAGATACATTGGATACGTATCAGCATCCCCAAGCTTAATTCCTACTCGTCCTCGAGTAGGTAAATGATAAAAGAAATAATTTATGAAGTATGAATGCAAGGAAAGTGCATAAGTTTGATCAATGATAATTTCAATCACTTTTCCTAGCATCATAACAGCAACTCTTTCTCATAAAACTTATCATGATAACTAGCAATTGAAAATGGAATTTTTGTTCTGGAATGCTACCTATCATATTCATCATAAACTATTTTCTTTTGTAGCATGGACATTTGGACTTTAATATGGTTGAAAGCAATAGTCTAGTTTTGACATGAGGACTTTAATACTCAAGCATACCAACAAGCAACCACGTCTTTCCTATAGCGGAGAACAAAAGATAGGAATTGTTTGTATGGTATGAAGCCACCTCAAAGCTATTCTTTCCGATCAATCTATACTAGAGTTCGTACTAGAATAACGCTAGCTATTCTTCCCAGACGATCTAATCAAGAGTTCGTACTAGAATAACACCAAAGCAAATTCATATTCTTAATACTGAATCCACACAAAGAACTACAAGAGACCCCAAAGTTTCTATCAGAGAGAAGATAATAAGAATGTGCATCAACCCCTATGTATAGATTACCCCAATATCACCATGGGAATCCGCAAGTTGAATGCCATAACATATATCAAGTGAATCAATAAGATACCCCAATTGTCACCTCAAGTATTCATACCGCAAGACATATATCATGTGTTCTCATCTCTGAATATTCAATACGACAAGACAAAACTTCAAAGGGTAAAGATTCAATTCATCATAACAATAGTATAGAGGGTAGAAGCATCATATGATCCATCTATATTAACAAAGCCCGTGATATGAATCACGAGAGAGAGAGAGAGAGAGAGAGATTAAACACATAGCTACCGGTACAAACCCTCAACCTCGGGGGTGGACTACTCCCTCCTCATCGTGGTGGCCCCCGGGATGATGAAGATGGCCACCGGTGATGATTCCCCCCTCCGGCAGGGTGCCGGAACGGGGTCTAGATTGGTTTTCGCGGATACAGAGACATTGCAGCGGCGGAACTTCTTATCTAGGGTAACCCCAAGGGGTTTTGAGAATATTTGGGAATTTATAGTACAAAGAAGGGGTATGGGAGGCCACCAAGGTGGGCAGAACCCACCTGGGCGCGCCATGGGGGCCTGGCGTGTCCTTGTGGGTTGTGCCCCCTTGGGGCACCCCCAGGTGCAGCTCTCAATACAGGAATCAGACACTTTGCCGTCTGCCATGGCTGACGGCAAAGGCATGCCTGGCTGACGGCAAATGCCTTTGCCGTTCGCCAGCAGACGGCAACATGTCCGGCTGAATAGGCTACGGCGAAGGCATCTTTGTCGTCTGCTGGCGGAAGGCAAAGATGAAATGCTCTTTGCCGTCAGCCAGCAGACGGCAAAGAGCCTGGACGACACAAGTGCCAGGTTAGGTCCATTAGGGGGTTAACGGCGTGCTTTGCCGTCCTCGGGCACACGACAAAGACCATTGCACCTTTGACGTCTGCTAGCGGATGACAAAGTGGCGAAATAGGCTTACCCCCAGGTGATGCCACTTGTCATGCTATGTCGTCCGCAGGCAGACAGCAAAGGTGCAACGCTCTTTGCCGTCTGCCAGCCGACGGAAGAAAAACCAAATAGGTCGGCCAGTGCCCCAGGTTGCATAGGTAGCTGCCATGTGGCAGCTTTGCCGTCTGCTGGCTGATGACAAAGCTCTTTGCCGTCCGCCAGCAGACGGCAAAGAGCCTGTATAGCCCCTGTTTTTTTGTTATATCCTTGCATTTTCAAAAGACATAAATTATATATATAGTTTCAACCTCAAACATAGCCCATGTATCCATCATCTAGCAATCCATCAACGCAACAGAACACATAGGGTATTAAAACGTCCAATACATACATAGTTTCACGGAGTTCATCAAAATACATTCATAGTTTCACAGAGTTATTCAACATACATTGTTTATCAACACAAAATCAAAACAGAAACTAAAACTAGCATTCCATCAATCCAGCTTCCATGAAGTGAATCAAATCTGAAAAAATTGGGAGTAAGCAAATTAGAAGAACAAGAAGAAGAAGAAGAAGCCGACGACGACTAGAAGAAGAAGAAGGTTTTTACCCTTTTCCTTCTCATTCTTCTTCTTTTCTTCTTTCTTTTGCTTCTCTTTCTTCTTCTATTCTTTATTTTTCTCCTCTTCGTTGTTTTTCTTCTTCTTATTCCTTATTTGTGTCATTTTAGAGCTTACATAGGTAATTATGCCATTTTTTAGCTAACTAAGCTTATTATGTCAATTTGGAGGAAATTAAGGTAAGTATAGGTCATTTTTGTGCTAACATAAGTAATTGTGCCATTTTTAGCTAACGTAGGTAAAATGGATCATTTTGGAGCTAACCTAGCTAAAATGGATCGTATCGGAGCTAACATAAGTAAAATGGATCATATTGGAGCTAACCTAGGTAAACTTGCTCATTTTGGGGCTAACCTAGGTAAAATGGATCATCTTGGAGCAAACCTAGGTAAAATGGGTCATTTTGGAGCTAACTTAACTAATTATGCCATTTTTGAGTTAACTAAGCATATTACGCCATTTTTGACATATGTAAGCTAAGTATAGGTCTTTATTTAGCTAACCTAGGTAACTAAGCATATTAGAGCTAATTTAGTTAAGTATCGATCATTTTGGAGCTAAGTAAGCTAATTATGTCATTTTGTAGGAAGATTGGCTAAGTCTAGGTCATTATGGTAACCATTTTGGAGGAAATATAGCTAAGTCTAGGTCTTTTTGCATTTGGTAGGCAAAATACTAGAGAAATGTTACCGTCTTCATGGAGGTGAAGGGTCGGTCGGGTTTATGCCGGTGTCGGACGGAGAAGGACCGGTCGGGGTCGGGCTTGCGCCAGTGCGAGACCGAGAAGGATCGGTGGATGCTTGTCAGGAGGCATGCTGCACCAAAGATCATTTGCAATGTCCTGTTAGCATGATGCAACTGAAATGTGAATACTAGTAACTAATGACCATTCAAATGAAACTCACAATGTCCGCTATACCAATCTGGGGCATCGGCGGAGGGGTCTGACCGTTTTTCTCGCACACGGACTGCACATTTTGATTTCACGAGCCAGTCATATTTGTTTGTAATGAAAAGAACATTACATGCATGATTTGGCTAATAAGTAGGAGAAACTTACCACGAGGAGCTCGTATAGGGCCCGATGAGACGCGTCGTTCCGGTACCTCTCCTCCTCTAGCATCCTAGTCGTCCTCTGCTCCAGCTCGGTCTCCCTCTCCTTGGCCTGTCTGTTTGCCTCCGCCAGAAGCTCCTGCGACCTAGCCTCGATGGCGAGGTCCACTGGCCATGGTCGAGGCGGTATGTCAGGAAGAGACCTCGCGTGGCGCTTCTTGATCTCCGTGAGACTGCTAGGACAACGTATCAGTCCATCCCCAATGGCTGCCGAGCCATGTTTCCTCCCATCACCATATAGCATCACGATCTCTGTATCAAAAGGACTCTGGCTCAGGTTGAAGTCATCCCCTTTCGGCGCCTTCCCCAGTCTCTGTACCTCACGAGCTTGTTGTGGGAGGAGATGTTGGTGAAGATCTCTGGATGATCGAGTTCATCCTCAGAGAATGCATTGGCCTTCTTGAATGGGGCCATATGGGCCATGGCATAGAGGTTGTACAACGGTGGCACTTCCTTCTTGTTGTGTTTCGCCTAAAAGAGAGGAACAACATATTAGTTAAGGGATGAAGCTAGCATGAAGAATGAAATTGCATGAATCGTTAAGGGCTGAAACCACATACCCAGTGATCCTCGTATTCAAACAGGTTGGAGCTCCCTTGATGGTGTGGCACACCTCGCATTTGGGAATGCTTATCCCTGGCCTTGTTGTGTTTAGCTAGCCAATGGGGAGAGCACCACTCATCCACCAACACCTCCCAACAGTCCATCATATTCGCACACCATCTCGGGGGCACCTAAGTTTGGCAAAGAGAAATTTCAGCGCTACGCCTACGAATGAAATCAAGGAAACTAAGTACAAGGCCATAAGAATAGGTAATTACCTTCATGTACTACTCCTTACTCAGATACTTGCGGCGGCACTTGTTCTTGGCCCCCTAATGTTAGTCGAGGCGTAGTAGTCTCGAATAGCCTGCACCCTAGCCTCGTGTCGTAAGTTCTGAAGTAGGCGCTTGCACTTGGCTTCGAGAACCCTAGCCGCCTCCGCCTCGTGTTCCTCAGCAACCCTGTAGAAGGTCTGTAATCTAACAAGACAACACTGATTAGTACAATCACTAGGTAATGTTGATTTTTAATTCTGTAAAGTAGAAATTACCCAAAATCGCCGCCTCACAATGTCGGCGACCGTCTCGCACACGACACCATCGACCCTCTCCTCTGGCGGGGCCGGGGCAGCCACGTATAGCTCCCAGCTCATTGCTAGCTGTGGAGCCTGACCCTCACCGGGCAACGTGACCCACCCCGAGAAGTGGTGCCGGACTAGAGTACCAAGGACTTGGTTGGGCCTGCAAACACCATCAGGTCGTATCCAACCCTTGCATTATGACAAGGCCAACACATTAGATATTAATTTGAAGAAACATGCAGGACAAAGATTAAAAAGAGTAAATGTACTTATTTCTCCCCGTTAGGCTGAATCAACCACCTCTGATCGTGGGTCGCCGGCACGGCCAGGAGCTTCATATCACCACGCTGGTAGACCTTCTTTCCCTTCTCAACCAGCTCGCCCTCGCTAAAACTATCATCAAACCAGGTATCCTCATCATCAGCATGGCCACTAGTCTCCGGAGTCACGTGGGACGAAGACTCTGGGACCGGAGTCTGGTGGGACGAAGACTCTGGGGCCGGAATCTGGTGGGAGGAAGACTCTGGGGCCGGAGTCTCGTGGCATGAAGGCTCGGCGACACGAGGCTCGTTAGCCCGAGGCTCGTGGACCGGAGTCCGAGATGGGCCCATGTCCGACGAGCCCATCTGAGAAGGAGCACTTCGGTGGTCCAGAGAATCAGCTGGGGTTGATGGCAAGGAAGGTGCAACAGCCTTCCTACCTCTCCCACCGCCACATCCACCTCTACCTGCACCCCTCTTCTTCTTCCCCTGACCTCTCCCGGCCGAAGAAGAAGCGCCCGCCGGTGTCTGCATGCCTTGATCCAGCGCTCTCCAAAGGTGTTGGGCTGGAATAACAGCACCCCTCCCAGCAAGCGTCGAGGAAGAAGGTGGATCGGAGTGCTCTCGACCAGCGCCCACAAAGAGTAAACGAAATTAGTACAACATAAACATAATAAAAAATTAAGTGTGTACCATCATCATGAACATAATAAAAAATTGAATACCTAATAACATGAACTAATTAATATATATACTTTTTTCCTCTTCTTTTTTTCATCTTTCTTCTTCTTACTCTTCTTCTTCTTCCTCTTCTTCTTCTACTTCTTTTTTTCATCTTTCTTCTTCTAATAATCTATACCTAAACCTAGCTACCACCAAACTAAACCACCACTAACCTAAACCTAAACCTAGCTAGCACTAAACTAAACCACCCACTAGCCTTGTCTTCCTTTTCTTCTTCATTTTCCTTATTTTGCTTTTTCCTCTCCACTTCTACATCTTCTTATTTTCTTCTTAATATAATAAACTAACCTACAATCTACTAACCTAAAAAAAGATAACCTACACTCTACTTATTCTACTAGTTCTTCTTCTTCTTCCCCCTTCTACATATTCTACTTTTCTTCTTATTTTTTCATATTTTTTTTACTTCCTTTAATTATGACTATCTAACTATATATCTAATATATAAAACATAAAAGAAAAAACAGAAAAAATAGCTAACAGAAAAGAAAAAACAGAAAAAATAGCTAACTATATATCCTCTTCTTCCCCCTTCTACTTATTCTACTTTTCTTCTTCTTTATTCATCTTTCTTCTTCTTCTTCTTCTTCTTCTTCTTCTTCTTCTTCTTCTTCTTCTTCTTCCCCTTCTACTTATTCTACTTTTCTTCTTCTTCTTCTTTTTGTTTTCTTTTTTCTTCTTCTTTTTTCTATGTTTTTTCCTCCTAGTCCTTTTAGGTCTTCTTTTCTTTCTTTCTTTCTTTCTTTCTTCCTTTCTTTCTTTCTTTTCTTTTCTTGTTCTTGGGCTTATCTAACTAAGTAATTAACCTAAAAAATAACTAAGTAATTAACCTAAAAAATAACTAACTAATTAACCTATGTACAGTAGGGTAAAATAACTAACTAATTAACCTAAAACTAACTAACTAACTAACTAACCTAAATCAAAAAACAGCAACAACAAAAGACAGAAAATTAAAAAGGAAAGAAACCTCACCAGGGATGAGCGGCCGGGCGTATGGGGGCCGAGCGATGGGGCGGGTGGACTGAGCGGCGGGAGTCAGGCGGGGGGCTGGGCACATGTGGCGGAGCGGCGACGGGCGGCCCGAGCGGGCGGCCGGCGGGGTCGAGGGCTGGGCGGTGGGGGTCGGGCGCTGGGGTGGTGGTGGTCGGGGGCGGCGGGGTAGGTGGGGGTCGGGGGAAGGGTCGGCGGGCCTGGGGACAGCGGGCACGGGGGCGGCGCGGGTGAGATGAGGGAGGGAGAGAGAGAGGTGGGGCGCGGGGCGACCGCTTTTTAGTTAGGTTTAATTTATTTGCCGTCTGCTAGCAGACGACAAAGAGCGTAGGTAGTGGGGTGGGGCCGGGAGGAAACGCCATTAGGTTGGCTACCCTCTTTGCCGTCTTCTCGCGGATGGCAAAGAAGCTTTGTCATCCGCTAGCAGACGGCAAAGAAAGTAGCCGTTAGGTGGTTCTTGTTAGTGGGCCACCCTCCCTCTTTGCCGGCCGCTAGCTGAGGGTAAAGCTTCTATGTCGTCTGCTAGCTGACGGCAAAGAGCTGGCTGACGGCAAACATGGTCTTTGCCATCAGCTCTTTCTTTGCCGTCAGTTTTTTGTAAGCTGATGGCAAATACCTTCTTTGCCGTCTGCTAGCAGACGACAAAGAACTGGCTGACGGCAAAGATCCTAATTCCAGTAGTGTCTGGCCCAATGGATGTCTTCTGGCCCAAAAAAAATCTCCAAAAAATTTCGCGTTATTTGGACTCTTGATATTGATTTCCTGTGATGTAAAAAACAAGCAAAAACAGTAACTGCACTGGGTCAATAGGTTAGTCCCAAAAAATGATATAAATTTGCTATAAAATAGTTGTAAAACATCCAAGAATGATAAAATAACAACATGAATACTTCATAAATTATAGGTACGTTGGAGACGTATCAGCATCCCCAAGCTTAATTCCTGCTCGTCCTCGAGTAGGTAATGATAAAAGAAATAATTTATGAAGTGTGAATGCTAGCAAAGTGCATAAGTTTGATCAATGACAATTTCAATCACTTTTGCTAGCATCACAACAGCAATTCTTTCTTATAAAACTTCTCATTTTGTAGTGGCAACCAATTCACATGTTAAAGTTTAAACAATGAATTGTCTTGAAACCCAACGACCTATGTTCTTAGTCACCAAGCAATTGCAATTCAACTTATTCAACGGGGTCTAATTAAGATCTCCACATACTCAACTATCATATAGTCTTCTATGATTGCTAACACTCACCACGTACACATGAGCAAAACATTTCAACCGGACACATAGAAAGATAGGGGCTTATTGTTTTGCCTCCCAACGTATTCACCTCAAGGTTGATGTCAAAAATAATAACTCATGCTACCGATATTCAACTGGACATATGTGCCAAGATCTTTCCTCACCACATGATGCTTGCCAAAAGAGAAAAATAAAAAGGAATAGAGATAATAACATTGAATCTTGCATGAAAGAAAATACATAAAAGTAAAAGATAGGCCCTTCGCAGAGGGAAGTAGGGATTTGTAGAGGTGCCAGAGCTCAAAGCAAAAATTGAGAGATAAAACCATTTTGAGAGGTATACTTCTCCCACCAATGAAAATGAATTAGAGGTCCCAACACTTTCCATGCTAGATATATAATAGGTGGTTCCCTAACGGAAAATGAAGTTTATTCCTTTTTCCACCATACTTTCACTTTCCATGGCTAGCCATATCCACGGGTGCCCAACATACCCACACTTTACAAGGAATTTATTATTTGACAACGTAAAGTAAATTCATTTTTCATTTCGGGACTGGGCATTGTCGGTGTCAAAACCGGCGGATCTCGGGTAGGGAGTCCCGAACTGTGCGTCTATGGCGGATGGTAACAGGAGGCGGGGGACACAATGTTTACCCAGGTTCGGGCCCTCTCGATGGAGGTAATACCCTACTTCCTGCTTGATTGATCTTGATGATATGAGTATTACAAGAGTTGATCTACCACGAGATCGTAGAGGCTAAACCCTAGAAGCTAGCCTATGGTATGATTGTTGTTGTCCTATGGACTAAACCCTCCGGTTTATATAGACACCGGAGGGGGCTAGGGTTACACAGAGTCGGTTACAAGGGAGGAGATCTACTTATCCGTATTGCCAAGCTTGCCTTCCACGCCAAGGAGAGTCCCATCCGGACACGAGACGAAGTCTTTAATCTTGTATCTTCATAGTCCAACAGTCCGGCCAAAGGATATAGTCCGGCTGTCCGAGGACCCCCTAATCCAGGACTCCCTCAGTAGCCCCCGAACCAGGCTTCAATTGCGATGAGTCCGGCGCGCAGATTGTCTTCGGCATTGCAAGGCGGGTTCTTCTCCAAATTCTGAATACTTGTTTGAGTAGTGTCTGGTTTCCCATAAATGTTGCACTCCTTGGCTTCCGCACCTAATAATGGATATTCTCCATGCGTCGAGCAAATGCGAGAAGTCGGGGAATTTTTACAACTGCCACCCTAGCCATGTGGGTAAATCGTCTATTAAATAGACGGGGATTCTCAGATCCAGATCACACTGTCCTCCCACAACGAGTATCCATCGGAGCACGCCCAGAAAAAATCCATTCCAACATGGCCGGTCGTCGCAGCTCCTCCTCTCGCCCCTGTAGCCCTAAGCCCGGCAATTGGAAGAAGTGTTCCGTCCCCCACAGCCAATTAGTAGAGTTACAGACCCAGGGATTTCCCCCTCCAGCGTATATGGTTCCCGTTCGAGCCGGGCTCGCCACCTATAACAGCGGGGAGCAAGCGGAGATCTTTCCCAGCCCATCCATGGGGGAGCGGGTATGTCTTGTCCCTTACTTATTAAGAGGGCTTGGATTTCCAATTCATCCGTTCCTCATGAGCTCCTGAGTTCTATGGCCTCCAGCTACATAATTTCACTCCCGCCTCCATATTACACATTGCTGGCTATGTCGCCCTTTGCGAGCTGTTTCTGGGCTGCGAAGCTCATTTCGAGCTATGGAAGACGCTATTCTGCCTCATACCCCGTACACAGGAGGGGTCACTGTACCAAGTGGGCGGATCCGAAATATGGTGCATCGCCGGGACCGGATACCTGTCCGGTACTCCGAAGAAGACATCCGAGGACTGGCCTTCGGAGTGGTTTTATATGGAGGACGTCCCCCTTCCGGACCGTATTCGGATGGGCCTCCCTGAGTTCGACAACGCTCCCCTGAAGAAACGCCACAGCTGGCGCCCTCGGAGCCCTCAGGAGGAAGATAACGGAGAAGTCCTTTACCTGATGGGCCGGATAAAAATGCTGGCTCAATTAGGACTGACAATAATCGAGGTTATGGCAATATGTATAATGCGGGGGGTACAACCACTTCGATATCGAGGGCACCCCATGTGGCACTTTAACGGGGAAGATGATGCCACCCACTGCGGGAGTAAGGGACCGGACTCAGTTGTTGCTCTAGCAAAAATTATGTCCGATTTGTACAAGGGAGAGGAAGAGGAGTTCATCCGCATTAAGCCACGGGATGGATTCTCCATGTACAACCCTCCAAGCTGGGTGAGCTGTCACTTTTTACTCCTAGCCTTCCAGTGTTCTTCATCATAAGTACTTACCTTGCCGTTTCATGGCAGGAACTGCAAAAAGTTGTAAGGGAGGTCAACAGCCTGCCTCCACAACTGGAGGACCCTGACCGGGCCCTCGATCCCGGACTCGAAGAGGACCCGTACATATTTGTGGAGCTGATCGACAGGACATTCTATCAATTGAGTTGCGATGATGACATGGTGGCCATCATAGCCGACTATCCTGGGCTACTCCCTGCATTGCATGTAAGTAAAACTGGAGTCCCAACTTCCGAGAAGGATCCCCTTTTTTTGCACTTCACCTACCGTACACATGGAGTCTTACAGGGAAGGCCCTCGGGACGCCATGCCGAACCCGCAGTGACTCGCCAACAAGGGGCACAAAAGCCGGGTAGGCTAAAAAGGAAGGCGGTCAGGACTGAGACGTCGTCGCAGAGGTACGATATAGAACATCGCTCCGTGGTTTGTCGTCTTTTAAAATATAATAACGTCCATGTTTCCTAGTAGGTAAAACGCTCGTCGGACTATATCTGGAGAGGTTGCCGATCACGCCTCCACCAGTCGGGCTCCAGGGCCAGACATAGAGGCGGAAGCTAACACGGGGAGAACGCCGGATGCTCCTTCTACAGAGGATGCGGATAGGCTATCCGCTACTAACACCAAAGTGGAGAGCGCCATGAATCACCGGCGCCGCCGCGCCGTACTCCGTGACGCTTGTTTCTCCCAAGAGGCGTTCGATGCCTTCAACTCAGGAGACGCGTACATCCGTGCTGCTCAAAATGGTCTTGCCAGAGCCACGAACCAGTATGTAAAGGATATATGGGTAAGAAAATCTGATGATTATATATATCAGTAGCCCCTGAGACTTGAAATAGTTGGCACAACTGATTTAAGGATCATTATTTGTGCAGGTTCTTACAGAGAAGAATACCAATTGTCTCAAGAGCTGGAAGAGTGCAAAGCCCAGCTACGGGCCGCAGTTGCCGCGCTGAAGGAGTCCAAGAAGGCCCCCTCTGGTAACACTTGTTTCCATTGCAAAGATTACAGGTACCAGATAGTATGTGGCATGCATGCAAATCTAATCAATAGATGCTGCAGATGACTCCGGAGTGAATCCGGAGGCCGTGCGAGGATGCATAGCGTGCTAATCGTCAGCTAAATGCTGGCGAGCACGTGCTTACGTGGGTTAGGCAGGAGAAAAACAATCTCCAAGACGCCAATATCCAGCTGGGCGTGGAACTAAAAGATGTTCGAGCCCAGCTTGCGGACTCCGTGACGGAGAATAAGCGGCTTCGACGCGGCATTTTCAGTAAGTGCTTGAATGAACTTTTGAAAGAGTTCGGCGAAGAAGCCGGCTAACAGAGTTATGTCTGTAGGTATGCTGACGGGTTGTCCCGTGGAGGAGATTCCCGGGTCTGCGGGTGATCTTCTACCAGAGCTCTCACAACTTCACGAACAAGTTCGGCAGGTGATGCAGGGTATTGCCCAAGCCTTGTGGCCATCCGCCTCCCCGCCAGGAGGCATGGGGGAGCTTATAGGGAAGCTCAAGGGAGCGCAGCGGCGCTTCAGATTATGGAAGGTATCAGCCTGCCGACAAGGTGCAAGGGAAGCCTGGGCCATGGTGAAGACGCGATATACCAAAGCTGACCCAAACCACATGGCCGAGGTCGGACCTGTGGGGCCCGATGGGAAAGAGATCCCCATCAGTTTGGTGTATGACCAAGTAGAATTAGCCGCAAAGTATTCCCAACAGGATTGTAGGCTAGATAGCACATTGGATGGTATAGAAGCAGAATTTAGTCGGTCTAAGTATCGTGTACTTCAAGTGACGTATATTGTCCCTAGCCGGATTGTAAATCATTTGTCATGGCGGACCTTTTAAACCCGACCTCTGGACCCGATAGTCCGGAGTGTATCCGAATACCCGCTCAGTTATGTAAAAACCGGGGTACACGTGGAAACCAGGCATAGGGGTCATAAGTGCTTGAACAGACAAGTACCCAACTAGCTATGTTATATTACATGAATAGTAAGAAACATCTTCCAGGGAGAATAGTTCCGTTAAGGGTTCCTTTCCCTGGGTACGCATGCCCTAATGTGCATGTCCGAACTGCGAAAAGAGATGCAGGCTATAAACATCTGGGGGCATGTAATAAATAAAAGTCATCTTTTGTTCACCGACCGAGTATTCCCTTAAGAACGCTAGCTTTCGGCTTCACCCAGTCTGAGGAACACATCCGGCTGACCCGGCAGTAACAATCACAGAGGTACTCCCCTTATGCCCTAGCCGAATTAATGGGAACATAGGGCATAAACACAAGAGCCAGGCAACCCAGCTTGGCCAAAACTTAAGTCATATCGATGCATATAGTGGCGAAAAAAGGTACATGTGAAAGAATAACACATGTGTGGGGCATAAAGCCCGGAAAATAGTTATATTAAGCTTTTGTATAAGAAGCCCCTAGGTATAATGAGCACGGTTAGCGCGTCAAGATTGTGTAGTCAAGACACAATTTAGCCTTTTAAGGCCTTGAAGAAAAGGAAAAAAGAGAGAAAGAGAGAAAAGACAGATAACGGATATGTAAAAAATTGACGGAGGTAAGGAGACGAACATAGAGTACGGCACTAGGCGTAGAACCTTCGGAGTCTGGCTGCGTTCCATGGGTTTGGGTCGAGTCGATTATCCGATGCATCCCGTAGACGGTACGCTCCACCGGTCAGAACCTGGTCAATAATGAAGGGACCTTCCCATTTGGGCTTGAGCTTGTTCTTTTTCTTCTCCGGTAGGCGTAGAACGAGTTCGCCAACGTTATAAGCTTTGGCCCGTACTTCTCTGCTTTGATACCTTCGAGCCTGTTGCTGATAGAATGCGGAACGGGCTTTTGCCACATCACACTCCTCCTCTAGGGCGTACAAACTGTCCTGCCGATCGAGGTCGGCCTCTTTTTCTTCATACATGCGCACTCGAGGTGAGTCATGAATTATGTCGCGGGGCAGTACCGCCTCTGCGCCGTACACCGTAAAAAATTGTGTGTATCCGGTAGTGCGATAAGGCGTGGTCCGCAGCCCCCATAGTACGGAGTCGAGCTCCTCTACCCAGTGTGTGTTTGATTCCTTTAAGGACCGCACTAATCCAGGTTTAATGCCGCTCATGATAAGACCATTTACTCGCTCGACTTGACCGTTAGTTTGCGGGTGATATACAGAAGCATAATCGAGCTTGATGCCCATATTGCTGCACCAAAGTTTTACCTCGTCGGCTGTAAAGTTCGAGCCATTGTCGGTGATGATGCTGTGGGGGATGCCATAACGGTGTACAACCCCAGATATGAAGTCTATCACCGGTCCGGATTCAGCCGTTTTGACTGGTTTGGCTTCTATCCATTTGGTGAATTTGTCCACCATGACCAATAGGTATTTTTTATTATGGGTTCCACCTTTGAGGGGTCTGACCATATCAAGCCCCCAGACCGCAAATGGCCAAGTAATGGGGATTTTTTGGAGAGCGGTAGGCGGCATATGGCTTTGGTTTGCAAAAAGCCGGCAACCGACGCAACGTTGAACAAGGTCCTGTGCGGCTGCTCGGGCCGTCGGCTAATAGAAACCTGTACGGAACGCCTTGCATACAAGGGCCCGGGCTGCGGCGTGGGGGCCGCCGAGTCCAGCATGGATTTCTGCCAAAAGCTTCCGCCCTTCCTCTTCAGAGATGCACCTTTGAAGGACTCCGGTAGTGCTTTTCTTATAAAGCTCTCCCTCGTGGACCTTGTAGGCTTTAGACCGCCGCACTATGCAGCGTGCCTCATTTTGGTCCTCGGGTAGTCCCTGCCTGGTTAGGTAGGCCAGGAATGGTTCTGTCCACGGGGCAATGACGACCATTATCACGTGGGCTGGAGGTGTTATTTCGGCGGCAGAGCCTCCGATTGTGTCAGAGTGTTCGGTATCAGGTGTTGTGGCCGGGTCCGGACTATTGTTACCGGTGTCCCCTTCCCATACCATGGATGACTTAAAAAGCCTTTCCAAGAAGATGTTAGGTGGGACAGGGTCGCACTTAGCACCGATACAGGCGAGGATATCCGCCGCCTGATTTTTTTTCCGAGCCACATGGTGGAATTCAAGCCCCTCGAACCGAGCTGACATTTTGAGGACGGCGTTGCGATAAGCGGCCATTTTCGGATCCTTGGCATCGAAGTCTCCATTTATTTGAGATATGGCGAGATTCGAGTCCCCACGCACCTCCAGGCGTTGAATGCCCATGGAAACTTCCATCCGGAGACCATGTAATAGGCCCTCGTATTGAGCTGCGTTGTTGGAGTCTGTGTATAGTATTTGGAGTACGTATTGGACTGTATCTCCGGAGGGGGACGTCAGGACGACGCCAACCCCCAGACCAGCCAGCATTTTAGAGCCGTCGAAGTGCATGATCCAATTGGAGTACGCGCCATAGTCTTCAGGGAGTTCGGCTTCCGTCCACTCGGCGAAAAAATCGGCCAGTACTTGCGACTTAATGGCTCGCTGTGGTCTATATGTTATGTCGAATGGGAGGAGCTCGATAGCCCATTTGGCAATCCGGCCCATGGCATCGCGATTGTTTATTATGTCGTTGAGTGGTACTTCCGAGACCACCGTAATTAAACACTCTTGAAAGTAGTGTCGTAATTTCCGGGATGCCATAAATACCGCGTATGCTATCTTTTGATAATGTGGGTACCGTTATTTGCATGGAGTGAGGACAGTGGATACATAATATACCCGCTTTTGAAGTGGGAATTTATGTCCGTCAGTCTCTCGTTCGACGACGAGCTCTGCGCTTACAACTTGGTGAGTTGCCGCTATATATAACAGCATTGGTTCGCCGACATTTGGCGCGGCCAAGATTGGGTTGGTGGCCAGGATGGCTTTTATTTCTTCCAATCTGGCCGTGGCCGCGTCGAATCCACTCAAAGTGTTGATTGCCGAAGAAGGCGATAAAGGGGTAGTGCCTTTTCTCCTAATCGGGAGATAAAGCGGCTTAACGCCGCCACGCATCCAGTTAACTTCTCGATTTTCTTGAGGTCAGTTGGGATAGCCAATTGTGACAGAGCTCGGATTTTAGCCGGATTTGCTTCAATTCCTCTACTGGAGACGATGAAGCCCAGGAGCTTTCCGGCGGGCACGCCGAAAACGCATTTTTCTGGATTGAGCTTGATGTCGTATGTTCGGAGATTGTCGAACGTGAGCCTCAAGTCATCTATTAAGGATTCGACGTGTCTGGTTTTAACGAACACATCATCTACGTATGCCTCCACTGTTTTGCCAATCTGTTTTTCCAGACATGTCTGAATCATGCGTTGATACGTTGCACCGGTATTTTTGAGCCCAAAGGGCATTGTGTTAAAACAGAAGGGGCCGTATGGAGTGATAAATGCCATTGCAGCTTGGTCCGACTCCGCCATCTTAATTTGATGGTATCCGGAGTATGCGTCGAGGAAACATAATGAGTCATGTCCTGCAGTAGCGTCGATAATTTGATCGATGCGGGGGAGGGGGAAGGGATCCTTGGGGAAAGCCTTGTTAAGGTCCTTGAAATCGACACATAGGCGCGAGGATTTATCATTCTTTGGTACCATCACTAGGTTTGCTAGCCAGTCCAAATGTTTTATTTCTATAATGAATCCAGCCTCCAATAACTTGGCTAGCTACTCTCCCATGGCTTGTCGCTTAGGTTCACAGAAACGCCGAAGAGTCTGCTTGACTGGCTTGAATCCATTCAGAATATTAAGGCTATGCTCGGCCAGCCTATGTGGGATTCCTGGCATGTCTGAAGGATGCCAGGCGAAAATGCCCAATTCTCACGCAGGAACTCCCGCAGTGCGGCATCTACAGCGGGGTTTAACTATGCCTCGATGGATGTTGTTTTTGTAGGATCCGTTGGGTGGACTTGGAATTTGACTATTTCATCCGCTGGTTTAAAAGACTTGGACTTGGATCTTTTGTCGAGTATCACGTCGTCCCTGTCCACTATGGAGCGCAGCGTAGTTAATTCCTCGGCCGTGAGGGCTTCGGATAATGCCTCGAGGGCCAGTGCGGCTGTTTTATTTTCGGCGCGGAGTGATATGTCCGGATCACTAGCTAGAGTGATGATTCCATTGGGCCCGGGAATTTTGAGCTTCATGTACCCGTAATGGGGTATGGCTTGGAAGATCGTGAATGCCTCCCGCCCTAGAAGGGCGTGGTATCCGCTACTGAACGGGGCCACTTGGACTGAAATTTCTTCGGACCTATAATTCTCCGGCGTGCCGAATACCACATCTAGTGTGATTTTCCCAGTGCATCGTGCCTCTCGACTAGGGATGATTCCTCTGAAGGTCGTGCTGCTTTGCTCAATGCGGTTTCTGTCTATTTCCATTTTTTGAAGAGTAACCTCATAAATGAGGTTTAATCCGCTGCTGCCATCCATTAGCACTTTAGTAAGCCGAAAGCCGTCCACAATTGGACTAAGGACCAAGGCAGCTGATGCTCGGGCTGTTCGGAATTTAGGTTCGTCACTAGCATTGAAGGTGATAGCCGTGTCGCTCCATGGATTTATTGCTGCCATGTGGCAGACTTCGGCAAGGTTGCGGAGTGCTCACTTACGCCTATTATTTGAGGCGAAGGTCTCGAAGACTATCAATACTGTATTGTTTTTATCCACGGGATGGTGCTCTGCGGTATTTTTAACGAGGAGATCCTCACGCTCTTGGCCACCTGCCGGAGTACCCAACATGCTCTAAGGTTGTGTGTTGGTATGGTATCCGCTGTACTGTGAATTTTTCATGGCCCATTAAGCCATCCCTCCAATACGGTTCCACGCCCTGTAGTGGGCTTTTGCTTTGTAATTGAGTCAGGTGACTTACGAGAGTGCACCCTTTTAGTTCGGACTCGGGGTTTAGTCAAAGCCGGATTATCCCAAAATTTTGTTTGGGTTTTCCAGGCGCTTTCCATCGCACAGTACTTCCGTACTATGGCCGCCAAGTCAGCGAAGTGTGCTATGTCACGACGAATTATGGTGTTGAGGATTCCCTTGTCCGTGCAATTATTGCAAAAGAATGAAATTGCGTCTTCCTCGCGACAGTCCTTGACCTTGTTCATTACAAGGATGAATCTGGCCCAATAGTGATGTATTCAGATCCCTAGCCTCTAGCAATGCACTAGGCTAGCCTCATGAGTGTCATCATGTTTAAGTTTCAAATGAACTTGAAATGGGGATTGTTTAAACCCTAGCATCAAAGGAATTCACTAGGTTCAACTAAAATATTCTTAGTGAATCCAAATGGTTTTCAAAAATGTTCATCATTTCTGGAAAATGCTAGAAGCAATAACCAGAGGTGTTGCACATTTTTCATGACATATTTGGGCTCTGAATTAAATCATATAGTATTTGCATTTGGGCATATAAATGCTATTAAATATTTTAAATGCTCAAATAATCATAAACTAAAATGTTTGCTGTTGATTATATTCCAAATAGCGGCATTGAGCAGTTTCATGATTTTTGGATATGTTTAATATTTTTAATAAAGCCAAAACAATTGCAGAAAATAGAAAACTAAAATAAAAGAGCGAGAGACTCACCTGGGCACTTACCTGGCACTCTAGGCCACCTGGCAGCCCATCTGAACTGGCCGGCCCAGCCTACTGGCCTCCCCCCTATCGTCTTCCTCGCGACAGAAGGACGTCGGGCGTGTGCCCCGTGTGCGCGGCCACGCACCCCGGCCACCTCCTGCTTGCCGCTCCCCCTCGACGCCTGGAACCCCCTCGCGCTCTCCCTCGCTCCTCCCCCTCCTCTGCTCTCTCCCCGAATGCGCCCGAGCGGAGCTCGTCGTCGCCGACGCCGTTTGCCACGGCCACCGTGCTCCCCTCGCCTCGCCGACGCGCCAAGAAGCCCCGCCTCGTCCCCCTCTTCCTCCTTACCAAGACGAAAGGCGCCGGACGCCCTGGATGCCACCAGCTCCGCCGTTCCCCTCCTCGTCCACCAAGGATCGCCGCCGTCTCCGCCTCCCCGAGCTCGCTGAGACCGTCTCCGACCCCGCTGTGAGCTCCGCCATCTTCTCCCCTGCTCCCCGCGCTCATACGCACCCTCTAGCCGCCTCCTCTACCGGAGTCGAGCCGCTCTGCCGCACGAGCTCGACGCCGGCGTCACTCCGGTGATCTTTTGGTCACCGTTGGTGCCTAACGCACTCCCCGCACTCCGTAGCGCCTCGCTAATGCCTCCGTTCGCCTGCTAACACGCCGGAGCAGCAAAATGACCGACGCCCGAGCTCCGGCCGCCGCCCAGCTCGTCGCCGCCGTCGTTGCACGCCATCCCAGCACGCCACCTGGCCACCATGAGATGCGCTGCATCACAGGCTTTGAACGCACCCAGCCTCGCGTCCAGCCGACGCCGGAGTTGGCCGGACGGGCATCGCTGCCGCGCTCCGGTTATCGCCGGAGTTAATCCGGTGACGTGGTAGATTAGTTAGTGCTAATGACGCAGTTAGTTAACCCTCCTAGCTCACTGACACCTGGGCCCCACGCCCTAATTAAACCCAGTTTTATTTCTGCTTAGGATTAACTAAACCAGAGCGGCCCCACGCGTCAGCTTTGACCAAGCTGTCGTGGCCGTCGACTGGCCCCACACATCAATGACTCTAGCTAGCTCCGTGACACTGACAAGTGGGACCCACTGGTCAGGTCTGACCCGAGGCAGCCCTGTTGACCTGCTGAGGTTAGCATTACCTAATGCAGACGTAGTAAACATTTTCTAGAATTAAAATAAATCAGAAATGATTTATAAATTTCAGAAAATGTTCTAAACTTCTAAAAATTCATATAAATTCAGCCGTAACTCAGAATGAAATAATTTATATATGAAAAATGATCAGAAAAATCCAATCTATCCATCTGTACCATTTTCATGCATGTTAGAAAAACTTATGGCTGCTGTTTAGGCCAAATCATATAAATGGCATTTAAACCCTCACATATGGAGTTTGAATTTGAACCTAGGGTTTAAACCAACTCCATTTAACATGTTGCTAGTCGCATTAGCTCAAAACACAGCATATTGACATGTCATGATCATGCATCATATTGTGCATTGCATTGATTCTGTTTTCCTTCTCTGTTGCCGGTATTTGTCCCCTCTCGATAGACGTGGTTCCAACGATGAGTTCGTTGACACCGATGAAGAGCTATATTATCTTCAGAAGTGCCAGGCAAGCAAAAACCCCTTGTTCATTCTGATACAATCCAACTCTCTCGGTCCTGCTCTCTTTTACTGCATTAGGACAACAACGATTCAACTGTTACATGATGTGGTAGTTCAACGCCTTTCCTCTGCATGACCTGTCATTGCCATAGTAAATAGATGAAACCCACTAGCATGAGTAGGGGTTGTTTGAGCCCTGATGTGCCTACTCATTCATGCTTGTTTGTCATGCCTGCTACTGCTTAGAGTTGAGTCAGGTCTAATTCATCGGGGATGAATCGAAGGTGTGTGAACATGTCCTATTGTTGGGAGCTAAGTGTGTGAACATGATTTGGTGAAGGTAGCGGTGAGAGGCCATGTAGGAGTACATGGTGGGTTGTCTCATTGAAACCATCCTCAGGAACTGAGTTCTGTGTTCGTGATCCATGAACAGCTACTACCACACATTGGGATCATTAATTGACTCTGTCGGCTTCTTAACCACCCTTGTCCTTTGTCCAGGAGTTGCAAGTAGTTTCTTGTGTTTGTAGTATGCTGGAGGCCGTGCGTAGCGCTGACCGGCGGGGTGGGCTGTGATGCGATAGGCATGTGGCACGGTGTACGGGGCGCCCGTTACATGTCTCGAGAACCCTGCTCACATCGTTCGGGGCCGTATGTGGAAACTTCGGCCGGACTCCCTGCGGATGGAACCTGAATATGCGATAAACCTGGACTAGAGACTTGAGTGTTTAGGTAGGCCGTGGCCGACACCCTCGCCAGGCTTCCGCTTGAAGGTTGCCGAGATACATGACGTGTACATGGCGGTAAGTGGCGAGAGCGTCTGTGAAGAACTACACCCCTGCAGGGTTAACATCATCTATTCGAATAGCCGTGTCCGCGGTAAAGGACTTCTGGGTTGCCTATAACAGTTCATAGACAAGTGAAAGTGGATACACTAAAATGCGCAAGATATGCGTGAGTGCTATGGATGGCCTTCTCGTAGGGAGACGGGAGTGGATCCATAGTGGTGTATTGATATGGTGAATGTGTGGACTCGTGTGCGCCACCTCAAAAGAGTTACTTGCAGTCGTAGTTCAGGATAGACACCAAGTCAAAGCTGGCTTGCTGCAGTCAAACTCCACCACCCCCTTTATTGATACCGATGCATATGTAGCTAGTTCTGATGTAAGTCTTGCTGGGTATATTTGTACTCACGTTTGCCTATTTTATGTTTTGCAGAGAGACATCAGTCTCGCTAGTAGTTCCGTGGACTTGACGTTTAGCTTGATACCTCACTACGATCTTGTGCCCTTGGCAGGATCTCAGTAGATAGTCGAGCTTCCCAGCCTTTTTCATTTGTAGATGTACGTACTCGAGACATGTTAAGCTTCCGCATTTGCTTTGACTTGTATGCTCTGAATGTTGGGTCATGAGACCCATGTTTGTAATATCTCGCTCCTTGGAGCCTAATGAATAAATACTTGGAGTCGTAGGGTTTTGTTGTGATGCCATGTTGTATTTACACATATCGAGCATATTGTGTGTATGATTGAAATGCTTGGTATGTGTGGGATCCAACAACCAAGTTTTTTATCCTTGGTAGCCTCTCTTATGGGGAAATGTAGTCTTGTGCTTCCATGAGCCATAGTAGTCCGCTACAGCCCGGTTCACCGGAGTCCTGCTAGCCCAACACTACTGCTCCAGAACACTTGACTGGCCGGCATGTGATTCACTTCGTTCCTATGCCTGTCCCTTCGGGGATATGTCACGCGATGACATCCGGAGTCCTGCCTAGCCTGCTACAGCCCAGGTTCCCGGAGTCCTATTAGCTCAGTGCTACAGTCCGGATTCGCACGCTGCTGACCGACATGCTCGATGTTGATTCATGTATGTCTGTCCCAATAAGTTAGTGCCACTTTGGTTTCACGACTAGTCATGTCGCCCCGGGTTCTCTATCATATGGATGCTAGCGACACTATCATATATGTGAGCCAAAAGGCGCAAACGATCCTGGGCCATGGTAAGGCGACACCCGTGGGAATACCGCGCGTGAGGCCGCATAGTGATATGAGGTGTTATAGGCTAGATCGGTGTGACTTAGAATCGGGGTCCTGACAGCGTTGGTATCAGAGCCTGACTGCCTGTAGGATTACCAAGCCAAACTGGTCGAAGTTGAGTCTAGAAATGCTTTAGTTATATAAGGGAATTGATTGTGGAAGGGAACGTAAGGCTCTTTTTACTCCTTTACCTTATTCCCTTCTGATCTGAGTCATCCTCTTCTCTTCTACGGGGTTTAAGAACTATGCTTTCTCATCTTCTATCAGGATCATGTGTTACTAATCTGTAGACTTATATGATTGTTGGTTTCAAGCCCGAGTTCAGTTGCTACTACTTCTGTGTGTTGACAGTTGATCTCGGAACTTTGATATTGTGATGTTAAGTGGTTATGCCACCATTTTGCAGGATGTCTCAAATCATTTTGAGCATTTACAGCCGTTATGTTTTCCGAGTCATCCCAGGTTTCTAAATAGTCTGATGCATTTGCAAATCCCTTCTTTCCGTCCCCGATGTCCCTTTGGGCCAGTTCAACCACACTAATCGGTGAGTTGAGGTACTCCATTGCCTCGACATATATGTTGTAGCTATTATTATGACCCTAGGTGTTTTAGGGAGTCACCTGGTAATCTAGCCATGTTTTGTGTTCCTGGTGTGATGATTCTGGCCACCATTCTCGAAAGCATCCCGTGATGCCATTTAGTTAGTAGGTATTCTATTCCTGGGTCCGTGAACCCGAGATTCACCCTACCTACCTCGTGTTGATAGTGATTGCTAGTGCCTTAGGATATTAGTAACCTTACGATAGTCCTCGAGGTCCATGGTATCTCATTCTTCCAATACCATGAACCAACCAAGGCATAAGTTCTCTGAACGAAAAGATCACAACAAGGGTGCTCTTGACGAGTTCTTCATTCGCTAGTTGTGACTCTGCCAATCCTACCCTTTCCGCATGGGTTATCTGGAAGGAATATGTTGAGCTTTGTTCGACATACTAATCTATGCATCCACAACTCAGAAAGTTATATGTTCCATGAGTTGTCCCTCTTTAGTTGTATCCTGACCTTCATCTATCATTTAAATAGTCAAGAGTATGTGAGCATTCATGTTCATCGATGACTTTTACTCTTGTCTTCCGTCAAGCCATTCTATCTCGGAATGACTAGGAGGAACAAACTCCAGTACCTCATCCATTTTTAGGATTGGGTCAAAGCGGTTGTATTCCACAGATCAAATGCAATCCAGCTTTGGGTCTGTTCTACCCTGAAGTATTACCCACTTTATGTCAGGAATGTCACGAGAATTGCACTTTCTCTTATGAATTCTTGACGTAGTGATACTTCTCGCCATCATTATTCATTCATCGGTGTCATGTTGTCTCAACCGGAATGCCGACAAGTAATCGTGATGTGTGAAATCAATACTCCTAGCAACTGTGTTGCTTGGTAGTTAATGGACAATAATCTTATCCTTAGCGTATTGATTATTGAATCATCACCCTAAGTTTTATCGTGCTACCTAGTCCTTATTTCTGGTGCACCCTTCGATCAATGAGTTAGGATTATTCAATCCCTTGCTTATTTGACCATATCATCTTGCCCTGAAAAGCAAGATTGTTCTTGAGCTTAGTGACATATCGGTGGTTCGTGATTTTCCGAATATCGTCTCGGAAGTGTTACCAGGTTGTCACCTGACCGCTATGTTGAGTTCGTGATCAAGTTGGTTTCTTGTAGCCACGCCTTTTCTCCAAGAATCTGTGTTGGATACCCCTGAGCTAGTTGGTTAAGCTAAACAACAACTTGGAGAGTTTGAAAATAAAAGCTTGTCTGACTTAGTTCATGTTAAGGGATATCTTTGTGTGTGTGTGTGTGTGTGTTGAAGAAAGATGATATCTCCATCGAATGGTCCTCGTGATCAGTTGTTGGATCGATTGCCTTGTCAAAACTTTGGCTTGAGTATGGGCTATCGTCAAGTCAAATCAGAACCAACGATATTCGTAATGTTGTCTTACTCGTGGTTGATCCCTCGAGCATACACCATTACATCTTTTGGTCTGACCAATACTATCACATTGTTCACATAATGGTGGAAGTCCGGTGATATGGAAATTACGATGAGTTGCTATTGAGCCCATCGTGACATCTTGTCTCCCCATGATTCGTGTTAAACATTAAGCTAGTGTTGGAAACTTTGTAAACAATGCCTTCATGTTCCCTTCATGAAGCATATGTTTGGATGAAAGTAGCGACCTCCTCTAAGTTCACGTGCAATCAATGCAAGTTGCCGCCGTGAATTCGAGAAAGCTTGTTTTTGCTTCCTCTGGAACCATCCCAAGTTAGCCATGCACGTGCAAAGTATTCTATGGTATGTTAGACTGATCATCTTCGTTCCATATGAATTCCTAGCACCCAAGCCACTGATCGACTTGTTCAAGGAAAAGAAGTCTAGCGCGCGTAAAGACTTTGAAATCCTTGATGATGGATCCTAACCAGAACTCGATAGTGTTTTATTATAAGACTACTATGTGGTCATTCTTGTCTTGGTGTAACACCCCAAAAATTTAACCAGGTTTTAGTTATTAAAATTTTGCCAAGAGTTCAAAATTTTTGCCTGCAAGAATATTTCTGTTGATTTCAGAACCTTTGTTTTTATAGTAATGAGTATCTACCCTAGTGGATCCTTCCAAACATATTGACTTCTATGCCATCTCATTAAAACAATTTCCTAATCAGTAGGTTTATTTATTAAATTATTTCACCCTGAGCTTTATTCATTAAAATGACTTGTTTTAAATTTTGGAGCTCTTTTTGTACTACAACCAGTTGATAGATTTAACTAAAAATCCAACCAAAATTTGGAGATGTCATGTGATGCCCCTAAATCACTTTTGTGCAATAATATATTTCATTCATTGCATATTTTGAGTGCTACACATGTTTTTCTTCTCTGGTCCAGTGGACAATTTTACACTACAACCCTTTTAAATACTTCTTTCTAGCCTCCACCAAAATTATGGGATGTTGGTAGTATCATGTTTTTCAACTTTATGCAAAAACCCAGTGGTGTTATTTGAAATTTCTGAGTGAATCAACCTCATCTCCATTCTGGTCCAACATGATGATTTGTACAGCAACCATAGTCTTGCTTGCTCTTTGGCCCTAGATTCTTTCTCCTACTTGTAGTCCTCCATGCAAAACCCCTAAGTCCAGGAGCTTACACTCATTTGATCATTTTTGGTTCAAGTTATAATGCCACCCACCTCCTGTCCAGATTTAAAGTTACGCAAAACTTGCACTAGCAAGTTTGTGCTTTTCACAAACTAACCTCACCACCCTCTCTTTCACCTAAAGAGACCCCACTCTGGAAGTTTTGGTCACTCCAAGAAATGCCTAAGTGCCTCCGGCATTTTGTCAAACACCACAGGGCATGAACAATTTTGGCATGATTGTAAGTTTGTGTTGTGAACTTTCCCATCTGTCCAAACCAAGTTGTCCAAGATGCTGCTAGTGGTCTCTAACCCAGACTGTGGATTTGCATTTGATCTCTAGCAGTTTTGGCCACCACGCATTTCGTCGAAGCAGACGCTGCACGCCTCGAGCGCGAAAGCAGAGCACGATTTGGCACGTGCCCACGCCCGAGCAAGCGCTACCGATAAACCTCCCCGAGCTCATCCTGATCTTTTCCCCTCGCCGCCGCGCTTAAGAGCCCCGACCACTGGCTCGCTTCTGATGGCGCGCAGCAAGCTCCTTGGCGGCACGCTTGCGGTTGCATCCATGGACGGCGCCGCCCAAACCTCCTCCGCTTCCAGCTGCCCCCTTAAGCATCTCCAGCTCAGCCGCAGCTTCATCCCCTAGCGCGCGTCGCCGCCACGTCGCCATTGCTACAGAATGACGGTCGCCGCCATCCTTATCGCCGGCCGCCTCGGAACCGACCTCCACCGTGTATATAAAGGCCCCGGAGGCCAATCGAGTTCTTGGGCAACCTGTTCTGATCCCCCTAGAGCTACCACGACCAGCAGTCGAGGAGGGGAAGGCCTTCTTCCCCGAGTCCGGTCGGTTCGGTCGCCGCCTCGTTCGGCCGATTCCGCCGCCACGGTGCCCCTCCCTCTCCATTCTCTCCACCAAGAACTCCCCCTCCCTCTCGTGAGTACAACCCCGTGCACAATTTTGGTCGGAGACCACCGTAGCCCCAAACCCACTATCCACCCGAACGCCGGCTCCGCCTTGGCTCGTCAGCCGCAACTCCGTCCACGTCGGCGACCATGGCGGGTACCCACAGACTCGTCTCGACCCCGAGCACACCCATATCCTCAGATCACCAAGAGACGCCTGCTTGTTTAAGCAAAACCTCGCCGGAGCTCCGCCTCCGTCCGGTCAGAGGGGAACGGCGCGCGCGTGACTGGTCAAACCTGACGAGTGGGCCAGGCGGGCCCACCGTCAGTGACCCAGCGCCTGTCCATGCAGGAGTAAGTGGATGCGCCTTTTCCGAATACGCCTTCGACATGTTTTTCTTTTAAAACGTTTTCTTTTCTGTTTTATTTTAAAAACAGATTTTTACCAAACTTAGACCTGATGTATCTTTTAAAATACAAATCCAATTAAATTGATTCTTTTTCCTACCTCTCTCAAATATTGTCTAGTTTATTTTAAGATTTATTTGAAAAAAATTCAGAACAACTTTTTGTGCTGTTTTTATTTTGTGTGTTAATTCCTTTATATTTCTAAAATAGGATTTTTGAAGAGAGGAGAACTATTTCAAGAGTTTGAAATGCACCCTGCCTTCCCGTGACCTGAAGGCAAGCATCGTGAACCCCGGCATAATATTTTTGTGTATTCGTTGGCACGTTTATAACATCACCTCATTTCGGAGGACTCGTTATTTCATGTGATATGATCATGTGCATGGATGCATATTAATGATTTCCATGCTGTTGGGAATGAACACACTTGTGATGAAAATCATCCTCATGTGCCTTGCATGCATGCCGGAAGAAGTCCAGGAAAAACCTCTGCCTTGGGTAGGCATGAGTTTGTCACCGGTCTCCGTCGGGACGGTTACGTCCGGTATGGCATGGTAAGGTATAGTGAGCGGTGATTACATTGGTTGAATTATTTTCATTATACATGTCATGCAGGAAATTTATAAACCTTACGAGTCAACCCTAGCTCGAGTCTTGTTCCAAAGAACCCCCATACTTGTTTCAGTACTACCACTGCCTCTACAACAAGTAGAGTACGGTTCGATAAGTTGTCAACCTCTTTCTAGCACACACCGCATGAGAGGCCAGGTGGAAGATACCGGTTGTAGCTGGTAGGCAGACCACCTGGTCCGGGGCATGGGTGTTTCGGTTGAGACCGAGAGGGAGGCCACCCCTTAGAGCGCGCAATATAAATTTGATCCCATGCTACGCGAGGTTGTAGCCTCCCCACTTAGAGTTTGCTTGACAAGTGTCGTGGGTGATTCCAGACACGTGTGAGTTAAGCTCGTGTGTGCAAGTTAGGTGTGTTTTCAACAAAAAGGCCGTAGACGGAATTATCCCAATGGACTAGAGGAATCCGTTACTCGTGGGTAAAGAGTACACCCTCTGCAGAGATTAAACCTATTCGTATAGCCGTGTCCGTGGTTAAGGATTACAGTCTGGGATGGGTCAAGTGTCGGTCTTAAGTGTTGGTCTTCGGAGGTGAAACTATTAAACCAGAACTGGAATTACTACTTGTGACTTGTGATGATTATGATTATTATTATTGTTGTGGCCTAACCCATGATATTTTGTCATCATCGAATATCTCTGGGATGGTTTTACCTCCGGGATATTTACTATGTGCATTTCTTTTAAAAGCCCTTTATGTGGTGTCGCTTAGACGCCCGACAGTGGCATTTCTTTTAAAGCCCTTTATGTGGTGTCGCTTAGACGCCCGACTGTGGCATTTATTTTAAAGCCTTTTATGTGGTGTCGCTTAGACGCCCGACTGTGGCATTTCTTTTAAAGCCCTTTTGTAAGTGCATCTAGTGCCCCTTAGTGATTTTGGTGTATTGAAGACTTATAGGTTAAGGGACTAATGTGTTTATGAGTGTACACAGGTCTATAAGTCTATAAGGAGTTTGATATTTACAGAGAAAGTCGACCCCTAAAAATGAAGTTCTTCGAGTGAAGACTTTGATATTCTGAAGACTTTCTGAAGACTTTGAAAGTGAAGAAATATGTGTGACCTTGAAGACTTGATATTCATTTGAGGAACATGAAGCGTGAAGACTTTTGTTTTCGTAGTTTCGTTTTTCTCTTTCTTGAGTCATAGGAAACACTGCATCTTGTTAAAGGGGTCGAGGAAATACTAAGGAAAAATTTCCATGTGATGCTCAACTCAAAATCCTACACCTACCAATCCCTTCGAGTGAAGCCTTTGGAAATCTCATACTGATTCGGTCAATTTCTTGATGTGATGAGGCGAAGTTCTTCTGGTCGCTGAGGAATTTGTTCTGACTGAGGAGTTAGGAATTCGCCAGTGCGGATTGCCTACACAGTGAGGAACATGATAGCCCTGAGGAATTCGAGAGTCAAATTTCCGACCGTTCTTTGTCTTCTTGGCCACCTGTCCCAAAATATCTTATCCACCTAACGGTCATATCATTGAAGGGCATTTATGTCTTAGCATGTCGGGCTGCTCCCTAGGCTATAAATAGCCGCCCTACAACCACTAGCTGGTTGGCTGCTCCGAGAGAACTTGACACTTGTCATTTGAGAGCAACCCATCCTCCGAGGACTTTGAGCGAAAATCATCGTAGTGAGGAAAAACCCAAAACCAAACCCCTACAAACCCAAAGTGATTGAGCATCACCGAGAGATTGATCTGTGTGGATCCGACGCTTGTTACCTTTGAAGACTGTGCTTCTTCCAGACGGTTATGCGTCATGGTCTAGAGCATCCAAGAGGAATTGTGGATCGCCGAGTGACCAAGTCTGTGAAGGTTTGGAAGTCGCCTGAACACTTACCAAGAGTGATTGGACGAGGTCTGCGTGACCTTAGTTCAAGGAGAATACGGTGAGGACTTGGTGTCCTGAGCTGCGTGCTCAGTGACTGGGTGTCCGGGACTGTGTGTCCTCGAGTTTAAATACTCAGCCGCTCCAACCAGACGTACAACTGAGACAGCAGTTGGAACTGGTCTACCAAATCATTGTCTTCACCAACCTAACTGGTTCCATTTCCTCAACCTATTCATTTCCTCATTACTGTGTTAACTGTTTGTTCATATCTGTGTTTGAAGACTTTGACTGAAGACTTTCTCAATTTCCTCAGTTCAATTTCTTCAGTCTGTTTGTCTTCATCTTGTGTTATCCTGTGTTTACGCTTTCTGTACTCTGTGTTTGTCTTCATTTCATCATGATGACCATGCATGTATTATGCTATGCTTACTTCTGAGTACTTATTCCGCTGCAAGTAGTTCTTTGCTAAGGAATTTCCTCACCGGCAAATTCCTCAGTGAAGAATTCATAAAAATCGCCTATTCACCCCCCCTCTAGTCGATATAATGCACTTTCACCTTTATGTGGTGTCGCTTAGACGCCCGACTGTGGCATTTCTTTTAAATCCCTTTATGTGGTGTCGCTTAGATGCCCGACTGCGGCATTTCTTTTAAAGCCCCTTTATGTGGTGTCGCTTAGACGCCCGACTGTGGCATTTCTTTTAAAGCCCTTTATGTGGTGTCGCTCAGACGCCCGACTGCGGCATTTCTTTTAAAGCCCTTTATGTGGTGTCGCTCGGGGCCTAATCGTGGCATTCTTGTTATTTATTTCATAATCTTTAATACTTCTATGACATTGCATAATCATATATTACATGCTTACCCGCATCGAGTTTTAATTATCTTTTGTGGTGACGTCAGGAGCATAAAATATTTTCAGCACATCGTTGTTATATTATACACGCGTTCATAATGTTTGCGAGTACATTCAAAGTACTCACTGGCTTGTCCCTGGCTATTGTCTTGGCCAGATTTCTTGCACAGAGAGGAGCAACCCTGTTGACAGCCCCGGAACCTAAGCAATGGTGATAGCAGCCTCGCGAAGATAGGAGTTAACCTGGTCAGCTGTTCCCGTGGGAAATGGAGTCCCATAGACACTGATGATTCACAACCCGCTTCCGCCATCAACCACTAGAAACCATTTGTTGTACTCACAGGCCAGAATGGTCTTGTACTACATATGTTGTATTTTGCTTGGAATTTCTGTATCAAGATGGTGCCTCATCAGCTAACAGTTATCCTGGGGCTGATGAGCACAAGGGCCATTTTCTGGGAATTAATACCCGGAGAATCGGTCGCCACACTTGGACAACATGTTCACAGGTTTGTAGCATGACCAGCTCATGTTTTGGAGCTTGCTATCGTACTTCATTTGTCGAGAATCTCTCAACGTCATCTCGTCGATTTGTGTTGAAAACTTTCATTTCTCTTTCTAGACTTGATGAGTCTGGAATGTCCTGACACCAACCAGATCTGAATCTCAGGCAGATATGATGGTTGGAACATTCCCGACATTTGCATTTCGTTCCCAGCTTGCACCGCCTTGTGCCAATATCCCTTGGACTGCCCTTCTCAGAAATTGTTGTTCAGGATCATCTTCAGAAGTGGTCCTACCATGGGTCCCATCCATTTCCGATGACAAGCAAAAATCTTCCTTGCGTTGTCTTCAACAAGGTAGTCCACATCGTCCATTCTAGTCCAGGTATGCCACCTTCGAACTCCTTCAAATGATCGATTGTGATTGCCTTAGGCTGGTATAAAGAGACTCAATGATTTCTAAATCAAAAGTAATTCTTTTTGCCACTAAAGGGAATAATTCTACCAGTCATCTTCCCAGTGGTGCCTCGTTTGTTCCGAAGGGCAACCAACTCCTTACTACGTTGACACCGTTCACCACTCTCCTAAGTGTGGAAATTCCGCTACTTATTTAAACCTTGTCATATGCTCATTTCCATCATTCTTGATGTGTGTATCGTGTCTCAGCTCAAGAGATGTTATATTTCATTTCATGAGTTGATCGTCAGTTGCTCGATCTTCCCAGTGATGAAGTTCTCAGAGCATGACGTCGAGACAAAGATCGTGATAGAATCAACGTTCTTATGAAGCGCAACCTGGATCGTGAAGATTGTGTTAGTTTGCATTCCCCCTTCCATCTTACCCTATGCTTGAATCTTGGGACGAGATTCTTGTTTAGTGGGGGTGAGTTGTCACATCCCTAGCTCTGTTGTTGGTATTTGTCCCCTCTCGATAGACGTGGTTCCGACGGTGAGTTTGATAACACCGATGAAGAGCTATATTATCTTCAGAAGTGCCAAGCAAGCAAAACCCCCTTGTTCATTCCGATACAATCCAACTCTCTCGCTCCTGCTCTCCTTTACTGCATTAGGACAACAACGATTCAACTATTACATGCTGCGGTAGTTGAACCCCTTTCCTCCGCATGACCTGTCATTGCCACAGTAAATAGATGAAACCCACTAGCATGAGTAGGAGTTGTTTGAGCCCTGATGTGCCTACTCATTCATGCTTGTTTGTCATGCCTGCTATTGCTTAGAGTTGAGTCAGGTCTGATTCATCGGGGATGAATCGGAGGTGTGTGAACATGTCCTACTATTGGGAGCTAAGTGTGTGAACACGATTTGGTAAAGGTAGCGGTGAGAGGCTATGTAGGAGTACATGGTGGGTTGTCTCATTAAAACCGTCCTCAGGAACTGAGTTTTGTGTTTGTGATCCATGAACAGCTACTACCACACATTGGGATCCTTAATTGGCTCTCTCGGCTTCTTAACCACCCTTGTGCGTTGCAAGTAGTTTCTGGTATTTGTAGTATGCTGGAGGCCGTGCACAGCGCTGACCCGCAGGGTGGGCTGTGATGCGGTAGGCACGTGGCACGGTGTACCGGGCGCCCATTTGGTGTCTCGGGAACCCTGCTCACATCGCTCAGGGCCGTATGTGGAAACGTCGGCCGGACTCCCTGCGGATGGAACCTGAATAGGCGATAAACCTGGACTAGAGACTTGAGTGTTTAGGTAGGCCGTGGCTGACACCCTCGCCAGGCTTCCGCTTGAAGGTTGCGGAGATACATGATGTGTACATGGCGGTAAGTGGCGAGAGCGTGTGTGAAGAAGTACACCCCTGGAGGGTTAACATCATCTATTCGAATAGCCGTGTCCGCGGTAAAGGACTTCTGGGTTGCCTATAACAGTTCATAGACAAGTGAAAGTGGATACTCTAAAATGCGCAAGATAAGCGTGAGTGCTATGGATGGCCTTCTCGTAGGGAGACATGAGTGGATCCATAGTGGTGTATTGATATGGCGAATGTGTGGACTCGTGTGCGCCACCTCAAAAGAGTTACTTGCAGTCGTAGTTCAGGATAGCCACCAAGTCAAAGCTGGCTTGCTACAGTCAAACTCCACCACCCCCTTTATTGATACCGATGCATATGTAGCTAGTTCTGATGTAAGTCTTGCTGGGTACATTTGTACTCACGTTTGCCTATTTTATGTTTTGCATAGAGACGCGTCGGTCGCTTAGTAGTTCTGTGTGGACTTCGACGTTTAGCTTGATACCTCAGCTACGATATTGTGCCCTCGGCAGGATCTGGTAGATAGTCAGGCTTCCCAGCCTTTTTCATTTGTAGATGTCTGTACTCAGACATGTTAAGCTTCCGCATTTGCTTTGACTTGTATGCTCTGAATGTTGGGTCATGAGACCCATGTTTGTAATATCTCGCTCCTCGGAGCCTAATGAATAAATACTTGGAGTCGTAGAGTTTTGTTGTGATGCCATGTTGTATTTACACATATCGAGCATATTGTGTGTATGATTGAAATGCTTGGTATGTTTGGGATCCGACAACCTAGTTGTTTATCCTTGGTAGCCTCTCTTAAGGGGAAATGTAGTCTTGTTCTTCCATGAGCCATAGTAGTCCGCTATAGCCCGGTTCTCTGGAGTCCTGTTAGCCCAGCACTACTGCTCCAGAACATTGACTGGCCGACATGTGATTCACTTTGTTCCTATGTCTGTCCCTTCGGGGAAATGTCACGCGGTGACATCCGGAGTCCTGCCTAGCCTGCTACAGCCCGGGTTCCCGGAGTCCTGTTAGCCCAGTGCTACAGACCGGATTCACATGCAATCGACATGCTCGATGTTGATTCATGTATGCCTGTCCCCGTAAGTTAGTGCCACTTTGGGTTCATGACTAGTCATGTCGGCACGGGTTCTCTGTCATATGGATGCTAGCGACACTATCATATACGTGAGCCAAACGGCGCAAATGGTCCCGGGCCATGGTAAGGCGACACCTGTGGGAATACCGTGCGTGAGGCCGCAAAGTGATATGAGGTGTTACAGGCTAGATTGGTGTGACTTAGAATTGGGGTCCTGACAGATGTACTGTCTCCTGGGGCTCTTGCCTAATGTGGGAAAGATTGTTTATATCTGGTGGGTGAGTGGATTTAAGTTCGGACCTTGACCCCATCTGAGACCCGGGGGTGATGGAGTTTTTGATCTTGGAAGTTCGGGCTCCGGGATGTTGCCCAGTAGGTCTGGCCCGCTGCCTGATTCTAGGTTCAGGGTTCGGGTGATGTCCTCCTGTAGACTGGTATCCAGCTCAGAGAGCTCGGGAATCCGGACATAGTTTGTCCTCAAGATAGAGGAAGAATCGCCACATTGCTCCTCCACCACCGCTATCTGATGGGTGACCGGCGGAGAGTTAATCTCCCTTTGGTCGGGTTTAAGCCGAATCCGATCATAGTCATAGTGTCTCCCAAAGCGGCGATGTGATCCAAGAGCTCATTCAAAGAGGAGAGCTCCATTGGATTCATCCGCTCGGTAAGTTCCGAGCCAATGTGGAGGCTGTTTTTGATGACCCGAGAAGTCATCGTCGGCGCAGCGACCGAACGGGCCGTCATGACGAACCCGCCTAGTCCGAGAGTTTGGCCTATAGCCAGGGCTCCCCTAGAGGTGATGTTGTCCCTGACAACGAGACGAGCCATCCTTCCTTATGATGATGGCACAGTGGAACTCTCAATGAAAGCACCAATGTCGGTGTCAAAACCGGCGGATCTTGGGTAGGGGTCCCGAACTGTGCGTCTAAGGCGGATGGTAACAGGAGGCGGGGATACAATGTTTACCCAGGTTCGGGCCCTCTCGATGGAGGTAATACCCTACTTCCTGGTTGATTGATCTTGATGATATGAGTATTACAAGAGTTGATCTACCACGAGATCGTAGAGGCTAAACCCTAGAAGCTAGCCTATGGTATGATTGTTGTTGTCCTACGGACTAAACCCTCCGGTTTATATAGACACCGGGGGCTAGGGTTACATGAGTCAGTTACAAGGAGGAGATCTACATATCCATATTGCCAAGCTTGCCTTCCACGCCAAGGAGAGTCCCATCCGGACACGGGACGAAGTCTTCAATCTTGTATCTTCATAGTCCAACAGTCCGGCCAAAGGATATAGTCCTGCTGTCCGAGGACCCCCTAATCCAGGACTCCCTCAGGCATCCCTAAAACCTTTGCCTTACTCTCGTGCAATGACAAGTGAATAAACACTCACCGTGAGAAAAACACATCTAGCATGGAAAATATTGGCCACCCCTCACCAGTACGAGCACACAAAAGAGAAATTTATTTTTGAAAATTAGAGATGGCACATACAAATTTGCTTAGAGTGGCACGAAAATACCGCATATAGGTAGGTATGGTGGACTCTTGAAAATAAGATTTGGCTTTAAGGGTTTTTGGATGCACAAGTAGTATCTCTACTTGGTGTAGAATTATTAGCTAGCAAAGATGGGGGGCAAACACCACATGTTGAAGGATCTATGACAATATGACTTCTATGTGAATATGAGCAAACATAAATCATTACGTTGTCTTCCTTGTCCAACGTCAACAATATTGGCATATAATATTTTGATGGGGGCTCACAATCACAAAAGGTTTCCAGGATAGTGTATTTGCATGTGAAATCTCTCTTCCTTATACTCATTATTCGTGAATTGCTTTTATGACCAATATTGTGATGGTCAAGCCTCAAAACATTTCACTTTATAAACCCAATGTGAAGCTACCACTAGGCATGATATAATTTCAACTTCATAAAATTCAATTTATTCAACAATTTACTCATAGGATATAAGTGAAGCACAAGAGTAAATGACAAACTACTCCAGAAAGATATAAGTGAAGATCATGCGAGTAGTTAAGCAAATAGGTAGCTATTTGAGGACTCTCTCTTATTAAAAAAACTTTCAGATCTAAACATTTTATTAAAACGGCAAGCAAAACCAAAACAAAATGACATTCCAAGAATAGCACACATCATGTGAAGAAGCAAAAACTTAGGTTCAACCGATACTAACCGATAATTGTTGAAGAAGAAAGGTGGGATGCCTACCGGGGCATCCCCAAGCTTAGATGCTTGAAACTTCTTGGAATATTAACTTGCGATGCCATGGGCATCCCCAAGCTTTAGCTTTTTTGTCCCCGTAATTCCTCGAGTATCATGGTTTTCCTAAATCTCAAAAGCTTCATCCACACAAAACTCAACAAGAACTCGTGAGATAACTTATTATAAACCAATGCAAAAACCTTATCATTATCTACTGTAGCAAATCACTAAAATTATTATTCAACATTGCATCCTAAGTGCCTCTGCATATTTAATAATCCTATCCTCAAATAGAATCATTAAACAAGCAAACATATGCAAACAATGCAAACATAACAACAATCTGCCAAAACAGTACAGTCTGTAAAGAATGCAAGAGTATCAATACTTCCCTAACTCCAAAAATTATGAAATTCTACCACACTTTAGAAACTTTAGCAGAGCTTATTTTGCAAAACGTTTCAACATTTTATCACATTCTGACTTTTTGGGGAATTTTTGCAACATCGATAAACTTTCTGTTTTCAAACAGCATCATGTATACTTTGTAAAATAAGCATGGTGAAGGCTATCCTTGGCATTTTTCTTGAAAAGAAATATGCAAAAAAAATTCTAAATAACAGCAAGAAAATCCTAGCAAAATAAAATACCACTCCAAGTAAAACACATATCATGTGACAGATGAAAACATAGCTCCAGTGAGGTTACCGATAATGTTGGAGACAAAAGAGGGGATGCCTTCCGGGGCATCCCCAAGCTTAGTTGCTTGGATATTAACTTGGGGTGCCTTGGGCATCCCCAAGCTTAGGGTCTTGTCACTCCTTATTCTCCTCATATCGACATCTCACCCAAAACTTGAAAACTTCAATCACACAAAACTTAACGGAACTTCGTGAGATAGGTTAGTATGCGAAATAGCAAACCATTTCGGTTTGGTACTGTCAAGGTCAAGATTCATAACTGATTCCACACAATGCCTACTGTAGCAAACCATTTCCACAATTTATATTGAGCAATATAATCCATATAAACTTGAAAGCAAGCAAACTATGCATTGAAAACAGAATATGTCAAAAATAGAACAGTTTGTAATAATCTGCACGCAAACCATACTTCTGCTACTCCACAAATTCCGAAAAAATTAGACCACGTGAGCAATTTGTATATTAATCATCTGCAAAAAGTATCAACTCAAAAGCACTCTTCTATTAAAATTAAGAATTATTTCCGCGAGCGCAAAAGTTTCTGTTTTTCAGCAAGATCAACTCAACTATCACCCAACTTGATCCTAGAGGCTTTACTTGGCACTTTATTGAAACAAAAGCAATAAAACATGATTACTATAGTAGCATAATCGTGTGAACACACAAAATCAGTAGGTAAAAGTGTTGGGTTGTCTCCCAACTAACGATTTTCTTTAATGCTTTTTAAGCTAGGCATGATGATTTAAATGATGCTCGCATAAAAGATAAGAATTGAAACATAAAGAGAGCATCATGAAGCATAAGTTCGTCTCTCATAATAATTTCCAGTAGCATCATGAATAGATTCATTAATATAAACATCACATAATACATTCTTTTTATGATCCATAAGCATAGAAAATTTATTACTCTCCATATAAGCAATTCTATTCTCATTCATAATAGTGGGAGTACCATAGGAAGCTCGAATACCATAAATTGTTCCCACACTAAAAGAGTAACGTTCAGAAAAAGGATAATCAAAATCATGACAATAATTATCACTACTTTTTATAACATAAGTATCATCACAATAATCATCATAAGTAGGAGGCATGCAATCATCATAACAAATTTGATCATTCAAATTAAGGGGACTAAAAAAATCATCTTCATTAAGCATAGCCTCCCCAAGCTTGGGACAAACATTAATGGCAGCAAATAAATTCTCAATGATTTCATTATCATCAAACATAGCACCCCAAGCTTGTGGCTTGGCATATCATAAGCATAATCACTCTCATCATTAATTGTATGGATAGCACCAACGATATAACAATTGCTATAATCATAATTTGCCAAGTTGGTGCCAAAAAGATTTACAAGATTATAAGAAGTATCATAATCTACCCAATCATAATCATCACAAGAAGCAATAGGCATAACAAAATCATCATCACTAGTGCTTTCAGTCATTGTGCCATAAGACACAGAAGCAATATCATCATTAAGTGCATCATCCTCCACAATTATTTTTGATTCATTTTCATGAGGCACAACAATGATAGGAGCAACATTATTTTGGAGAGATACCTTTTTACCTCTCTTCTTTCTTCTTTTCTTCTTCTTCACCACATCATGTGTGGGTTTAAATAATCTTTTCAAGCTTCTTATTGATGAGATTGGTTGGATAGGAAGCTCCTCCTCGTTACCTGATTCATCATCATAAACACTAGGAGGGTTTTGGGAAACATTTT
Source organism: Aegilops bicornis (assembly GCA_021605145.1). Taxonomy (NCBI): domain Eukaryota; kingdom Viridiplantae; phylum Streptophyta; class Magnoliopsida; order Poales; family Poaceae; genus Aegilops; species Aegilops bicornis. The sequence goes on from CM038669.1 coordinate 291,255,218, forward strand.
CCCTTTCATTAGTACTCTCTTCATATTCCATTTGTTTTATTGTCTTTAGATAGTTGGCAATATAAGGATTCTCAATGCAATTTCCCGCACAAAACATATAGATTTCTTCTAGATCAAAATCAAGAAATCTCTTAGGATTTGGAAAATCCTTAGTTATACATTTCATTTCTTCATACCCCAAAAGAATAATAAGCTCTTTATGATGCTCAAGGGTAATCAAGTTATCACAATTTTTGGACACTATTTGATCATGAAAGAATCTGCATTGAAGATTTAAATTACCATGTTCATTGCAAAGTTCACAAGGATGACGGAAAAAATTACATCTTTCAGCACAATCATCTAGCCTCTCTTGCAACCTTTTTGTTTCAAAACATTTATGCTTCTTACAAAATCTATCTTCCCTTTCTGATGTGCAAAGGCACTCCCAATTCACTCCAAAAAAGTGACATGCTTATAAGAAACATTTTTGTCATGACTTGTCCAATCATCATTAGCATTTTGGATATTCAAAGAATTCATACTAACAACATTGCAATCATGCTCATCATTCAAATATTTTGTGCCAAGCATTTTACTGACTTCTTCTAACAAAAGAGCTTGATGTCTACTACGCAACTTTATTCTTGTAGACACGTGTTGGGCCTCCAATCGCAGAGTTTTGTACGACAGTAGCAATTTTCCCTCAAGTGGATGACCTAAGGTTTATCGATCCATGAGAGGTGTAGGATGAAGGTGGTCTCTCTCAAACGACCCTGCAACCAAATACAAGAAATCTCTTGTGTCCCCAACACACCCAATACAATGGCAAATTGTATAGGTGCACTAGTTCGGTGAAGAGATGGTAATAAAAGTGTAATATGGATGGTAGAAATATATTTTTATAATCTGAATAAATAAAAACAGCAAGATAGCAAATAATAAACTGGCACAAAAACGGTATTGCAATGCTTAAAATGAGGCTTAGGGTCCGTACTTTCACTAGTGCAATCTCCCAACAGTGCTAACATAGTTGGATCATATGACTATCCCTCAAAGTGCAATAAAGAATCACTCCCAAGTTCCTATTAGCGGAGAACAAAAGATAGGAATTGTTTGTAGGGTACGAAGCCACGTCAAAGCTATTCTTTCCGATCAATCTATCCTAGAGTTCGTACTAGAATAACACTAGCTATTCTTCCCGATCGATCTAATCAAGAGTTCGTACTAGAATAACACCAAAGCAAATTCATATTCTTAATACTCAATCCACACAAAGAACTACAAGAGACCCCAAAGTTTCTATAGGAGAGAAGATAATAAGAACATGCATCAACCCCTATGCATAGATTACCCCAATATCACCACGGGAATCCGCAAGTTGAATGCCATAACATATATCAAGTGAATCAATAACATACCCCAATTGTCACCTCAAGTATACATGCCGCAAGACATATATCTTGTGTTCTCATCTCTAAATATTCAATACAACAAGACAAAAAACTTCAAAGGGTAAAGATTCAATTCATCATAACAAGAGTATAGAGGGTAGAAACATCATATGATCCATCTATATTAACAAAGCCCGTGATATGATTCACGAGAGAGAGAGAGAGAGAGATTAAACACATAGCTAGTGGTACAAACCATCAACCTCGGGGGTGGACTACTCCCTCCTCATCGTGGTGGCTGCCGGGATGATGAAGATGGCCACCGGGGATGATTCCCCCCTCCGGCAGGGTGCCGGAACAGGATCTAGATTGTTTTTCGCGGATACAGAGACCTTGCGGCGGCGGAACTTCTGATCTTGGGTAACCCCGAGGGGTTTCGGAATATTTGTGAATTTATAGTGCAAAGAAGGGGTACGGGAGGCCACCAAGGTGGGCACAACCCACCTGGGCGTGCCAGGGGGGCATGGCGCGCCCTGGTGGGTTGTTCCCCCCTCAGGGCACCCCCCAGGTGCAGCTCTGGCCCAGAAAATATCTCCAAAAATTTTCGCATTGTTTGGACTCTGTTTGATATTGATTTCATGCGATGTGAAAAACAAGCAAAAAACAGCAACTGGCACTGGGCACTAGGTCAATAGGTTAGTCCCAAAAAATGATATAAAGTTGCAATAAAATAGTTGTAAAACATTCAAGAATGATAAAATAACAGCATGAATACTTCATAAATTATAGATACGTTGGAGACATATCAACCCTTAGCCCCGAGCGTGGACTACTCCCTCCTCATTGTGGTGGCTGCCGGGATGATGAAGATTACCACCGGTGATAATTCCCCCTCCGGTAGGGTGCCGGAACGGGACTAGATTGGTTTTCGTTGGCTACAAAGCCTTGCAGCGGCGGAACTTTTGACCTAGGTTAACTTCTGATGGTTTCTCTATTTATAGGATTCTTTGGCGTTGGTTTCACGCTAAGATGGGCCTCGAGGTGAGCACAACCCACCGGGCAAAGCCAGGCCCACTAGGCGCGCCCTGGTGGGTTGTGCCCTCCTCGTGGCTCTTCTGGCCCTCCCACGAAGCTCCGGGGGTCTCTTTTGTTCCAAAAAATTCGTCAAAAAGTTTCACCTCATTTGGAGAACATTGATTTCTACACAAAAACAACGCGACGGTAGTTCCGCTGAAAACAACGTCAGTCCTGGTTAGTTCCATACAAATCATACCAAAACCATATAAAATTGTTGTAAACATGGCATGAATACTTCATAAATTATAGATACGTTGGAGACGTATCAGCATCCCCAAGCTTAATTCCTACTCGTCCCCGAGTAGGTAAATGATAAAAGAAATAATTTATGAAGTGTGAATGCTAGCAAAGTGCATAAGTTTGATCAATGATAGTTTCAATCACTTCTCCTAGCATCATAACTGTAACTCTTTCTCGTAAAACTTATCATGATAAAGTAGAAATTGAAAATGGAATTTTTGTTGTGGAATGCTACCTATCATATTCATCATAAACTCTTTTTTTGTAGCATGGGCATTTGGACTTTTATATGGTTCAAAGCAATAGTCTAGTTTTGACATGAGGACTTTAATACTCAAGCATACCAACAAGCAACCATGTCTTTCAAAATATCAACGCTAAAATAAGTTATCCCTGGCCCATCATGCTCAATCATTGATCCATTCATGAAACACACTCGCATATTAGCTACACCCAATGTTCAAGTATGATCATAGTGCCTCCTAGTTGGTACTTTATAAGAGAATATGGAGACTCAAATTAAAAATAAAAATTGCAAAAATTAAAAGAAAGGCCCTTCGCTGAGGGAAGTAGGGATTTGTAGAGGTGCTAGAGCTCAAAGTGAAAATTGAGAGATAAAAAACATTTTGAGAGGCATACTTTTCCCACCAATGAAAACGACTTAGAGCTCCCAACACTTTCCATCCTAGATATATCATAGGCGGTTCCCAAACAGAAAATAAATTTTATTCCTTTTTCCACCATACTTTCACTTTCCATGGCTAACCGTATCCACGGGTGCCCTCCATACCAACACTTTCCAAGGAATTTACTATTTGATAACATAAAGTAAATTCACTTTTCATTTCGGGACTAGGCATCCCTAATACCTTTGCATTACTCTCGTGCAATGACAAGTGAATAAACACTCATCGTGAGAATAACACATCTAGCATGGAAAATACTGGCCACCCCTCACCGCCTCCCGAGCGATACAAGCACACAAAAAGAGAAATTTATTTTGAAAATTAGAGATGGCACATACAAATTTGCTTAGAACAACAAAATAATACCGCATATAGGTAGGTATAGTGGACTCATGTGGCAAAACTGGTTTAAGGGATTTTGGATGCACAAGTAGTGATTACTTAGTGCGAAATGAAGGCTAGCAAAAGATTGAGAAGCGGCCAACCAAGAAATGAATAATCTCATAAGCGAGCATTGAGCATAATTAACACCGAAAATGCACCACAAGTAGGATGTAATTTCATTGCACAACTATTGACTTTCGAGCTTGCATAGGGAATCAGAAACCTTAACAACAATATTCTTACTAAAGCATAATTACTCATCGATATGACTCACATATCACATCATCATATATCTCAAAACTATTACAAGGAATAAAGTTTATTTTGTCCAATGATCTTCATGAAAGTTTTTGTTATGTCCTTCTTGGATATCTATCACTTTGGAACTAATTTTCATGTGTTGCTTTTGATAAGCTCAAACAAATATAGGTGAAGATCATGAGCATAATATTTATTTCTCTCAAATTAATTTAAGTGAAGCAAGAGAGAATTTCGTCAAAAATACTAAAGCACACTATGCTCAAAAATATATAAGTGAGGCGCTAGAGCAATTCCACAGAAAAGAGCTTCGTTGACGGGATGTGTGTGCCGCTTACCTAGCCTCCCTGGCAACTATTTGAGGACTCTATTTTATTTAAAAACTTTCAGATCTAAGTACTTTATTAAAACAGCAAGCAAACCAAAATAAAATTACATTTCAAGGATATCACAACTCATGTGAAGAAGCAAAAACTTAGGCTCAACCGATACTAACCGATAATTGTTGAAGAAGAAAGGTGGGATGCCTACCGGGGCATCCCCAAGCTTAGATGCTTGAGACTTCTTGAAATATTATCTTGGGGTGCCTTGGGCATCCCCAAGATTGAGCCTTCGTGTCTCCTTAATTCCTCTCATATCACGGTTTCACTAAATCTTAAAAACTTCATCCACAGAAAACTCAACAAAAACTCGTGAGATAAGTTAGTATAAACCAATTCAAAAACCTTATCATTCTCTAATGTATAAAATCACTAAAATTATTATTCAACATTGCATACTAAATGCCTCACAATATTTAATACTCCTATCCTCAAATAGAATCATTAAACAAGCAAACATATGCAAACAATGCAAACATAACAGCAATCTGCCAAAACAGTACCGTCTGTAAAGAACGCAAGAGTATAAATACTTATCTAACTCCACAGATAATGAAAATATACCACACTGTAGAAATTTTATCAGAGCTTATTTTGCAAAAAATCAACATTTTATCACATTCTGACATTTCTAGGGAATTTTGCAACAGCGGTAAACTTTCTGTTTTCAAACAACAACATGTAGACATGTAAAATAAGCATAGTAAAGGCTATCAATGCCACTTATTGAAATAAAAGATGCAAAACATCATTCTAAATAACAGCAAGAAAATACAAATATAATAAAATGATGCTCCAAACAAAACACATATCATGTGACGAATGAAAACATAGCTCCAAGTGAGGCTATCAATAATGTTGGAGATTTAAAGAGGGATGCCTTACAGGGCATCCCCAAGCTTAGTTACTTGGATATTCCTTGAATATCACCTTGGGGTGCCTTGGGCATCCCCAAGCTTAGGGTCTTGTCACTCCTTATTCTCCTCATATCGACATCTCACCCAAAACTTGAAAACTTCAATCACACAAAACTTAACGAAACTTTGCGAGATAGGTTAGTATGATAAAAAGCAGACCATTTCACTTTTGGTACTATCAAAGACAAGATTCATATTTTTTTTCTCACACAATGCCTACTGTAGCATATCATTTCCACAATTTATATTGAGCAATATAAGCTATAGAAACTAGAAAACAAGCAAACTATGCATTGAAAACAGAATCTGTCAAAAATAGAATAGTCTGTAGTAATATGTACTCATACCATACTTATGATACTCCAAAAATTAAGAAAAAAAATTAGGACCACATGAGAAATTTGTATATTAAACTTCTACAAAAAATAATCAACTCAAAAGCACTCTTTTTTAAAAATAATAATTATTTTCGTGAGCGCAAAAGTTTCTGTTTTTCAGCAAGATCAAATCAACTATCACCCAACATGATCCCAAACGATTTACTTGGCACTTTATTGAAACAAAAGAAATAAAACATGATCAATATAGTAGCATAATCATGTGAACACAGAAAAACAGTAGGTAAAAGTTTTGGGTTGTCTCTCAACAAGCGCTTTTCTTTAATGCCTTTAGTTAGGCATGATGATTTCAATGATGCTCACATAAAAGATAATAATTTGAAACACAAAGAGAGCATAATGAAGCATATGACTAGAACGTTTAAGTCTAACCCACTTTCTTTGCATAGGGAATTTGTGAGCAAACAACTTATGGGAACAAGAATCAACTAGCATAGGAAGGCAAAACAAACATAACTTCAAGATTGTCAACACATAGAGAGGAAAATTGATATTATTGCAATATGTAAAAGCATATGTTCCTCTCTCATAATAATTTTCAGTAGCATCATGAATGAATTCAACAATATAGCTATCACATAAATTATTCTTTTCATGATTCACAAGCAAAGAAAATTTATTACTCTCCACATAAGCAAATTTATTCTCATCAATAATTGTGGGAGCAAACTCAACAAAATAACTCTCATGTGATTGGAAATTAAAATCATGATGACAAGTTTCATGGTTATAATTATTCAATATAGCATACATTTCATCACCATAATCATCATCGATAGCAACTATGTTTTCGTAGTCAATTGAAACCTCTTCCACCATAGTGGATTCATCATTAAATAAAGTCATGACCTCTCCAAATCCACTTTCATAATTATTACAATAAGATTCAACACCCTCCAAAATAGTGGGATCATTAGTACCTAGAGTTGACACTCTTGCAAACCCACTTTCATCAATATAATCATCATAAATAGGAGGCGTGCTTTCATCATAATAAATTTTCTCATCAAAACTTGGGGAGGTAAAAATATCATCTTCATCATATATAACATCCCCAAGCTCGTAGCTTTGCGTATCATTAGCATCATGGATATTCAAAGAATTCATACTAACAACATTGCAATCATGCTCATCATTCAAATATTTTGTGCCAAACATTTTATTGACTTCTTCTTCTAACAATTGAGCACAATTTTCCGAACCATCATTTTCAAGAAAGATATTATAAAGATGATCAATAATGTGATGCAACCTCAATTCAATTTTTAATTAGTTTTCTTTTATATACCAAACTAGTAATAAAACAAGAAACTAAAAGATTCAATTGCAAGATCTAAAGATATACCTTCAAGCACTCACCTCCCCGACAATGGCGCCAGAAAAGAGCTTGATGTCTACTACGCAACTTTATTCTTGTAGACACGTGTTGGGCCTCCAAGCGCAGAGTTTTGTAGGACAGTATCAATTTTCCCTCAAGTGGATGACCTAAGGTTTATCAATCTGCGAGAGGTGTAGGATGAAGATGGTCTCTCTCAAACGACCCTGCAACCAAATACAAGAAATCTCTTGTGTCCGCAACACACCCAATACAATGGCAAATTGTATAGGTGCATTAGTTCGGCAAAGAGATGGTAATAAAAGTGTAGTATGGATGGTAGCAATATATTTTTATAATCTGGATAAATAAAAAAAGCAAGTTATAAAATAATAAAAGGGCACAAAAACGGTATTGCAATGCTTAAATATGAGGCCTAGGGTCCGTACTTTCGCTAGTGCAATCTCCCAACAGTGCTAACATAGTTGGATCATATGACTATCCCTCAGAATGCAATAAACAATCACTCCCGAGTTCCTATTAGCGGAGAAGAAAAGATAGGAATTGTTTGTAGGGTACGAAACCACCTCAAAGCTATTCTTTCTGTTCGATCTATTCAAGAGTTCGTACTAAAATAACACAAAGCTATTCTTTCCGTTCGATCTATCCTAGTGTTCGTACTAAAATAACACCAAAGCAAATTCATATTCATAATACTCAATCCAACATAAAGAACTTAAAATTGTGCCCCAATATTTCTACCGAAGAAACAAAGACAAGAACATGCATCAACCCCTATGCATAGATTACCCCACTGTCACCTCGGGAATCCGCGAGTTGTGTGCCAAAGCATATATCAAGTGAATCAATACGATACCCCATTGTCATCATGAGTATTCAATTGCAAGACATATATCAAGTGTTCTCAAATCCATAAAAGTATTCAATCCGATAACAATGAAATCTCAAAGGGAAAAACTCAGCTCATCACAACAAGATAGAGAGGGGAAAACACCATATGATTCGACTATATTAACAAAGCCGCGATACATCAAGATCGTGACATCTCAAGAACAGGAGAGAGAGAGAGAGAGAGAGAGAGAGATTAAACACATAGCTACTAGTACAAACCCTCAGCCCCGAGTGTGTATGTCGGTGTCAAAACCGGCGGATCTTGCGTAGGGGGTCCCGAACTGTGCGTCTAAGGCGGATGGTAACAGGAGGCGGGGGACACGATGTTTACCCAGGTTCGGGCCCTCTCGATGGAGGTAATACCCTACTTCCTGCTTGATTGATCTTGATGATATGAGTATTACAAGAGTTGATCTACCACGAGATCGTAGAGGCTAAACCCTACAAGCTAGCCTATGGTATGATTGTTGTTCTACGGACTAAACCCTCCGGTTTATATAGACACCGAGGGGCCAGGTTACACAGTCGGTTACAAGGGAGGAGACCTACATATCCGTATTGCCAAGCTTGCCTTCCACGCCAACGAGAGTCCCATCCGGACACGGGACGAAGTCTTCAATCTTGTATCTTCATAGTCCAACAGTCCGGCCAAAGGATATAGTCCGGCTGTCCGGAGACCCCCTAATCCAGGACTCCCTCAGTAGCCCCTGAACCAGGCTTCAATGACGATGAGTCCGGCACACAGATTTGTCTTCGGCATTGCGAGGCGGGTTCTTCCTTCGAATACTCCATAGAAGATCTTGAACACAAGGATAGTGTCCGTCTCTGCAAAACAAATTCCACATGCCACCGTAGAGAGAATCATATTTCCACAAATCTAATCTCCTGACACATTCTGTAGCATGACATCACACCACGGCCCGGTCATTATTCGAACCGTTTTTCTCAACCAGCCACGACACATATTGCGAGGCGGTTTCCTTGGCACATCTTGTCGAAGCAGAGATCGTGTCCCCTTATCACGGGATTCTCATCAACACGGGTATGGGTAACCTAACCGCGCCATCAATTACAACGCTTGGGGAATAAGCGATTTTACCAGGTGACTGGGGAGGCGCATCGCCTCTTCCGCCCTTATAGAGGGACAAGAATTCACCCTTTTCACCTGCGCCTTCTTCCTCCTAGCTCGTCCGTTCTTGCGCACTCGAGCTCCAGCGCCCAAGTTCGCGTTTTTCTCCTCAAACCACCCCAAGCATGTCCGGAGCGGGAGGCAAGTGGATGGTCTCCTCCGTCACGGAGGAGAACATCACAAAGTTACGGGAAGCTGGATATCTAGCCGCGGATATCGCACACCGGCTTCCTGATGCGGGGCAGATCATCCCTACGCCGGAGCCCCATGAGAGGGTAGTTTTCCTTACCCACTTCGTCCGCGGACTGGGATTTCCGCTCCACCCATTTGTCCGCGGGCTCATGTTCTACTATGGGCTGGATTTTCACGATCTGGCCCAAAATTTCATCCTCAACATCTCGGCGTTTATAAATGGGTATGCGAAACCTTCCTCCGCATCCAACCACATTTCGGCCTGTGGCTGAAGACCTTCAATGTTAAACCGAAGGTGGTGGTCGGCCAGCAAGCGAAGTGCGGAGCCGCCATGGTGGGCAAAATGGCCAATGTCACCTGGCTCAAAGGCTCCTATGTGGAGACCATAAAGGGGTGGCATTCGGGGTGGTTCTACATCACCGAGCCGCGCGACACCAACTGGGTGGCGGCCCCCAAATTCCGATCCGGAATCCCCAGGCAGCTCACCTCCTGGAAAGAGAAGGGCCTGTCCTGGGGTTCATCGGTGGAGCTGACCGGACTCCAGAAATGCATCAGAAACATGATGAGCAAGAAAACCAAGCTCGTCAACATGGTCGCGGTCATGCTCTTCTGCCGGATCCTCCCGTGTCAACGACGGGCATTCAATTTGTGGGAGTTCGACCCGGCCAAGCACCAGACGCTGCAAGAGCTATATGACACGATGCACAAGGACGTCTGGAGGGTGCTGTTCAAGGGCGCCAAGGTACCTCCTCCCCTTACCGAGGACCGTGGACTCAGCGCAAAGGGGAGGACCCTCCTTCCGGACTGCTCCACGACGGCCGCCTACATCGGCGAAGAGTGGTTACCCAGGGACAAGCCCCTGGCGAAGTCGTAAGTAGCCGGGTACCATAGTAATTCATGGTATGTTTTATTGCACTGCTTCTCTTTACGCCGAACATGATTATGTAGTCCGTCCCGAGCCCATATCGACGTATCTTCGTCGGATGGTTCTTTGGACCCATCGGATATGAATAGCGATTCACTTCCGACCGCCTCCACCCCTCGCCCTACGGACAACGTCGAGGTGTTGTCTCAAAGGGCACCGAGCCGAGGGGAGGTAGTCCTGGAGGCGCCTCGAGGCGACCTTCCGGACCCTAGGCGCAAAGGGAGCAAGACTCCCATGGCCTCCAAGTTCGGCCCCCAGCCAAACACTGCGCCGGAACCTCCAGTGGTTCCGGACTCCGGCAGGTGACCCCCCGTTAAGAGGGGCAAGCCGCCCGTGCCGGTGGCCTCTGTCCATCGAGAGGCACCGGACAACTTGCTGAAAGCGCTTCGCGGCGCTTCCATCGACGAAGAGCACCGCACTATCATGAGTGTAGTGATCGAGAAGGTTCAGTCCGCCAAAAACGGACTAACTGAAGCTTGTGCCAGCCTCCTAACAGGCTTTCAGGTAAGTAATCAAAATATAGGAAAATATTACCGCATAGACAGTAGCCCACGATGCTCTGTTTGGCGCTCATGAAGAAAGGCCGAATAGAGGAGAAAATAATGACTCACGAGTCTAATCAGAATATGTCAATGTGCATATGCAGGCTTCACTGCTTTGCCAAGACGCATCGCTGGAGGTCGCCAGATCGAAGCAGGACCTTGAGCAGTCCGAGGAAGAGCCCGGCCTTGCCAAGAGGCAGCTCGAGGAGAGCAAAGGTAAGCAATACCTTGTCTATATATGAAAAAGAAATTTGGTTGTAAAATAATAGGATCATCATGAATTTGCCAGGGGCCACGACCGAAGTGGCGACCCTGAAGAAGGCGCTGTCCGAGGCCAAAGACAAAGCGGCCAAGGAGCGCATCGAACGAGAAAAGCAAGAAGCTCGGGTAGGCGAGGTGCAGCAAGAGCTCCAGGCTCTCGCCAAAAAACACGAGTCCTTGGAGCTTGACTCTAAGACGCGAGAGTCCGAGCTTGCGAAGGCCCTCGAAAGCGCACAACACGCCAAGGCCAAAGCCCAAAAGGCCCTCCAGGAAATTGAGGCGGTTAAGAAGATAGCGGCGGGTAAGGCATTCATTATGCAAAGAAAGCATGTGAAAGAAAATTTCCTTTTACTTACCCGAGTACGGAGCTCTCCAGGAGCGTTCGCAGATCTACCCCGCAGTGTGTCAGATGCCGTGGAGTTTTATCGAGATGAGGAGGGGAGCTTGACGGAAAAGTTGTTTTGGTCTCAGTATACTGGGACCGAACACCCAATGCCCGTGAGCGACCAGCTGAAGCAACTGGTCGAGCTTCACAAGGCGGCCGAACAGGCCATGAAGGGTCTTATAGTCCGGATGTGGCCTGGCGATCCCCTGCCTAACAGCTACTTCGGTCTGGTGAGGCGGCTTGTAGATGCCTGCCCACGGCTTGAAGTCATAAAGCGGTCCGTCTGCATCGAGGGTGCACGCAGGGCTTTTGCCCGGGCGAAGGTGCACTGGGCGAAGCTGGACACCATCAAGCTGGTGAAGGATGGGCCAGCGGAAGGCAAGGAGCATCGCCGCCCCGAGATGTATTATGACAGTGTCCTGAAGGGTTCCCACCTTGTGGCGGAGGAATGTGCTAAAGATGTAATATTTGAATGAATGTACTCATGTGATCCTGTAATATGAAAACGAGTTCATTTGCGCTATGCAACGCTTGTGAATTTAAAATATTACCTTCTGTGCGGCCGTTTATAAAATCTGAGAGTTGGCCAGTCATCGGCTGTTGCCCTCATGTAACTAGTACATAGGTGTTCGGGATAAATCTGAGCACTCTTTTTCCCATTTTTGGGTCCTTCAAGGGAGGTGTTCAGCACAACGAACCAGGCAATCGAACTATAAGGCTTTATCACTCTCACTTAGCCATAGAAGTCTACAATTTTAAATTTTGGCGAAGCCCCTATTATTCGGAAGACCGAATTTAGGGCGCTATATATGCCTAAGTCGGGCAAGGCCGACTCCTCGCACGAAGCGGAAAAAGTCTTTAAGGACTTGAGACCTCTCGAACAGCGACCAGCTCTCGCCTTATCATGACAGTCAGTTTTCGGCTTTCTCTACTGAGGTGCTCGTCCGGAAGAACCGGGACACAATCGTAGTAGTTCTCCGAGCGCTACCTTAGCCATTATAGCGGAACGTAAGGTACCAAAACTTGGGAGCCGGGCTAACCCAACTATTGACCCAAGACATGATTCGAAGCTGATGCATATAATGCTATAAGTTCGGGGTTCCGCACTGTCGAAAGTGTTCGGATTTCTCACGCCGTATTTTGGGGTATACGAAAGCCCCTGGCGTAATGGTCGTACCAGAATGTACGGGTGCGAATTGTCGTAAATAAACATATAAGAAAAAAAGGATAGATAATGAAATAATAGACTAATGCTATGCATTGTTATTTAAATAATACGTCGAAGCATACTGATACAAGTAGTGCAGTAAGCAAAAAATAGGACTATTTGACATGTCCTATCCAAGGGCAGGCTGCGTACGGGTATTAAGAAACGGGTATGTCGATTGTTATTAGAGACCACCGGGGTTCCTTATCTAATTAGCTGCTTGCCTCCTTGGTTGGTCCTTCCCGTAATGTGTCCGGCAATCATACTGCCGGAAAGGTCTTCCAGAGAGTAAGGTCCTGAAAGAGAAAAAATGATAAAGGTATGCAGCCCCTAGGGCGGTTGAGCCGCATTGCGGGACGTGCCCTGATCGTGCCCCCGCCTATGCCCATGGTATTTTCAGTGCGTAATTATGTACGCGCGGCATGGATTTCGTCGCTTGACTGGGACTAGGACGGGGGCCGAATTGCTAGGCGAGCTCTGAATGTGCTACACAATCCTGCTGCAGGTTACTCCGGACTAAGCTGACGGTGTCCGGGGCTATATCGCCGAATTGGCGGTTTGCCTTAAAAGGCTGCTTTATTATACCTGCGAGGGCCGTAGTGTGCTCTTCCGTGCGGAGCGAGCGCTCTGTGTTTCCATTGACTGTTATGACCCCCTAGGTCCTGGCATCTTGAGCTTGAGGTATGCATAATGCAGTACTGCATTGAATTTTGCAAATGCGGTTCGCCCAATCAGTGCGTGATAGCCACTACAGAACGGGACGATATCGAAGATTAACTCCTCGCTTTGGAAATTGTCCGGAGATCCGAAGAGCACTTCCAGTGTGATTGAGCCCGTGCAATGGGCCTCTACATCTGAGATGACACCCTTAAAGGTGGTTTTGGTGGGTTTGATCCTCGAGGGGTCTATACCCATTTTGCGCACTGTATCCTGATAGAGCAGGTTCAGGCTGCTGCCGTCGTCCATGAGGACTCGAGTGAGGTGAAATTCATCAATTATAGGGTCTAGGACCAATTCGGCGGATCCTCCATGACGGATACTAGTGGGGTGGTCCCTGCGATTGAAGGTGATCGGACAAGAGGTCCATGGGTTGAACTTTGGGGCGACAGGCTCCATTGCATAGACGTCCCTTAGTGCACGCTTCCGTTCCCTCTTGGGAATGTGGGTTTGCGTATATCATGTTCACTGTCTTCACTTGTGGGGGGAACCTCTTCTGTCCTCCCGTGTTCGGCGGCCGGGGCTCCTCCTCGTCATCACTATGCAGCCCCTTGTCCTTGTTTTCGGCATTCAACTTGCCGGCCTGCTTGAACACCCAGCATTCTCTGTTGGTGTGATTGGTTGGCTTATCGGGGGTGCCGTGGATTTAACACGAGCGATCAAGTATACGATCCAAACTGGACGGGCCCGGAGTACTTCTTTTGAATGGCTTTTTCCGCTGACCGGATCTAGAGCCTCTGAATCCGGCATTGACTGCCATATCTTTGGCATTATCGCCGTTGTTGCGGCGCTTGTGTCTGTTACGACGTGGTCTGCTGTTAGCATCTTTAGTATCTGAAGTGCTCGGATTCCTTGATGTGTTGTTGCTGCGAGCCAGCCAGCTATCCTCGCCCACGCAAAAGCGGGTCATGAGTGTCGTGAGGGCTGCCATAGATTTTGGCTTCTCCTGGCCGAGGTGCCGGGCGAGCCACTCGTCACGGATGTTATGCTTGAATGTCGCTAAGGCCTCAGCACCCGGACAGTCGCAATTTTGTTTTTCTTAGTTAGGAACCGTGTCCAGAATTGCCTGGCCGATTCCCCTGGCTGCTGAGTTATATGGCTCAAGTCATCAGCATCCAGTGGTCACACATAAGTGCCCTGGAAGTTGTCAAGGAATGCATCTTCCAAATCCTCCCAACTGCCGACGGAGTCTGCTGGCAAGCTATTCAGCCAATGCCGAGCTGGTCCTTTGAGTTTTAGTGGGAGGTACTTGATGGCATGTAGATCATCACCGCGAGCCATGTGGATATGGAGGAGGAAATCCTCAATCGATACTGCGGGATATGTTGTACCATCATACGATTCGATATTTACAGGTTTAAAACCCTCCGGTAATTCATGATCCATAACTTCATCAGTGAAGCATAGGGGTGTGCGGCGCCTCTGTGCCGGGCTATATCACGACGCAGTTCATATGAGTCTTGTCTGCTGTATTCGGCTCGGCCGGATTTACTTTTAGTGTATCCGGCGTGACGGTCATCGTCCCGCGTTGGTGCGCGCCCCCGTGACCCGTATATCGATCTTGCATGTTTTTCCCTGCTTTCCAATACGTCTCGCAGGTCCCGCGTGTTGCCCCGAGCCTTGGTATTTTTGTTTGAGTGGCGGAGGGGTGCAGGCTGAACTTCAGGCTGAAACGCATCTCTGTCTCGGCCACGAGGTGGCCGGTCAGCCGCATCGTATGCTGGTGAAGTCGGTTTCAATGCTTCCTCCTCGAGTCGAGGTAGCGACCTGCGCTTTGGGTAACTCTTAGAGGGGCGTTCGAGTTCGTATTCCTTGGCCGCAAGGACTTCGGTCCATCTGTCTGCTAGCAAATCTTGATCAGCTCGAAGCTGTTGTTGCTTTTTCTTCAGGCTATTTCTTGTGGCTATAAGCCGGCTTGCGGCGCTCCTGCTCGATGGGATCCTCAGGCACGATAAATTCTTCGTCGCCGAGGCTCACCTCGTCTTCGGAGAGAGGCATGTAATTGTCATCCTCCGTTTCTCCATCTGCTGCCTGTTATGGAGGGCTAGCTTGTTCATCCTCCTGCTCTAAATTTGGCTGGAGGGGATTGCCATCGTCTTCGGCACTATCCGGAGTGTTATTGTCTCTTGTGCCGGTATCATTACTTTTGCTATGGTGGGACTTAGAGCGGTGCTGCTGACGTCGATGCTTGGGTTGCTTCTTGGAGGGGTCATTCTCCGCTGTCTTGTCGCCATTGCCTTCTTTGGAGGTATCCACCATATATATATATATATATATATATATATATATATATATATATATATATATATATATATATATATAGTATGATGAGGTGGCGGTCCAGTATACATGGGCGGTGGTTCCTGTTGTCTCTGCATCGTCGTCCATACCGTCCGATGTCTTGAGTCGAAGTCGAGCATGTCGGTTAAATCATCGACAGTGGCTACTAAGTGGGTGGTGGGTGGGCAGCGAATTTCTTTGTCGTCTACATCCCATTCTAGCCGGACATAGTTCGGCCAAGGTTCTCCTGACAAGGAGAGAGACCTTAACGAATTTAGCATGTCGCCGAAAGGCGCGAGTGCTGAAAGATATCCACAGAGGTAAACTCCATGATCGGCGCCCAATCGGATTCGATAGGCACGGACGCAGGCGGCTCGGAGTCCGTGGCCGGAGACGAATCCAGTGGTTCGGCATCACGGCTCTCGTGAGGGGTGAAGTCAGTATCCGGCTATATTGTTGCTGAGAGTGTGGCCTCCATGGCGGGGTCTATCCAACCGTCCTCGGATGGCGCAATTTGCTCCGGATTGAAGGCCGGAGTAGTTGCAGGTGTGATCTCCCGAACACTGTCCGACGGCAGAGCTAAATCATGCTCGTCGTGATCGTGCGGTGCACCTGGCATGGGCTCGAATCCGTCGAAGATCAAGTCTCCGCGGATGTCGATAGTGTAGTTCAAGTTTCCGAACCTGACCTGGTGGCCAGGGCGTAGCTCTCGATCTGCTCCAGATGGCCAAGCGAGTTGGCCCGCAGTGCGAAGCCGCCGAATACGAAGATCTATCCGGGGAGGAAAACCTCACCCTAGACCTCATCGTTACCGATGATCGAAGGAGCCATCAAGCCTTACGGTGATGGCACAGTGGAACTCTCAATGAAAGCACCAATGTCGGTGTCAAAACCGGCGGATCTCGGGTAGGGGGTCCCGAACTGTGCGTCTAAGGCGGATGGTAACAGGAGGCGGGGGACACGATGTTTACCCAAGTTCGGGCGCTCTCGATGGAGGTAATACCCTACTTCCTGCTTGATTGATCTTGATGATATGAGTATTACAAGAGTTGATCTACCACGAGATCGTAGAGGCTAAACCCTAGAAGCTAGCCTATGGTATGAATGTTGTTCTACGGACTAAACCCTCTGGTTTATATAGACACTGAAGGGGGCTAGGGTTACACAGAGTCGGTTACAAGGGAGGAGATCTACATATCCGTATTGCCAAGCTTGCCTTCCACGCCAAGGAGAGTCCCATCCTGACACGGGACGAAGTCTTCAATCTTGTATCTTCATATTCCAACAGTCCGGCCAAAGGATATAGTCCGGCTGTCCAGAGACCCCCTAATCCAGGACTCCCTCAGTGGACTACTCCCTCCTCATTGTGGTGGCTGCCGGGATGATGAAGATGGCCACCAATGATGATTCCCCCTCCGGCGGGGTGCCGAAACGGGTCTAGATTGGTTTTTGGTAGCTACAGAGCCTTGTGGCGGCGGAACTTCTGGTCTAGGTTAACTTCTAATGGTTTCTCTATTTATAGGATTTTTTGGCGTTGGTTTCACGCTAAGATGGGCCTCGAGGTGAGCACAACCCATCGGGGCAAGCCAGGCCCACCAGGCGTTCCCTAGTGGGTTGTGCCCTCCTTGTAGCTCTTCTGGCCCTCCCACGAAGTTTCGGGCGTCTCTTTTGTTCCAAAAAAATCATCAAAAAGTTTCAGCTCATTTGGAGAACTTTCATTTCTGCACAAAAAACAACACCACGGTAGTTCTGCTGAAAACAACGTCAGTCCGGGTTAGTTCCATGCAAATCATACCAAAACCATATAAATTTTTTGTAAACATGGCATGAATACTTCATAAATTATAGATCCGTTGGAGACGTATCAGCGCCACCTGCACCGCCTGCGGACTGGTATGAAGGAGCTCTGGAAGCAGAGGGATTTGTCGTCGTGGTTCCCTTCTTCTTGGGCGCCAATGATGATGAAGATGATGATGCTCGATGAAATCAGCGCGTCGTTCGTCGATTCACGTCCATGCAGTGAACTCCCCTACCTGGCATGCCAAAGATGTCAGTGTGGAACGACCATCTATGGGGCCGGCAAGCCCCTTTGTTGTTCAGTAAGGGGGACGCACAAAGCACACAGGGCACAATCAACAAAAGACGCAGGGATCTATACCCAAGTTTGGACCACCGAGAGGTATAAAACACTACTCATGCTTGCTATATTGGTGTATGTTTTTTAGCACAAGTACAAGGAACGCTAGCCCCCGACAAGGATGCGTGTGGGCAGCAGCTACGCGTGTAGTTGTGCAAAGTGGCGATCCTTGTAAATGTTGCCCTAGCCCTCCTTTTATAGCTCAAAGGGGTTACCATAGTGGCAAAAAGGTAATTACATGATGATTAGATAGAAATAGTATATCATACCTAACTCTGCTAGTTAGGACAAAAAGCATTAAATGCATCGCTAGGTGTAGTGAGGAGGAGAAGCCCCGGCAAGGACATTGCACCGCTTAGCTAGCTAACTCCTATTATCTTGACATACCATTTGGACGGGTGTCAATAAAGGTGAAAATCCTTCCGATGAGCTGACACGTGTCCGGCAAGCCTTACCTAACTTCCTGCGGGTTCGACACCTCACTGACCAGTGACTAGCTGTCTGATGAGATGGAGCGCTGGCAACTGGTGGGGTTTTGCCAACCAAGGAGCTTGTTGGGTTTTCGCCTTGTCAGCCTAGCCTAGCCGGCAAGGGTTGCTTCTGTAGTTGATCTTGATGCTTGTCTTGAACCTTAGCCTTGTCGATGTGCTCCTTGATTTGTCAAAGAGCAGCTTGCTTGGTAAGTCTTATTCTGAGTTTTGGACTTGGCAATTCTTCGGTCATCCTTATTTGGCAAAGAGAGTGCTACTTGTCTATGCATAAGTCAAGGTATAAAGTACCCATGTTTTTACACACCGACAGACCTACTGGTTAGTGACCCATTTAGTTAATCACAGTGCTTAACGCTAATTATTTTGCTAATTAGAAATTAACCATGCGGCGGGCCCACATCTCCTTGAGTCACGGGAGTCAAACTATGGTCCAACCGGTTAAAATCCTCCGGCAGTTAGCCGCCGGCAAGGTCAGCAGCGAGCAGTTGCTTCCAAAAATGCCTACAGGGCGCTGTTCGATGTGCCATTAGTCTCTACGGGTTCTCATGCTACAGCGAGTCGGTTGGTGGCGGTGCCCAGGCCTGGGATGGCTGGAGTTGACGATGGCGACCATTTTGGTTGTGGTCGGAGTTTTGTGTTCGTGGGTTTTCTGCTACGGCTCGTAAACGGGCAAACTAAGGGGCTAGCGAGGCCATACGAGCTTTAGTGAGAAAGATGGGCGCAGGTGCATGACCAAATGGTCATTGGAGTGGCGCCAGCGTCGAGCTCGTCCGGCGTAGCTCCACGTCTTGCAAAGAATCGGGGCTAGAGCTTGCAATCGATGCTGCGGGGAGAGGGGAATGGAGCGGGAGCTCACAGGGAGTCGGACGGCGGTCTCGGCGGGCTCAAGGACGGCTTGGTGATGGCGAAACAATGACGGCGATCTTCAGAGCCCGAGGAGGAGGAAGGGGTCAATGGTGATGCTATGTTGCGTCCGGCCTTGCGTGCTTCGGTGAAGAGGAGGAGGAGGTCACGGCGGGTCCATTGGACATGGCGGCTGGTTTAGGGGGGCTCGGTGGCCACGGCAAGGGGCGACGGCGTGTTGCGGTGCGCTCGGGCACCAGGCAGTGAGGGGCTAGAGGAGAAGATGGGCACGTGAGAAACAGGATAGGGTCGAGGGGTACAAGGGGGTTCCGTGGCGCTCTCAGCGGCATCAAGGCGAAGCAGGCATGCAGGAGGTGGCCAACGCGCGGTGACCACACGCCTCGATCCTTCTGGCAGAGGAGGAAGATGTCACGCCCAATATGCGATCCTATCCAAGAGGGACTCGAAGGTTCCACCAAGGATAGATCCGCATATTGAAGATACTTTGCAAGGTGGATATCATTACATCATACCATATGCAACACAAATGGGGATACATACAAATGCATACAATCGCCACATGAATACATCAATACATAGCAAACATCATACATGAGAGCAACATCCGACTACGGATGAAACCAAACGAAAAACACGAACAACATCCACCCTGCTAGCCCAGGCTGCCAACCAGGAACCTATTCCTCGATCGAAGAAGAAGAACTCCAAAAAAAGCAAGCATCGCCCTCACGTCAGATCATCACATTACATATATCGGCATTTGTTGTTGTAGTAATCTGTGAGCCACGAGGACTCAACAATCCCATTACCATGGGTATCAAGACTAGCAAAGCTTAGTGGGTGGAATGGATAAGTGGTGAGGTTGCAGCAACACTAAGCATTATATGGTGGCTAACTTACGAGTACAAGAGAAATAAGAGTGAGTATGCATAACGGTCGCAACTAGTAATGATCAATAAGTGATCTTGAACTACTTATGAGCAAAACATAACCCCACCATATTATCTTCCCAAACTCCCTCGAAAAGAGGCGGTCACGGTTACGCACGCGGTTGGCGTATTTTAGTTTGGATCTGGTGTCAAGTTCTCCACAACTAGATATTATAAATTCCCAAGTCGCCACATAACCGCGAGCATGGCTTCCAAAAATATTTAACCCTGCAGGGGTGCTCCAAGTGGTCCATTATAAATTACCACGCACATCCGATGGAACATTCTCACGCCATGAAGAACATGATGCTTATGATAAGGAATTCCGATGGACCTGCCTCTCATCAAAGGTAAAAACTAAACCAGCAAGACCACCCGATGTGACGACAAATCTCGGTAGGAGCCACGCATATCTCGTTCTCAGGGCACACCGGATGGGTCAGCCTGCGAGTAAAACCAAACCTCGAGTTGCCCCGTGATGGCCCCGCAATCGGCCCATTTTGGACCGACACTATCGGCATTGGCCCACCTGTATTATGTTGAATTAAGGATCCTCGGGTAGCGCTAACTCTCTATTCTAATTAATTAATTATCAATATTATTATGTTGGCAAATTTTAAAACCAAGTTGGGCCTTGCTTGAGGAGTTCTTTCCTAAACGATTGGCCAGGGGGTTCCCATACACCCACATGTGTTAGGAGCGCTCATCAAGAAACATAACATCGGTATGTTGGAAACTAGGGCGGCAAGAATGGAACAAAACACCAGGCAAAAGGTCGAGCCTTCCATCCTTTACCAAGTACATAAATGCATTAATTTACATAAGAGATATTGTGATATCCCATGATATCCATGTCCCAACATGGAACAACCTGCACTACACCTGCAACTAGCAATGTTATAAGAGGGCATGAGCAAAGCGGTAACATAGCCAATCAACGCTTTGCTGGGATGGTGGAAAAGGTTAGAGGCTATATCTGCCCAAAATAGCAACTCGGCATATTGCAAGCATCAAATCAACATGGTATAGTAATATATGGGCATAACCTTGATATTCACTTAAAGTAGAGTTAACATACTTCAATTCATCTTTACGGTTAAGGTTCATAAGCATCATGGTTTACTATGCTCCATGCAAAATGCAATGTTATGTTACAGATTAGGACTTAGTAAAAATTGGGCATATATGATAGCAGAGTTAAAATGATGGCATGTTGGAGGCATGAAACAAATATACTACAATACTAGAACATGGCATCAAATGGCATAGCATGGTAGTACATATCACGGAGCTCAAATAATAGAACATGGCATGTACATAGGAGCAATAGGTTCGTGGGAATCATAAAAACAATATGCAACCGTGAAATTCAAAATATGGGAACACAAACATTAACATGATGATGCTGAATTGGGAGGCACATAACAGCAAGCCTAGCAATTTTACTATTATGTGGAGGACATGGTCATGTAGTAGACATGGCCAGCTCCAACTTACTCCATGGGCACAACTTCATAGGATGCATAGATTAATTATTATGATTTTTATGAAATGGAACATGTTGTTCATAAGATGACAGTTTTATCATGATGGCAAGTTGAGAGCAAGAAAGAGACATGCTACAACAAGTTTACATGGCAACCAAGGGCATGGCATCAAATTACACATTACATAGAGCAAATCACACAAGGAACCATATGCATGTGAGCAATGGATGAGTGGAGAACATCATAATAAGTTTGAATGTTTTAACATTTCTCCATAGTTAACATCAGGATGCACTTTCGCAACAGAGGTTATGACACCTACATAAAGCCAACATGAATGCAAATGGAACTATCATGTAGAGCACGAAGAGTAGAACAATTTACATATATGAATCATTTTCATTCAATGAACAGGTGCAAAGTTATGCCCACTTGAAAATGCATACATGATGATATTTCAGAAAAGGACTTGGTCGAAATATAGCAGTGGGAGACGGGCGATGGATAGCTAAAATGTGCCCAAGGAGAGGGTTAGCAACTGGCCGCTCACCTTGGGCCCATGGGCCGGCTCGGAGAGGCTAGCAGGGTTGAGGAGGCCGGCTCACGGGCGGTTCACGGTGGATTGGGCCGGTTCAACTGAAGCGACCGGTCGGGCGCTGGACCGGAGCGGTCCGGTTGCTCGGGGTGGACCGGACCCACTGGGAGGCTGGCGGGCGAGCCCGCGGAGTCGTCCTCCTCCTGATTCAGCTGCATCGAGGCAGGCGACGGCGATGCAAGCGATGGGGCGGCGGCGCTTGGTGGGGCAAGGAGCTCGGGTGAGAGCGGGCGGCGGCGAGGCGACCCGCTCCAGCACAGGTAGCGGGCGGCGGCCTATCGAACGGCGGGGCGGCGCGGGTGCTGCAGTTGCGGGCGAGGAGTTTGGCCCGGTTCAGCCCGGGGCGGGCCCGCAATGGGCCTGGAGGGCCGCGGCGGTAGGAGTAACACAGAGGTGAGGGGGACGTGATGTGGCGGCGAGGGATTTGGTGGAGGTGCCGGTGCAGGCGAGTTGGGCGGCGCCAAGTGGCCATATGGAGGATGGCCGGCGTGGAATTTGAGGAGGGAGTATGAGCGGGAGGTTAGGGGAGGGGCTAGGCTAGGTTTTTCCATGTCTGTCAGGGAAGGGTCGGCTATTTATAGCAGCGGGTTAGGGATTAGGGTTTGGAGGGGGTTTGAGGGGGTTTTCGAGCCGTTCAATCTCGATTGGATAGCTTCGGCGAGAGGGAAAGTAGGTAGGTCTTAAGTGGGCTATGTAGGGGGTTGTGGGCCGAGGAGAGAGAGACGAAGTGTGGCCCGACAACGGTTTCGGGTCACCGAATAAGCCGACTATAGAGCCGCTATAGTTATTTGTTGGGGCATCAAATGGACTCCGAATGCGATGAAATTTGGCACGCGGTCTACCGACAATATAACAAGACCGCACGCCAACTTCCACCCCATTCCGAGAACATTTTTATCCCACTTATAAAATAATATTTTGGAGGTGTCGTGGGCGCGTCTGAGTGCGGAAGGACTGAGAATGGTCAATGGAAGAGATGGGGAGACCCGGCAACTACGGACGAATGCAAGTTTTGAAATGAATGACGGCACGAGTGTTGATGCAATGCGAATGATGCGATGATGAATGCAACAAACAAATGAAACACACGGCAACAACGAAAATAAATGGAAGGCAATAGGAGCATCAGTCTCAGGGCGTTACAGAAGAAGACATGGGAGTAAAGCCGTTGGGCTGGGCCTCTATTGGGCCGCCAGGTGGGTTGCATAGGTATTCTCTCTCTCTCTCTCTTTTACTTTTGCTATTTTGTTTTCTGTTTTTATTTTTAACCTTTGCCACAGTTTTGGTAAATTCAAAAGAACGCAAAACAATGCCAAAACTCCCATGGATATTTTTATGTCACTAATAGGACTTATGCACTTATACGTAGAATATCTCAGAGCATTCGAAAATATATTCATTATATATTATGAATATAACTCTAAATTCAAATAGAATATTGATTTAAATTTAGAGCCCAAATAATTACTTAAAAACGTTCCAAAATTTTGGTTTGATATATAACTCTTGCCAAAATTCTCAAACCTATTTTTAGGGCATTTTGGATTCAGTGAATGCATTTTCAGGATTCTTTGCCCTTTATTTAAAATTTTGAGGCTTCCATTGTCCTTAGTTTAGATACAAGGAATTTGAATATCATGCATGCTTTCAAATGCAACTATCCACATGCAATTACTCTAAGGTTCTGACACTTAGATTGCAAATGTGTTGTATTTTATTGCCAAATCCTTCACTATTTCTAGGGTTTTCTGTGAAGCAAGTAACAGAAATATGATAAAAATTGCACAACTACATTTCTTTTGCATCTTATTTGTTCCACTCGTTACACAAAAAACCCCATCTTTTTGGCAGTTGAGAAATGATTTTGATTGTAACAAAAATTTCGAAACTACCTCTTTTGGAAGCTATCTTTTTAGTGTTATTTTTAAATACAATTCTCTGAAAATCATGACGCAAATTAATGAGGTCAAATAAGAATTTATAGAAATTTCCGTACTGGAGTTGGACCAACAAGGAATTGATTAGGAATTTTTAATGAAGTCATATATATATATAGTAGCACTATTATGATTACGAGATCACTAGTAAGTGTGCACGTGCAACGCACGTTTCGACTAATATTACAAGCAGATTTGAGAGCTCACATCTACAGACAAGATATTATGATAGTAACTAATAATATTACAAATCAATATATAATTTAAATGAGTTTGACGAAATGCTATAATTTACCACAGTGCAAGTATATTAAGATGGCCGTCTGTCTACTACATGTGTTTGGTCATGGCAATCGGGTCACACATAATGGTGGAGAAAGAATGTGCTCATGCAATTTTTTGGTCATGAAAATTGAATTAATACTAAGAACATCAGCAATACTCATGATAAAAATCAATCCGAGGTGTCAGTTTCATTATTTAGAAAAGTAGTCGTAAATGTGACGTATTTGTTAAGATTCTTCATGATGAGGCCTTGTATGGAAGCTACCAACTCGAGCTTAGTTCCAAGTAATGGTGTAAAGAAATCATGAATACTAATGAACACTACTGGAATCATGAAAACAAAAAAATAATACATTAAAATGTCACATAGCAATTAGTAGCATATTACGTAATTGGACCTTACTAAGCATAATTTGGGGAGTATATGGATCTTAGAGTTAAATTTCAGTCTACACATAAATGGAAACAATAACAAAAATTAATCTGAAAACAATGTACAATTAAGAAATAATCATATGGTATGTCCATTTGGGCATTCTAAATAAATTAGTCAACAATGTATTCTAGAGCTGTCCAGAGTTGTTTGAAAAATGGACGGGCTATGGGTAACAGTGACATGTTCATCCATTTTGTTATATATGGAAAACCAAAATCTTTGCACTGAAGTTGTCATTTAAAGCACCACATTAAGACTTCATATCATATTTTGTGATGATCCAATTGCAATGAAGCACAAACTACTGAGCCAAAATTACATATCGTATTTTGCGATGATCCAATTGCACAACAGAAGCAAAAACTGCCGAGCCAAAATTACATATTCAAAGCTTGAACTCAGAATAGAATAGCTATAGCAACACATATATTCCACTTGATTTACAACAATGATATACAGTATGAAGTTTGAATGGTTGAAGAAATAATGTACCTGAACATTAGCTCATATACTGCAGCTTCACATATGCCTTCTCAATTAAATTATTAATTGTTTACTTCTCTCAGTTTGGTCCATACTGTAGAACAAAATGGTAAGTTATTTGGTGAGAATCAACACAGACCATCTCTCCAAGTGCATTCTCTATTTTATTAACATGGCCTTGTAAACATAACATAATTCTACCATCCAAATGGCAAACTTCTCACCGCCACAACAGTTGTAGCATCTATATCAAGCATCCGCCTTTCCTCATCGTCACTTGTGCATCGAATGGAAAAAATGGCAGACCACACTCATTATACAATGCCTTGTAGGAACAGAAAAATACATCTTACATAATTCAAGACATATAAATAATTACTCTTTGATACATGTAGCATAATAGGAGGGGGTCGTATGCATACCCGCTTTTCTGGATACTCAACATTTGGTTATCGATGCCTCAAAGCAACATAAATCGCAATGTCAATTACTCTTTATGGGATTGAACAATCAAAATGGTTTTAATCGGTATGATATGCATATTAGGTACGAAAATAACTATATAGAAATGTTATGTACGTACTACCAGTTTTAAACCATTGAAGTTTGCTACTGTGAAAATATCATTTCCAGTTTAACAAAGAACATTCTGCACCTTCAACTTCTTAGCCATTTATACATATTTTAATGTGTTAGCTGCAACGGTATATGGATGTACTGCTAGTTAAAGTCCTTACCAAATAGCAAACTCTACTGATTCTATAAATGTCAAAATAAAATGCATACGGCAAAATATGTAACAAATATTGGTTAAGAAAATATCTAAATGAACCTCACATATGATATTTGTTTATGATTACTGTGGTGACTTTTCCTTCCGCTTATTTCTTCGTCTCTCGAATGAAATTTTTCTTCTTAGATGGACTTGTTGAAGGGTAAAAGGTTATATAGAAAAGCTAGAGAACGCAAAACATCAGATTTGCTGCTTCTTTTACCCTTCATCGCAGTAATAAGACTCCATGGAGGATTCGCATGCACCAATACAATTATTGAAGGAAAAAGAATACCAAGACCCATGGCACCACATCATCTCCTGTACAAATAATCAATGACCATGGAAACATCATACAAATATTAAATGGAAAGGTAAGTGAATAGATTAATTAGAAGGGAGATAAAATAATTAGGACATTGGTTGTATAAAACAGAACAGGTTTCTTTGAAAGATTATACATTTGTGTAGTTACTTATAAGAAGACCCATTCTAACAGTGTGATGTCAGAAATATCAAGAGTTTGAGAACTGCACACAACATCATTTGTATACAGAAGACATAACACACTACATCACACTGAGATATGATCTTATATTAATTAAGATCTGTTGATGCATTGTTCTTAAATTCCTTGTGCAAGATCTTGCAGATGGGTTATAAACATAGCTGCCATTTTACCAAAAAGGGGTGCTTTTTGGGGTGATGAAAGAAACTGTAGCAAATTGGCACCGTCTTTGTCAATACTACAAAAGAGAAGGGTAGTTGATAATTGAAATACCATTGACACAGTCTTGATACACAAGTAGATTATAGACCAGTTATCTCCTAACGCCAAGAATAACACCATGATATTGTACTTGCTTTCTGAAAATCATGAACCAACAGCCTGTGATCTGGTACCAATTTTTGTCACAACCACCATCTCTGAAAGTCACTGGCTGGAGTGTTTTATGCTTTCGACAGATACGTAAATACAAGATGGATTTCTTCTGAACTGATTGGAAGCCCACAAAACATGGACATACACAAGGGCTAGCCGAACCATGCATGTAAATGGATAATAGACGTCATGTTGATGCTGGTCCAAGGGTGCAATATCCACGACTGAGAGCAACGTGGGTGGATAGATGTATTTTGTCTTGGGTTCAAAAAATTTCAGAAAAGGGGATAGGGGAAACAAGAAGAGGGAAGCTGCACCTTGGACGTTTGGAGGCGAGAGGATCCACTACGGAGAGGCGACGCGCCGCCAACAAGCACTGCATTCTCTCGAGGATCAATAGGGTTGGCGGTGTTGGGCGTCGCCGTCGCCCGCATCGTGGGCATGAGGATTGCAGACTTCGACGATGTAGGCTGCCTCGATGGCTCGAACTCCACCTCGGCGCCTCGCTCGTCCGCGACCTCCCAAAAGAGAAATCGTCGGTGTCGTGGCGAGTGCCCACCGGGACCTAGAAGCGGCGGAGACGGCGAGGGGCGCAGGCGTCGCGTGAGGAGGCAGCGTGAGGGTCGTGTGGAAATCGATGGAACAAATCCAGATCGTGCGAGGCTATTTTTTTCTGCTCACGGACTTGCGGCGTGGCGTGGGAGGTCGTACGGTGGAGTATGGTCAGTCAAAGCTAATTGCTACATGCAATCGTTGCCTCTAATCGGATGTATTTAGTCCGTTAGATCTCATTAAGTGGGATAATCTGGCGGCAGAAATTAGTCTGGATACACAAAGCGGGGTGGTTATAAAAAAGAAAATGTTTGATTATTTAATAGTAGTATAGAAGTATAGATAATAGATCAGCCCTATAAGGGCGCGATGGACTTGTTCCCGAATTTGTACGCGCTAAAAAAGAAAACACCCACCCCACGTCCCAACCTTATCCCTAACCTCCACGGCTCCAACAGCCCCACCGCTTGGATCGGGTCGCCACCGGGCGTTCCTACCGGAAGCCTCCAGCCGGACCACCGCCATAGCCGTCATCCGCCCAGACCAACGCCATCGACGGCCTCCGCCCGGACAATCTCTGTGGCGGTCGTCCGCCTAGACCACCACCGCTGCCGCCCTCCGCCCGGACCATCTCCCTCGCCGCCGTCCGCCCGGATTACCACCGTCACCGCCCTTCGCCCGGACCATCTCCGGCGTCGTCGTCCGCCCGGACCACCGCCGCCGCCCTCCGCCGAGACCATCTTCGTCGCCGCCGTCCGCCCAGACCACCTCTGTACTCCGCCACAGCCACCTCCGCCTCCCTCCTCGGCCACCTCCGCCCCCGCCTGCCCCATCCACCTTCTCCATCGCTGCCGTTCGCCCCGACCACCTGCACTCCGTCGCGACCATCCTTATGCTCCGCGTGACCTTCTCTCCCCTGCAGCGCGGCCTGCCCTCCCTCCGACACGCCCTCCTCCAGTGCGCCTGCTCTCTGCGCTTTGCTCCGGCGTGACCTTCTCTCCCCTACGGCGCGGTCTGCCCTTCCTCCGGCACGCCCTCCTCTAGCGCGCCTGCTCTCTACGCTCTGCTCCGGCGCGCTCTTCGCCACTGCACCGGTGTTGGCTTCTCGCAGATCAATTCGAGCGCGTGGGGAGGTTCACCCGCTGCAGCTACAACCCCATGCCTCCCAGTACGCAGCCGGCATGGCCCTCTAGTGTGTTTTGCTTCCATTCTACCTCGCGTGCGCGTAAACTGCAAGAACTGCTCACACCCTCAAAAAACCAAAAAGAGAAATCGATTGCTGCCCCATACTCCACTCCATTACACCTTATCCCTGCTTGCTGCCTCTACTGCAGCGGACGACAAAAAGATAAAAAAAGGGTTGATGCTACTTATTTTTCTACATCGTTAGGTTCAAAAAGTTTTGCTTCGCCCCCGGATGAAGTTCAGTTGTTGCTGAAGCTTATGTTGTTCACCATCGCGTGGCTGCAGAGCATCCATGCAGGTCGAGTAATTTTCTAATGCCAGCTCAATTACAATAGCAGCTCCAGTGCAGCCGTCGGCGATGGTGAAAACTGAAGTCTGAAACGAGTGTTGTTGGCTACATCCGGCAACAGATATTCTGAAGTTTGTTGGCGAACAAAAATTGCTACAACCTACAACATCAGTTGGTTCCATTGCGGCCGTGCGGCTAGCAGCATTCAACACAATCCTAAACCAACCTGTGGAGGTGGAGAGGTTGTTTTTTGGTTGATTGGTTTTCACATTTCTTATGCGTGGAAAATCAAGAATTGATGCGTTCCTCTGTTTGTATGCTCATGCCCTGGGGGCTGAGGATGAAAATTACCTCCTAGTTGGGCTATTTGGCAGAGATATATAGACATTTAGGCTTTTATTGATTTTAATAAAAAATGCATTTTTCTGTTGGTGCATGAAGCATGTCCGTGAATAGCTATCAGTCCTTTTTTGAACTTCCGTGAGTAGCTATTAGTGAATTGGTTGACATCTGAAAGATAATTCGCTGCGTTATTACTTTTGACACTTTTTCAGATTTTGAGATTTTCTTTTTGTGTACATGATAGAAAGAGAAATAAGTTCAAAAATAAGAAATGACAAGGTTTCAAATATGTAACACGATAAAAAGTCCGTGTATGAAATTTGCATGCAGAAATAAAATGAAATCAACAATAAAGTTCACGTATAAAAAAGCTGAAGTTCGCATAGAGTAAAAGGGTGCATTTCTGAAAAAAAGATGTACTCCAATTCCTGATGCTTATATGGTCGTCCTCAAAGAGTAAAAATGCAGAGCCCACATGTAACATAGTGATAATTTAAAAATAGTTCAAGTATTTTCCTCTAGGAACGTTGATGCATATAAATAAACCAAATTTGGGAGGTTGGAAAAAATCAAACCCGTCAATGAAAAAATGTACCTAAAATGGTGAAAAGGTACTTAAAAGGTTTACAAACTAGAAGTTTAAATTAAAAAATGGAGTGGCTTGATGTTTATTAGAAAACTAGGATTTTTTCTGTTACTAAAAGAAACAAAACCAAGAAGTGCAAATTAAAAAGAGGAGCAGTTCGATGTTTATACAGAATTCAAATTTCCTCGTTATTAAAAGAGTGGAAACAAGAAGTTCAAAATAAAATAACGCGGTAGTTCGATGTGATAAAATGGGAAAATCCAAATCCGCTGACAAGAGGATCATAGGAAGTTCAAACAAAAAATAGAGCAGTTCAAAAATAAAAAAACACTTAGAAAAGTGGATATTTCACTGTTTCTAAAAATAAAAAAAGATGTTCAAATTTTGAAAATGGAGAAGCTAAAAAAATCCTTAAAATGGACTTTCAATGTTTCTAAATTAAAAACTCTAGAAGTTCAAATTTAAATAAACGGACGGTCCAACATTTATTACAAAACTAGGATATTTGTGTTACTAAAAGAAATAATCAAGAAGTCCTAATTACAAAAATAGATAAGTTCGATATTTACCAAAAAAGCTCAAACTTTCATTGTTACTGAAGAATAAAAATGAAGAAGATCACATAAAAATGGAGTAGTCGATATATATGGGAAACTTAACTTCTTTCCGTTCGTAGGAAAAATAAATATATGAAATTCAATTTCTAAAGAAACGTTTGGTGCTTATTTAATTTTTTTTTTGTAATAATAAGACTAAGAAGTTCAAATTGAAATAACAGAGAAGTTCAAAGTATATAAAAAAACTCAGATTTTCTAAAAAGACTTTTGCTAGAAATTCACGTGGTCGGCCTTGGAGAGTTCAAAAATGGTTGCGAAGGAGGTTCACCATGTATTTACATGTGCAAAAATACACAAAAAATGTTGTGCAAATCCGATGAACGGGTGAGGAATTACGAACAAAAATACATGACAGAAGTTCAACGTGATAACAACAATCCGTTCAACTACTACACCAAATGCGCTTTGGACGAGAATAAAAAGAATAAAAAACTAAAAGCCTAAAAGGTTTTTTGCGAGAAGTTCACGTCCTCCTCCTGGTGCAGTTCAAGATCTCTAATGCGAGACGTGTGACCTTCAATTACAAGTTAAAAACAGGCAAAAACGACGTTGTTTTGTCATTTCTAGGACTTCTCTCAAACGGCAACGAATTTGTAACAACTATCTACATCAAAAAGTTTCTCCCATTCATAAGATTTCCAACAGTATATTGTATGCTATATTCTGATGAACGGTTTAAAAATTTCATGTATACCATTTAAAACATGTTTTTATGTATTCAAAAAATTCTTTTGAGCCATCGCGAATATGAAAAACTGATCAACACAGGAAATTTGCGTGTCTTTAACAGCTATCCATCGGTATATCTTTTTCTTGATTCTGGTAAGTGGTTTGGGAGTTATGGCTTTCGAGAGATGCGTTCATATCTCACAAGTTTCCAGGGGTTCAAGTTCATCTATATAAGAAGGAATGCCAATTTTTTTGCACATTGTTTGTGAATGCCTAAACACAAGGGCTACATCGGTTTCCTAAGCCACTTTGCATATTTTTATTTGTGGGTAGAGCCGGTATAGATACGTGCATACACTCGGCAGCCCCGTATTACATATGCCACCACTGTTCTTCGCCACTCCTGTTACCAAACGGTGATTAAGGGGGGAAAATGCCCCCGTGGACGCAACCTATGGCTGGTCTTTGTTTTACCCCTTGCGGTGGTCTGGGACGAAGGGTGATGGGGCCTGTCATGCCACTCACTGCCACAACCAGCCGGTCCGCCAGCAGTAATGACCTTTCGTCCAAAACTAGCATACATTGGATGATCAACTTTATCCAGCATCAAGAAGATTATTGTCAGGACCCCGATTCCAAATCACATCGACCTAGCCGGTAACACCTCATATCACTTTACGGCCTCACGCACGGTATTCCCACGGGTGTCGCCTTACCATGGCCCGGGACCGTTTGCGTCTTTTGGCTCACGTATATGGCGATGTCGCTAGCATCCATATGATAAAGAACCCGGGCCGACATGGCTAGTCGTGAACCCAAAGCGGCGCTAACCTATGGGGACAGGCATACATGAATCACATCGAGCATGTCGGTCATCAACGTATAGATTCGGGCTGTAGCACTGGCTAACAGGACTCCGGTGAACCGGCCAGAAGCTAGGCAGGGACTCCGAATAACACCGCGCGACATTTCCCGAAGGGACAGACATAGGAACGAAGTGAAACACATGCCGGCCGATCAAGTGTCCAAGCGGTAGTCTTTGGGCTAGCAGGACTCCGGTGAACCGGGTCAGAAGCGGACTACTATCGCTCGGAAGCACGAGACTACATTTCCCCATATGAGAGGCTGCCAAGGATAAACAACTAGTTTGTCGGATCCCACACATACCAAGCATTTCAAACATACACACAATATGCTCAATATGTGTAGATACAACATGGCATCACAACATAACTCTACGACTCAAATATTTATTCAATAGGCTCCGAGGAGCGAGATATTACAAACATGGGTCTCACGACCCAACACTCAGAGCATACAAGTCAAAGCACAAGCGGAAGCTAAACATGTCTGAGTACGCATAACTATAAATGAAGAAGGCCGAGAAGCCCGACTATCTACGAGATCTGCCGAGGGCACAAGATCGTGGCTGAGATAACAAGCTAACCGTCAAGTCCAAGCGGAACTACTAAGCGAGACCGAAGTCTCTACGCAAAACATAAAATAAGCAAACGTGAGTACAAACGTACTCAAAGAAGACTTACATCAGAACTAACTACATATGCATCAAGATCAAAAGGGGTGGTGGAGTTTAACTACTGACAAGCCAGCCTTTGACGCGGTGGCTATCCTATACTACGATTGCAAGTAACTCTTTGGGGTGGCGACACGAGTCCACATATTCACCATATCAATACACTACTATGGAACCGCCCCGCCTCCCTGCGAGAACGCCATCCATAGCACTCACGCTTATCCCGCACATTTTAGGGTATCCACTTTCACTTGTCTATGAACTGATATAGGCAACCCGTAAGTCCTTCTCCGTGGACACAGCTATTCGAATAGATCATATTAACCTGCAGGGTGTACTTCTTCACACACGCTCTCACCACTTACCGCCGTTTACACGACATGTACTCGGCAACCTTCAAGCGGAAGCCCAACGTGGGTGTCGGCCACGACCTACCTAAACACACAAGTCCCAAGTCCAGTTTATCGCCTATTCGGGTTCCATCCGCAGGAGTCCGGCCGAGGTTTCCCATACAGCCCGAACGATGTGTACAGTGGTTCCCGAGACACCAAGCAGGCGAATCGGTACATCAGACACGGTGCCTACCGCAACACAACCCACCCTTTACGGCGTTGCGGCGGCCCCCAAAGATACTACAAACACCGAAACTACTTGCAACTCCGGACCGAGGACAAGGGTGGTTAAGAAGCCGAGAGGGTCCATTGGTTTCGGGCCAATGCGTGGTAGTAACTATTTCATGGATCACAAACACGAACTTCAGTTCCTAAGGACGGCTGCAATGAGACAACCCACCATGTACTCCTACATGGCCTCTCACCGCTACCTTTACCAAATCATGTTCACACACTTAGCTCACACACGATGGGACATGTTCACACAACCATTCCAATTCATTCCCGATGAATCAGACTGACTCAACTCTAAGCGATGAGAGTGCATGACAACAAGCATGAATGAGTAGGCACAACATGGCTCAAACAACTCCTACTCATGCTAGTGGGTTTCATCTAATTCTTGTGGAATGACGGTCATGCAAGAGGATAAAGGGGTTCAGCTACCGCAGCAAGTAACACATGAGTCGTTGTTGTCCTAATGCAGTAAAATAGAGCAGGAGCGAGAGGGTGGGATTATATCGAAATGGACAAGGGGGTTTTGCTTGCCTGGCACTTCTGAAGATAATTTAGTTCTTCATCGGTGTCATCGAATTCATCGTCGGTACGTCATCTACTGAGAGGGGGCAATTACCGGCAACAAGAGAGAACACAATCAATGCAATGCACATTCACATGAATGACATGTCATGTTAAGGTACTGAATTCACCTAATGCAATGTCTAGCTGTGTTAATTGAAGTGGAATTCAAACAAGGTTAAACTCCAACTGCAAATGTTATTTCATAATTTGCCCTAATCATGATTCATCCTATTCAGTGAGGTTAACTTGTTTAATCATGCATGAAAGTGCCATAAACAGATTCTTCATATTTTTCTGATCATTTTTCATATACAAATTATTTAATTTGGAGTTGCTGATTAAAAGTTATGAATATTTGAAGTTTGGGGTATTTTACGAAATTTCTGAATAATTTAAATCTAGAAAATAAATAATTGCGCCGGCATTCTGAGGCATGACGTCAGCGAGTCAACCGTGGTTGACCGGTCAAACCTGACGTGTGGGGCCACACGTCAGTGACACGGGTTAAACAGGGTGGTTAGTTTAGTTTAATTAAGGATTAGGACACTGGGGCCCACATGTTAGCGTCAGGGGTTAGGTTAGTTGGTGATTAGCTTAAGCTAATCACCTGACGAGCCGGACCCACGTGGCAGGGCTCAGGCGACGGGGCTCGTCGCCGGCGACCTCTGGACGTGGCGGAGTCCGCGCCACGAGCCACGGGCAGCGTCGAGAGCACCGGGCGAGCCTGCTCTCGCGCAAGATCCGTGGGGCAGGTGGGAGGAGCTGGGGCCGGGGCTCACCGGAGCGGAGCTGTGGCGTGGCCGAGCTTCGGCTCGAGCGGGCGTGGCTACAGAGCGGGAGGCAGGGGAGAAGGGGGAATGGATGCAGCGGCTCACGGCGGACTCGATGGCGTCGACGGCGAGCTTGGGGACGCGCTGTGGTCGACGGGGCGGCGATGGAGATCCACGGCGGCCGGCGGTGAAGAGACGACGGTGACGACGATGGAGGCCGTCCGGGGGGTGCGTGGCTCGACGAGGAGGTAGAGGGGGTCTCGGCGGAGCTAGGGAGCGTGTCAGGGAGGTGTGGCAGTGGCGGAGGCCATGGTGGCTGTGGACGGCGGCGACGGCGATTTCAGCCGTGAGGGAGGGAGCGAGGGGGAGGAGGGGAGAGGCACGGGAGAGAGAGGAGAGCGGTCGGGGCGGCGCGTGGCGACGCCCGGATCATCCAGCCCGACGAGGGGGAGGACACGCAGGCAGGGGGGGAGGAGGTGGCGCGGCGCGGCGGCCACGCGCTCATCCTCCTGGCAGAGGAGGAAGGCGACAGGGAAAGGAGGCGGTGGTGGGCTGGGCCGGCTGGAGGAGCTGGGCAGTGGCCCGAGAGGTGAGCGCTGTAGTCCTTCTCTCTTTATTATCTGTTTTGGTTTTCTAATTTTACGTAACTTTGTGGAGTTATTAAAAATACTAGAACAGTTCCAAAAATCACCAAACTGTTCCTGGTCCATTGTTGGAATATTTCCAACATGAGACATTTTAGTTTGGGAATATTTGAGCATTTAAATTACTTATTAGCATTTAAATGCCCAAATGCAAATACTTAATGAATTAATCCAGTGACCAAACATGTCATGAAAAATGTGCAACACCTCTGGTTATGGATTAAAACATTTTTCCAGAAATGATGAACATTTTTGAAGGCCATTTGGATTACTGAAAATATTTTGAAGTTGAACCTATTTGCATTATTTTGGTTCTAGGGGTTTAGGCAATCCCCATTTCAATTTTCTTAGAAATTTAAACATGATGCATGGATGCAATGCCACTAGCTACAAGCAAGCTCTAGGGCTGTGACAACTCACCCCCACTAAACAAGAATCTCGCCCCGAGATTCAAGACGTGAAGTAAGAGGAAAAGGGGAGTCACAAAACTATCACAATCTTCATGATCCATTTGCCCTCCTCGAAAATGTTGATTCATTCCATCATCTTGGTCTTGACGTCTTTGCTTTCGAGATCTTCACTCGACACGACAATGGAAAGAGAGGGAGGTACTACATGATTCGATCTTCACGTAGATCAAGTAAACATGATCGACTCACGGATTGAGATTTAGAAACATCTCGAGTTGAGACACAAAACACATCGAGAGGGATGGAAGAACAAACAACGGGGTTTGATTGGTGGGCAACAATTCCATGCTTAGAAGGATGGTGGATGGTGTCAAGGTGGCGAGGAAATATTTGCCATGATTCAATAACGGGCACCCTGTGGAGGTGATGCGAGGAACTATTCCCTAAGTGGCAAAAAGAATTACTTTTGAGTCGAGAGATCATTGAAACTCTTCATACCCGACCTAAGGCAATTCACAAAGATCGTTTGGTGGAGTGCAAGGAATGGCATACCTAGACTGGAATGGATGATGTGGACTACCTTGTTGAAGACAACGCAATGGATGACTTTTGCTTATCACCGGAAATGGATGGGACCCATGGTAAGTCCACTTTTGAAGATGATCCCGACAGCAATCACGAGAAGGCGACCATGGAAAATTGGCACGATGGGATGCAAGCTGGGAACAAAATGCAAATGTTGGGAATGTTCCAACCATCACATCTGCACGAGATTCAGATCTGGTTGGTGTTAGGATATTCCGGACTCATCGAGTCTAGAAAGAAAAATGAAAGTTTGCAACACAAATCGACGGAAAGATGTTGCGAGATTCTCGAATGAACTACGATAGCAAGCTCCAAAACATGAGCTGGTTCTGCTACAACCTCGTGAACACACTTGTCCAAGACAAGTATGACCACGTAGTAGTCTTATAACAAAGCACTACCGAAGTTCTTGTTGGGAACCATCATCGAGGATATCAAGTCCTTACATAAGTCCGGATTAGCTCTTAGGAAGGAACTTCTTCTCCTGGAACAAATCAATCAGTGGCTTGGAGTGCTAGGAATTGCATATGGAATGAAGATGATCAGTCTATCAGACCATAGAATACTTTGC
This sequence comes from Aegilops bicornis, assembly GCA_021605145.1. NCBI lineage: Eukaryota > Viridiplantae > Streptophyta > Magnoliopsida > Poales > Poaceae > Aegilops > Aegilops bicornis. The sequence goes on from CM038669.1 coordinate 291,292,042, forward strand.
ACAGGCATGACTGACTTGGAATGATTCCAAAGGAAACAAAACAAACCTTCCTCAAATTCATGGCGGCAACTTACACCTAAAGCACATGTATTCGAGGAAGGCACTTCTTCCATCCAAGCATAAGCTTCATGAACGGAACACGAAGACATTGCTTATAAAGTTTCCAACACTAGGTTGATGTTCAACATGACTCATGGGGGAGACAAAATGCTGCTGATGGGTTCAACAACAACTCATCGAAATTTCCATATCACTGGACTTCCACCATCATGTGAACACGGTGATAGCAATCGGTCGGACCAAAAGATGTAATGGGGTATGCTCGAGGGATCAACCACGAGTAAGACAACATTACGAATATCGTTGGTTACGATTTGACTTAATAATAGCCCATACTCAAGTCAAAAGATTGATAAGACAATAGGTCCAAAGAATCGATCACGAGTGGATCAATCGATGAAGATATCATCTTTCTTCAACACACATTACGCAAGAATATCCCTTTGGCACGAACTAAGTCAGGCAAGCTTTTATCTTCCAACTCTCCAAGTTGTTGTCTAGCTCAACCAACTAGTTCAGGGATATCCAACACAGAGTCTTGGAGAATGGGTGGTTTACAGGAAAACAACTTGATCACGAGCTCAACATAACGAGTCGAGAGACAACCCGTAACACTTCCAAGAAGATATTTGGAAAGTCACGAACCACCGGTATGTTACTAAGCTCGGGATCAATCTTGCTTTTGAGGGCAAGGCGATATGAACAAATAAGCAAGGGATTGAATAATCCTATCTCATTGATCGAAGGGTGCACCAGAAATAAGGACTAGGTAGCACGATCAATCTTAGTATGATGATTTAGTAACCATCACGCTAAGAATGATAATATTGTCCATTTACTACCAAGCAACGAGGTTGCTAGGAGTATCGATTTCACACATCACAATTCACTTGTCGGCATTCTGGTTGCAACAACACGAGGACCGAGGAATGAATGATGACGGTGAGAAGTATCACTACGACAAGAGTTCATAAGAGAAGGTGCAATTCTCATGATGTTCCTGACATAAAGATGGTAACACTCCAAGGTAGAGCAGAATCAAAGCTGGATTGGCATTTTGATCTGCGGAATACAATTGCTTTGACCCAATCCTAGATATGGATGAGGTACTGGAGTTTGTTTCTCCTAGTCATTCTGAAATAGAATGGCTCGACGGACCACAAGGATAAAAGACATCGATAAACGAGTGCACACATACTCTTGGTTATCAACTGATAGAGGATGGTCGGGATACAACTAAAGAAAGCAACTCAAAGGAACATACAATTTTCTGAGTTGTGGATGCACAGGTTAGTATGTCGAATCAAGTTCAACAGGTTTCTTCCGGATAATCCATGCAGAGAAGGTAGAACTGGCAGAGTCACAATATAGAATGGAGTACTCCTCAAGAGCACTCTGGTTGTGATCTTTTGGTTCAAAAGAACTTCTTCCATAACTAGTTCGTGGTATTTGGAAGAAGGAAATACCACGGACCTCGAGGACTATCACAAAGTTACTAATATCCAAAAAGAACTAGCAAACACTATCAACATGAAGTAAGGTGAATCTCGGGTTCAAGAACCCAGGAGTGGAATGCCTACTAACTAATAACATCACGGGATGCTTTCAAGAATAACGGCCAGAATCATCACACTGGGGATACAAAAGCATTGCTAAATTGCTAGGTAACTTCCTAAACAGCTAGGGTCGTAATAATAGCTCCAACATCTATGCCGAGGCAACAAAGTACCTCAACTTACCGATTAGTGTGCTTATTCTGACCAAAAAGGACATCGGAAACGGAAGGAAAAGATTTGCAAATGCATCAGATTATTTAGAGACCTGGGATGACTCGGACAGCATAACGGCTGTAAATGCTCAAAATGATTTGAGTCATCCTGCAAAATGGTGGCATAACCACTCAACTTCACAATACCAAGGTTCCGAGATCAACAATTATCATACAGAAATAGTATGAACTGAACTGGGGCTTAAAACCAACAATCTTAAAAGTCTATGGTTTAGTAACACGTCATCCTGATAGATAGATGAGAAGCCTAATTCTTAAACCCCGTAGAAGAGAAGAGGTTGATTTCGAGATCGAAGGCCATGATGTATAAGGAGTAAAAAGAGCCTTACGTTCCCTTCCACAATCAATTCCTTACATAACTAAAGCATTTCTAGACTCAACTTCACCGGTTTGGCTTGGTAAACCTACTGATGATCAGTTCGATACCAACGCTGTCAGGACCCCGATTCCAAATCATATCGACCTAGCCAGTAACACCTCATATCACTTTGCGGCCTCACGCACGGTATTCCCACGGTGTCGCCTTACCATGGCCCTGGACCGTTTGCGTCTTTTGGCTCACGTATATGACAGTGTCGCTAGCATCCATATGATAAAGAACCCGGGCCGACATGGCTAGTCGTGAACCCAAAGCGGCGCTAACCTATGGGGACAGTATACATGAATCACATCGAGCATGTCGGTCATCAACGTATAGATTCGGGCTGTAGCACTTTGGGCTATGAGGACTCCGGTGAACCGGGCATGTAGCGAGCTAGGCAGGACTCCGAATAACACCGTGACATTTCCCGAAGGGACGGACATAGGAACGAAGTGAAACACATGCCGCCAGTCAAGTGTCCAAGTAGTAGTCTTTGGGCTAGCGGGACTCCGGTGAACAGAACATGGCGGACTACTATCGCTCGTAAGCACGAGACTACATTTCCGCATATGAGAGGCTGCCAAGGATAAACAACTAGTTTGTCGGATCCCACACATACCAAGCATTTCAAACATACACACAATATGCTCAATATGTGTAGATACAACATGGCATCACAACATAACTCTACGACTCAAATATTTATTCAATAGGCTCCGAGGAGCGAGATATTACAAACATGGGTTTCACGACCCAACACTCAGAGCATACAAGTCAAAGCACAAGCGGAAGCTAAACATGTCTGAGTACAGACAACTATAAATGAAGAAGGCTGAGAAGCCTGACTATCTACCAGATCCTGCCGAGGGCACAAGATCGTAGCTGAGATAACAAGCTAACCGTCGAAGTCCAAGCGGAACTACTAGCGAGACCGAAGTCTCTCTGCAAAACATAAAATAATCAAACGTGAGTACAAACGTACTCAGCAAGATTTACATCAGAACTAACTACATATGCATCAGTATCAAAAGGGGGTGGTGGAGTTTAACTGCAGCAAGCCAGCTTTGACCGTGGCTATCCTATACTACATTTGCAAGTAACTCTTTGGGGTGGCGCTACGAGTCCACATATTCACCATATCAATACACTACTATGGAACCGCTCCCGTCTCCCTACAAGAACGCCATCCATAGCACTCACGCTTATCCTGCACATTTTAGGGTATCCACTTTCACTTGTCTATGAACTGATATAGGCAACCCAGAAGTCCTTCTCCGTGGACACGGCTATTCGAATAGATCATATTAACCCTGCAGGGTGTACTTCTTCACACACGCTCTCACCACTTACCGCCGTTTACACGACATGTACTCGGCAACCTTCAAGCGGAAGCCCAACGTGGGTGTCGGCCACGACCTACCTAAACACACAAGTCCCAAGTCCAGGTTTATCGCCTATTCGGGTTCCATCCATGAGAGTCCGCCGAGGTTTCCCATACAGCCCGAACGATGTGTACAGGTTCCCGAGACACCAAGCAGGCGAATCAAGACATCAGACCACGGTGCCTACCGCATAACACAACCCACCCCTACGGCCAAGTGCAGGCGGCCCCCAAAGATACTACAAACACCAGAAACTACTTGCAACTCCCGGACTGAGGACAAGGGTGGTTAAGAAGCCGAGAGGGTCCATTGGTTTCGGGCCAATGCGTGGTAGTAACTATTTCATGGATCACAAACACAGAACTCAGTTCCTAAGGACGGCTGCAATGAGACAACCCACCATGTACTCCTACATGGCCTCTCACCGCTACCTTTACCAAATCATGTTCACACACTTAGCTCACACACGAGGGACATGTTCACACAACCATTCCAATTCATTCCCGATGAATCGGACCTGACTCAACTCTAAGCAAGAGCAGGCATGACAACAAGCATGAATGAGTAGGCACAACATGGCTCAAACAACTCCTACTCATGCTAGTGGGTTTCATCTAATTCTTGTGGAATGACAGGTCATGCAGAGGATAAAGGGGTTCAGCTACCGCAGCAAGTAACACATGAGTCGTTGTTGTCCTAATGCAGTAAAATAGAGCAGGAGCGAGAGGGTGGGATTATATCGAAATGGACAAGGGGGTTTTGCTTGCCTGGCACTTCTGAAGATAATGTAGTTCTTCATCGGTGTCATCAATTCATCGTCGATCGTCATCTCTTGAGAGGGGCAATTACCGCAACAAGAGAGAACACAATCAATGCAATGCACATTCACATGAATGACATGTCATGTTAAGGTACTGAATTCACCTAATGCAATGTCTAGCCAGGTTAATTGAAGTGGAATTCAAACAAGGTTAAACTCCAACTGCAAATGTTATTTCATAATTTGCCCTAATCATGATTCATCCTATTCAGTGAGGTTAACTTGTTTAATCATGCATGAAAGTGCCATAAACAGATTCTTCATATTTTTCTGATCATTTTTCATATATAAATTATTTAATTTGGAGTTACAGATTAAAAGTTATGAATATTTGAAGTTTGGGGTATTTTCTGAAATTTCCTGAATAATTTAAATGTAGAAAATAAATAATTGCGTCCGCATTACAGAGGCATGACGTCAGCGAGTCAACCGTGGTTGACCGGTCAAACCTGACGTGTGGGGCCACACGTCAGTGACACGGGTTAAACAGGGGGGTTAGTTTAGTTTAATTAAGGATTAGGACACTGGGGGCCACATGTTAGCGTCAGGGGTTAGGTTAGTTGGTGATTAGCTTAAGCTAATCACCTAACGAGCCGGACCCACGTGTGGCTCAGCGACGGGGCTCGCCGGGCGACCTCTGACGCTGGGCGTGAGTCCGCGCCACGAGCCACGGGCAGCGTCGAGAGCACCGGGCGTAGCCCGGCTCTCGCAGATCTGGTGGGGCAGGTGGGAGGAGCTCGGGGCCGGGCTCACGGAGCGGAGCTTCATGGCGGCGGCCGGAGCTTCGGGCTCGAGCGGGCGTCTGGCTACAGAGCTGGGAGGCAGGGGAGAAGGGGAATGGATGCAGCGGCTCACGGCGGACTCGATGGCGTCGACGGCGAGCTCGGGGACGCGCTGTGGTCGACGGGGCGGCGATGGAGATCCACGGCAGCCGGCGGTGAAGAGACGACGGTGACGACGATGGAGGCTGTCCGGGGGGTGCGTGGCTCGACGAGGAGGTAGAGGGGGTCGCGACGGAGCTAGGGAGCGTGTCAGGGAGGTGTGGCAGTGGCCGAGGCCATGGTGGCTGTGGACGGCGGCGACGGCGATTTCGGCCGTGAGGGAGGGAGCGAGGGGGAGGAGGGGAGAGGCACAGGAGAGAGAGGAGAGCGGTCGGGGCGGCGCGTGGCGACGCCCGGATCATCCAAATGACGAGGGGAGGACACGCAGTGGGGGAGGAGGTGGCGCTGGCGGCGCTGCGCTCATCCTCCTGGCAGAGGAGGAAGGCGACAGGGAAAGGAGGCGGTGGTGGGCTGGGCCGGCTGGAGGAGCTGGGCCAGGTGGCCTGAGAGGTGAGCGCCAGGTAGTCCTTCTCTCTCTTTATTATCTGTTTTGGTTTTCTAATTTTCTGTAACTTTGTGGAGTTATTAAAAATACTAGAACAGTTCCAAAAATCACCAAACTGTTCCTGGTCCATTGTTGGAATATTTCCAACATGAGACATTTTAGTTTGGGAATATTTGAGCATTTAAATTATTTATTAGCATTTAAATTCCCAAATGCAAATACTTAATGAATTAATCCAGTGACCAAATATGTCATGAAAAATGTGCAACACCTCTGGTTATGGATTAAAACATTTTTCCAGAAATGATGAACATTTTTGAAGGCCATTTGGATTCTTGAAAATATTTTGAAGTTGAACCTATTTGCATTATTATGGTTCTAGGGGTTTAGGCAATCCCCATTTCAATTTTCTTAGAAATTTAAACATGATGCATGGATGCAATGCCACTAGCTACAAGCAAGCTCTAGGGCTGTGACAATTATTAACATACTAAATCCTAATACCAAAAACTCTATTGCAAACTAGGGTTCATCCATATCCTCGAGAACTAAAGGGACTACTCACACATGGGGGCAACCATCATCATACACATGGAAGTAGGAATCATGGAGGGATTACATATGTAACACACGAGACGATCCACTTGGGCTCTTGATGAGTTAAAATGAAAAGGATGTGGATGATGATCATGGCAGTGGTGATGATGTTGAAGCCGTCCCAGTGATGGTGGAAGGGGCGTCGGCCTCCTCCTTCTCGATTCCTTCCTCCGGATCGCCCCGGAGGCTAGGGTTCCTCCTTCCGGACCGAGTTTTTGATCCTTCTTTGTGTATGATCTCTGATTCGATTCCACGGGGTGAAAAACAACGGACGAGGCGACGACGTTGGCACTCCATAGGACTATTCATACAAAGCGGTCCCGGTCGCATGGAACACCGTCTTTTGCACTGTAGGGGCAACATGGCGCCTCCTCCTTTGCTCCTCTTGCTCCCTCCTTTTATGGTAGATGATTATCACATTAAATTTCACTGCCACTTCAAGGGATTTCTTCCATATAGTATTATTTGATCCAAAAGGCATTACTTGAGGAAAAACGACAAAAAGAAGTGCGCGAACGCGATGAAATTCCACAAAGACTACCAGGTAGGCACAAAAACACAAACAAAAAAAATCACATAAATTGGACTCAATAGTCGGTATAGGCAAGTGTGGCCAAAGTGCGGTGCCTACACCCTCCAATGCCGACCTGGATGCCCGCTGAATCTCGGCCAGTTGCCCCAGCCGATGACCAAGAAACAGAGAACACGACACCTCCTGGAATTCACCCAAAATGCCTTCTCATCGGAGGATTCTTCGGGATTGAGATAGTACTGGCAGGCATCTCCCAAGCTAAGTTGCAGATCCGGAAAACCCCCTGATAAAAACAAATAAATCATCAGCTCAGAGAGGTGTCAGGAAGATGGATTTGTGGCCACACAAGGAAGGACTGAGTCCGGAATGATGATATACGAGATAGAGTTGGGGTAGCACCAATTGAAGAGAAGCTTGTCCAACATCGTCTGCGATGGTTTGGGCATATTCAGCGTAGGCCTCCAGAAGCTCCAGTGCATAGCGGGCGGCTAAGGCATGCGGAGAATGTCAAGAGAGGTCGGGGTAGACCAAATTTGACATGGGAGGAGTCTGTTAAGAGAGATCTGAAGGATTGGAGTATCACCAATGAACTAGCTATGGGCAGGGGTGCCCGGAAGGTTGCTATCCATGTGTTGTTGTTGTTGTTGTTGTTGTTGTTGTTGTTGTTGTT
>CM038669.1:294887362-295058311 GCA_021605145.1 Aegilops bicornis
GCCGGCGGGACATGCTACGGACCACCCGGCACCGAGGGAGCCCGGCGGCCTACCTTACGAGGTGGGCTACCCGGCTTTTACCTGTGAGCTGAGGCAGTTCCTGTGGCCGTCCCACCGCACGTTCAAGCCCGACGTCGGCGATAAGTACACCGGCAAGACCCATCCGTCCGAGTTCCTCAGCATCTACACCATCGCGATGCAGGCCGCTGGGGCTCGCGACGACAAGGTGCTTGCCAATTACTTCCTGCTGGTGCTCAAGCCCAATGTAATGTCTTGGTTGATGCACTTCCCGGCGGACTCCATCTCTTCCTGGTCAGATCTGTGCCATGAGTTCGTTGGCGCCTTCACAGGAGGCCTCCAAGCTCATGGCCAGGCCAGTGATCTGCATATCATTCCCCAGAAGGAGGTGGAGACCCTACACAAGTACATCTAGAGATTCAGCCGGGTGCAGTACAACATCCCCGATGTTCATCCCGCCGATGTGATTAGCGTGTTCCATCAGAACATGCGCAATCGCAAGATGCGCGAGGAGCTGGCGACGACCAAGGTAAAGGATGTGGCCGAGCTCTACGTTCTAGACGACAGGTGCGCCCAAGCTGAAGAGGGAAGGAAGTACCCCGGCAAAGACGCCGGCACGGAAACCGACTCTATCGATGAGGACGCCGCCGCCCCGACGAAGAAGGGCCGGCGTCGCAACAAGAAACGCAAAGGCAAGGCTGTACTTGCTGTTGAGGGATCTGACAACACCGGTGCCGGCAAGAAGGTCAAGGCAGACACCCCCGGCAAGGAAATTGCCGGGTGCCCCGCCTGCCGGGCCTTGGCGGCCACCAACAAGCCAGGAAGCTCCGGCAAGCAATACTGCAAGATCCACCACACCAAGGGCCATGATCTCCAGAACTGCCGACAAGTCGAGCTGCTTGCTGAAAAGCAAAGGGCTGAGTATGAAAGGCGGGACAAGGAGAAGGACCAAGATGGTGCTGAGGGGTCCGGCAAGAAGCGTGGCAGCCAAGGAGACCGCCCCGGCAAGGACAACCAGCAAGAAAGGCCCGCCCGGGGCCGCGACAAGAAAGAATACGACGATCACGACGAGGACGACGAGTCCGGTGAGCAAGGGTTCCAAAAGGCTACAGAGGCCATGTGCGTCGATGGCGGCGCCTCGCTGCATGCCTCTCACCGCCAGCTCAACAGTGGGCGCGAGAGGTTGCGGCGACGGAGCCGTCATTCGACGCTCAGAAGCCCCTAAAGTGGTCCAGCACGCTCCTCATCTTTAACGCCGAGGACCACCCTGATCGCACTACCGCGGTCGGGTGTTTGCCATTGTTGGTTTTGCCAACAATACGCAACCTCAGGGTGAACAAGATGTTGATTGACGGCAGGGCCGGCCTGAACCTGATCTCGGTTGTCATGATCAAAAGGTTGCAAATCCCCGATGGAGACCTCGAGGAAACGGGTACGTTCCAAGGGGTCAATCCGGGGAGGAGCCAGCCGAAGGGGAAGGTCACGCTGCCCGTGACCTTTGGAGGAGAATCGAACTACAGAATGGAGAAGATCGTCTTCGACGTAGACGAGATCCCCTTGCCCTAAAATGGGATCCTCGGCCGCCCGACACTGGCCAAGTTCATGGCAGCGTCACACTATGCCTACAACATGTTGAAGATGCCCGGGCCGTTGACCATCATCTCCGTCCCCTCCGACAAGAAGGACGCGCTGATCTGCGCCGACCAGCTCTACCGGAAGGCGATTCAGCGGCTTGCCGTCAAGGCACCTTCTCCTACCGCCGAGGGCACGGAGGAAAGAAGGAGCCCGACAAGATTTTCTCGCACCCACTCCGCAAGCGCACCGCCGGAGTGTTGTGCTACCGTTGAGGACGCATGCGAGAGCTCTGCCGACAAGAGCAAGAGATCCAGAGCCGAGCCGCCACAGACCAAGAAGGTGCCCGTCGCGGAGGACGGCATGGGAGGGGCCTTCACTATAGGCTCCGCCCTCGATAGCAAATAGGAAGGCGAGCTCGTCACCTTCCTGCGGGCAAATGTCGTCGAGTTTGCGTGGCAAGCGTCCGACATCCCTGGTGTTCCCAGGGAGGTGATTGAGCACCACCTAGCTGTCTGCCCCACGTGCGGCCCGTCAAGCAGAAGGTCAGAAAGCAGGCTCTGGAGAGGCAGGAGCCCCCCGGGGCCGCTGGCAAGGGTAGTGTCGCGGACGCTGAGCCTGCCCAAGAGCAATTGACTCCAGCGGGGCGCCATGCCCTAGCTGTAGAGACAGTCGCCCCCATGGCGGAAGAGATGCCTTTAGTCCTTGCCGTCGAGCCTCAGGCTCCGGCATGGGTGCAACATACCGTCCAATTCCTCCAGACAGGGAGCTTCCTGAGGAGCAGGAAGAAGCGGAGAAAGTAGCCCGTCGGTGCGCCCTGTACCAGTTCATTGATGACGTCCAATACCGGAGAAGGCCGAACGGTGTGAAAGTCAAGTGCATCCCCCAGGAGGAAGTATGAGAGCTGTTGGCAGAGATACATGGAGGCATATGTGGCTCCCACATAGGATCAAGGGCCCTTGCCGAGAAGGCGTTCCGGCAAGGTTTCTTTAGGCCCACCGCCCTCCAGGATGCGACGGCGCTAGTCACCAAGTGTGAAGCGTGCCAGTTCCATTCAAAGAAGCTTCATCAACCAGCTCAAGCCCTTCAAACAATCCCTCTCTCCTGGCCATTCTCGGTCTGGGGGCTCGACATACTGGGCCCCTTCCCACGCGCCGTCGGGGGCTTTGAGTACTTGTAAGTTGCAATCAACAAGTTCACAAAGTGGCCAGAGGTGGAAGCAGTGAGAAAGGTGACTGCTTAGTCGGCTGTCAAGTTTTTCAAAGGACTGGTCTGCCGTTTTGGTGTGCCAAACAGAGTCATCACCGACAACGTCACGTAGTTCACAAGCCACACCTTCATGCAATACATTCAAGACCTCGGCAGCAAGGTTTGTTTTGCTTCCGTGGCACACCCACGGAGCAACGGCCAAGCGGAGAGGGCAAATGCTGAAGTATTGCGAGGCCTGAGGACAACGACTTTTGACAAGCTGCACAAGAGCAGAAGGCGCTGGATTGATGAACTGCCGGCGGTTCTTTGGTCGATCAGGACGATGCCAAATCGAGCTACCGGCCAGACACCTTTTGCCCTGGTATACGGGGCAGAAGCAGTTCTCCCCACATAACTCATATACGGGTCACCTCGAGTGCTCGCTTATGATGAGCTTGAGCAATAGTCGTTGCGCCAAGATGACGTGACGCTCCTTGAGGAAGATCGTCTTTGGGCGGCTGTGAGAGCGGCATGCTACCAGCAAGCCTTGCGCCGCTACCATAGCCGCAAGGTTCATGCCCGAAGCTTTGAGGATGGCGACCTTGTTCTTCGGCACGTTCAGTCGGCCAAGAATTCCAACAAGTTGACGCCAAAGTGGGAAGTCCCTTATCGGGTAATACGAGTCACTAGGCCTGGCGCAGTCCGCCTGGAGACCGAGGATGCCGTACCAGTGAGCAACTCCTGGAACATCGAGCATCTTCACAAGTTTTACCCATAAGGCGCGGCTTGTCGGGCCTCCCAGCAAGCCACCTTTTGTACGAGCTTTGCCGCAAGGCATGTGACCCTTTGTACAAAGCCAGGCGCAGACCCTGAGCGAGAATAAATGAAGCGCTGGTGCCCTAAGTTGTAGCATGCATGCTAGGTCGAGTCTCGTCCTTGGTTAGGGTTGATAGTGCTTAGCGACGGCTAACCCCTAGCTTAGAGGTCGAGTGCGCGTCTTTCTGTTCTTCTCTGTCTTCTTTTGTTCACATGACACATGAATAGCCTTGTCGAGCTGCTTTGGAAGAAAGGGGACAGACCGGCGCCCGGGCCCCGGCATGCCAGTATTGCCGGGGGCTACAAGAGCAAAGATCCACCCGCGGCATGCCAAGGTTGCGGGGGGCTGCAGATTCAGATAAGTTCTTTTTCCCTGTCATGTGTTTCGTTATGGACTGAGGTATGTGAAACCTCGCTTTTATCCTGTTATCGTGCTCCCCTCACTCCGGACCCCGGGACTCGTTTCCTGGGACCGAGTTTGGTCGTAGTCGCGGCAGCAAGGAAATGAAACGAGGAGCCTAAGCCCACCTCATCCCTGCCTCCGCCAAGCGCGTGAGATAGGTCGAGCAAAGTGGGGGGACGGCAAGGCCTGTTGCCGGACGAGAAAACGTTTATCTTAAAGATAACAAGGATTTACTCCTTGTCGTGGGTTTTACCTACGAACGAAAAGCCCGGCAAACGTCCCTTTTTCATTAAAAACATTCCGTACAGGTGCAGTTCATACGAAATGAAAAACATGAACAAAGGGATTACAAGTTGTAAAGTTGACAAAGGCCCGAAGGCTTACAAGACTAAAAAGAGATAAGATGCCCGTAATCCCTTTCTTGTCCCTCTCCTCAGGAGGCAGGTCAAGAAGGCGAAAAGGGCAAAAGGGGCGCCTAAGCGAGCTACGAGTGGCAGAAGACACCAAGAGAACATCTTGGTGGCCGTCCAAGGGCTGGATGGTGATGGCGGCGCCGGAGGCAGAGCTCGAAGACGAGGCGGTAGGACGTCAGTACGCGTTGAAGGCGTCGGTGCCCGCGTACTCCGACTTGACAGCCTTGCCGCCCGCCCTCGTCCTTTTCTGCAGCCTCCCAATGCCAGCCGCCCAAGAAGACTACCCCGAGAAGTTCAAGGAGCCGGCAACACGGATGATGGGGTCGCCGGTGCCGCTCGGAGCGGCGCCCGACGCCTTGTTGGACCCGTCATCCTGCCGCCCGCTGGCCTCGTCATCACTGCCGCTGTCCTCCTCGCCACTCTCGCTCGAGGAAGGATCTTCTTCATCAGAAGAGCTCTCCACGCAGCACCTTACGCGAGTCCCGAAGTGCCCGAAGATCTTGACGGATAAGAGGCCACCCTCCATTAGTTTGAAATGAAGAGTGAGCCCATCCGTCAAGCTGTGGAGGCGAGCGAAGGTTTTCCACCCTCGGTGGAGATACATGACGTGAGGTACGGGGAACTAGACGTCAGCCCATGTGCCGCTGATCCCGCAGCCCCTCATGTGCAACCGCAACGACTGCGGCGGATCCAGTTCCATCTCCCACGCAAATGGAGTCGGGAGGCGAAGGCGACAGCGCGGTGGCCAGTGCAGCCTGACGAAGAATTCGTAGGGGTTGTCCCCAGCGTGGCCCTCCATCAGAAGAGGAGCTGCTGGCGGGGGTAAGGCCGGCGCGCCACCCCGTCCTCCTCTTCCCCGAGCACTACGGCCTCTGCCCTGGCCTTGCCCCCTCCCCCTTCCCCTCATGGCTGGCTCTGCCACCGCGGGTGCAGGATGAGGAGGAGGAGGGACGCATTGTCGAGTGGCGACCCTCGCCGCCACCATCGAAGGACTGGGATTCCCTTTCTCCATGGTGAATGGAAGGAAGGAGCAAAAGCAGAAGGAGGAAGAAGATGGAAGAATGCGGGGTGCCATCCCCCCTTCCCGCTCTTTATAAAGGAACGGGGTTGGGGCTCGGCCGCCCCGCTCGGCCAATCAAGATACGGGAGGCGCAGGGAACCAGGACCGACCCGCTGCCCCAACCAGCGACGGCCCGGTTTCCCGCCTCCACCGTTTGCCACCCCGAGCGCATGGAAGACGCGTGGCAGACGTGCAGAACCGAGGGGACAAGTGAGGCGACCTCTCCCCACCCCGTGATCATGGGGAGTGGACGCCTTGAAGACCGCGCCTCGGCCCCATTCAGTAAATGAGCCGCGCCTCCACGCCTCCCTCCCTTTACGGGGAAGGCGCGAGCCGCCTCTTTACTACGATGTGACGCATGCTTGCGGAAAGCGCCCCACGCATGCCGCCCATGTCACGCACACCCCTCCATGCCGCGCCGCGCGCGCGGGTCGTGGGAAGCTCAGCGTGCGAAAAAATCTTACCGCGGTAAAAACAGCCCTGCCTGCCCGCGCACCGTTTTTGGGCCTGACCCAACAATGTGTCGTGCTTATGTGTGGCCCAGGCCCGGTGTCACGACCGGTTTTCCGGGTATTGATTTCCCAAAAAATGGCCCTTGTGCTCACCAGCCCCAGGATTACTGTTAGCTGATGAGGCACCAACTTGATACAGAAATTCCAAGCAAAATACAAAAATATGTAGTACAAGACCATTCTGGACTGTGAGTACAACAAATGGTTTCCAGTGGTTGATGGCGGAAGGGGTTTGTGGATCATTAGCGTCTATGGGACTCCATTTCCCACAGGAACAGCTGACCAGGTTAACTCCTATCTTCGCGAGGCGGCTATCATCATTGCGTAGGTTCCGGGGCTGTCATCGCATCGCTCCTCTCCATGCAAGCAATCTGGCCAAGACAATAGCCAGGGACAAGCCAGTGAGTACTTTGAATGTACTCGCAAACATTGTGAACACGGGTATAATATAACGGACGATAATCATGTTCTAAAATATTTTATGATCACAATGTCAGTCACAAATTAAAATCTCTGATGCATGCAAGCAGGTTATTTATATACATGGATATGCAATAACATAGTAGTAATGAAATGCACCGATCGGGTGTCTGAAGCGACGCCTCGAAAGGTTAGTAAAAAACGAGCATGCCTCAGTCGGGCATCTGAACGACACCGCATAAAGGGCTTATAATGTAAATAAATAACAGGCATGCCACAGTCGGGCGTCTCAGCGACACCACATAAAGGGCTTATAAAGTAAATCAATAACATGCATGCTACGATCAAGGCGTCTCAGCGACACCACATAAAGGGCTTATAAAGTAAATAAATAACAAGCACGCCACAGTCGGGCGTCTCAGCGACACCACATAAAGGGCTTATAAATTAGATATATAACAAGCACGCCACAGTCGGGCGTCTCAGCGACACCACATAAAGGTCTTATAAATAATCACAGTGAATATCCAGGAGGTAGAACCATCCCAGGGATACTCGATAATTCCAATAAGATAACGGGTTAGTCCATAACAAATCATGATCATCCCAAGTCACAAGTCACGATCCAAGTTCTGGTTTGACAGATTTTCCTCCGAAGACCGACACTAAGACCGACACTTGACCCATCCCAGACTGTAGTCCTTAACCATGGACACAGCTATTCGAATATATTTAACCTCTGCAGAGGGTGTACTCTTTACCCACGAGTAACGGATTCCTTTAGTCCATCGGGACTAATTCCGCCTACGATCTTTTAATTGAAAACACACCTGACTTGGACACACCAGCTTAACTTACCGGTGTCTGGAATCACCCACGACACTGTCAAGCAAAACTCTAAGCGGGAGGCTACAACCCCGCTGTAGCATGGGATCGAATTTATATCGCGCTCTAAGGGTGCCCCCTCTCGGCCCCAACCGGAAACACCCATGCCCCCGGACCAAGTGGCATGCCTACCGGCTGCACTCGGTATCATCCACTGTGGCCTCTCTGTACGGTGTGTGCTAGAAAGGAGTTGACAACTTACTGAACCGTACCCTACCTACGGCAGGGACGAGTGGCAGCACGAAACAAGTATGGGGGTTACTGGAACAAGACTCGTTCTATGGTCAACTCAGGAGGTTTAAATAATCCCTGCATGATTAGCATAACAATATATACTTCAACCAACAGACAGAATCACCACTCGACATACCTCACCATGCCGTACTGGAGACAACCGTCTCGACGGAGGACTAGGGACAAACCCGTGTCTACCCAAGACAGAGGCTTTCTCGGATTCCTTCCGGTATGCATGGAAGGCATCCGATGGTGATTATTATCACAAACATATCTAACTTCAATAGCATACATTCATCAATATGCACTCATGAGTAGAACCGTATCATCACATGAAATAACGGATACTCCGTGGTCGAGGTGGTGTTGTATCCGCATAAATAACACACATAATATTGTGTCGGGGTTCAGAATGCTTGCCTTTAAATTGTGGAGAGGCAGGGTGCATTCCAAAACTTTTGAAAGTTTTCTTCTCTCTCTCCAAAATCCCATTTTAAATAAATTGGAATTAACACACATTTTCAAAACAGCAGAAAAAAGTTATTTGAATTTTTTTCAAATAAAACTGAAAATAAACTAGACAGAATTTGAGAGAGGTAGGAAAAAGAATCAATTCATTTGGAGTTATATTTAAAAAGTTATAGCCACTCAAAGTTTAGTCAATATTCTGTTTTAAAAATAAAACAGAAAAAAGAAAAGAAAAACGTTTCGAACAGGTACACGTCGAATATGTACTTTGCTTTTATGCCTTCACTTAACCCACGTGGACCGGTACGGGGTCACTGACAGTGGGTCCAGGGACCCACTGGTCAGGTTTGACTGGTCTTCCCTCCCTCCTCTTCCTCTACCCGAGCGAAGGAGGGACTCTGGCGATGCTCGCCGGCAAACGGCGGCACCGTTCAGGAAACCGAGGCCATCCGCGGGCTCAGGGGGTCGAGGCGGTCCTATAGGTGGTCGCTATGGTCCCTGGAGTGGACGGAGTCGCCGGCGGCGAGCTCCGCAACGGCCGGTGGCCGTCGGGTAGGGTGGGGCTCTTGCCTCTGGCGGCTCCTGATCGAAATTGAGCAGGGGGATGGATTCACGAGATGAAGGGAGAGCTTCTGGTGAAGAGACTGGAGAGGGGGAGGCCCTGTTGGCGCCAGAATGAACCGGAATGAGGCGGCGGCTGTGGTTGCCGGAGAAGAAGAAGACGACCATCTCTGGTCTTTCTACTGCTACGGGAGGATCAGTGAGGGAGTGAGAGAGGCGGTATGAGGTTGCTTGAGGGCCTGGGCGAGCTCGGGGTTCCTTTATATAGCGCATCCATAGCGGTTTCGCGGCCGTGGATAAGAACGACGACGAACTGCCATTCTGTAGTGCTCAGGGCGACGTGGCGGCGACGAGCACTAGCAGACGGGCTTGAGGATAGGCTCAGGCTATTCAACGAGCGAGCTGGCGCGCTGGTGTGGTTCGGGCGGCGCCGTCCATGGCAGAGTTGTCGGGGCGGCGGTGGAAGCATGCGGTGGCGGCGTTGTAGGGCGCCAGCAGGGGGCCGGAGCGGCTCTGCGGCGAGGGAGGAGTCGGGGTGCGACTGCTAGGAGAGAGGAGGGGCCAGAACGGGTGCGGGGGTGGCGGCAACGGGACACAGCGGCTCGGTGCGCGCGCGTGCAAAACGTGTGCTCTGGGCGCGCCCTGAGCATGCACGCCAAGCGTTCGGCAAAATGTCAGGGCATGCTAGGAAGCTTAGGTGCAAACACCAATCTACAGGGCTAGGCTAAAGGCATCAAGGAGTTTAGTGGACAAGGTGGCTAGGTCATTGGATCAAGCTTAAGTGCAAACTAAAAGTCATGCCAAAGTTGGTCATGCGCTCAAGGTGTTTGACAGAATGCCAATGGCATCTAGGCAACTCTTGGGGTGGCCCAAATCTCCAGATCATAGTCTCTTTAGATGAATGAGAGGGTGGTAAGGTTAGTTTGCCAAAAGCAAAAACTTGTTAGTGCAAGTTTGTGAGAAAACTGACTCTGGACAGAAAGAAAAGGGCACTATTGCATGAACTTAAAATCCTCCAATGCACTCAATCTCCTGGTCTCATGGGTTTTGTAGGGAGGTCTATAAGTAGGAAAAATAAACATGGGTAAAAGAGCAAGATAAATTGGGGTTGCAGTACAAATCACCAAGCTGGACCAGAATGAAAAAGAGGTTGGTTCACTCAAATTTTTCAAAGGGCAACACTGGGTTTTTGCATAAAGTTGAATAATATACTCCTATTAACATCCCATAATTTTGGTGGAAGTTTTAAAGAAATATTTAAATAGGTTGTAGTGCAAAACTGCCCACTGGACCAGATTTGAAAATTTGATGTAGAGCTCAAAATATCCAAAGAATGAAATATATTTTTGCATAAAAGTGATTTAAAACATCACATGACATCCCCAAATTTTGGTGGGATTTTTAAACGAGTTTATCAAAGGGTTGCAGTGCAAATGGTACCCTAAACATTATGAAAAATCATTTTTAGAGAAATAGAGCTCAGGGAAAAATAATTATATAAAAAATTCTACTGGTAAAAGAAAATGTTTTTCTTGAGAGGTTAAACAGTTCCAATAATATAATTTGGAAAGTTTTCACCTGGGGTAAAAACTCCATAATAATAAAGAAAAGGATGGTTCTGAAATCAACAGAAAATCCAGAAAATAAAAGTTTAAGTTTCCTGGCAAAATTTTAATTCATAAAACAAGTTTAAAAATTTTGGGATGTCACAACACTACACCCCTTAAGAAAAATCTCGTCCCCGAGATTTGCTAAGTATCGTTTTTTATTTTGAAAATATAGCTCATAGCAGCTGAAACCGAACAGTTTACTCATAGCCCAAACCTGGGTACAACGCATAAGCTGCAACACATAATTAAACATAGCCATGCCGTTTACAATGAAAACGGCAAATGGATAGGGTCCCGAGAGAATGCCTCTGGCATAGGGGCATACTCTTCTTCTATTGGGGGAAGCGGGTTGACTAGTCGATGAATGCGTCTCTCCTGGTCGGATCTCAGCGGTCTGCCGATGGCGATCTGAGGATTTAAATCAGCGAGGCTCTGAAGATAACCCATTATCCGCATGGGTCAGACGCTCTTGTGCGATGACGTACTGGGCAAGGTTGGCCAGTACTGGGTCTCTCTCAATTCGTCCCCCGGGAAAATATGTTACTTCTCCGGGTGCTGCATGACTTGGGAAGTAATAATACCCTCGTTCGCTGGCATAGGGTACCGCGAATCGGAGGCGAACAAGCGCTTCGTGTGCAGCCGCTTCTATGGCCATCTGCGGAGTCGGCATGGATTTCCCCGGGAAGGAGACTTCCGTTGGGTCTTGGTTTGAGTTTACGGGGGGGAAGTGCACTACTGCCCAATATTTCGAGGTGGATGAGGTGATTCTCGATTTGAGCAGCTCGTAATGGGGTGGCTAGGTAGAACCCATGGTACTGCAGGTAAAGTCCCACAATATTTTAACAAAACTACCCGGGGTTGCATCTGGGGTTCTCAGATAAATGCTAGGGCTTGGCATGGCAAGAAATGGTTGTGTGGGTGGTGCACAAGGTGAGGGGTACTCAGCAAGGTCACGAGGTGGCCTTTTATATAGCATCCAGACTGGGTTATTTACCACAGTGAGGGGCACTATTTTGTCGGTTCTGCTCTATGGGGTCGGGGTCAAAACTACAGATACACACATCTCACAAAAGTGACGTGTTACTTTGGGCGGCGACGGGGTGGTTTTTGGTAGCTACGCCCGGAATAAAAATGTAATCGTACATCAACATACCTATGCACAACTATTATTAGAAATAGGGGCGCACATGCAGACAACATTGTGGCGATACAAGATCACACAATTACAGGGTGTGGACATACTGAGACTCGGTACTACTCGAGTGACTTAGTCCACCTCGTTTATATCTAAGCGGGCATGCCTTGTGGACGTCGTGGTTTCTCCACGGTTTTCACCGTCGGGATTTGCTAGAGGGGGTTGAGGGGTTGCAGGGTCGGGGTAGCGATGATGACCATCTCGGGGATTGTTGGCCACCATCCCGTTGGAGCGTGTTCCCAAAAAGCGACGAAGCACTTCTGGGGTCATCAAAGCACCTTGGTCGATGGCTGGGGCAGACCTCAGGGACTCGATCGAGTGTCCGAACAGCACGACTGGGTTGTCGGTGTCGGGCTCGTTCTCTCCTCTCGCCGGGGCTCGGCGAACCAGTTCTCCACGAGCTGCGATCAGATCAAGGGTGATTTGATCGAACAGTTCCTCTAGTGCACCCACATAGCGCACTAGGTGCAACAATGCGGGATCCGTCTCGTGATCTCCGTTGGCAACCTGGGGTGGCCTACCATACCCATCACGGCTGGGGTAGTAGTAGAACGAGCGACAGTTAACTCTGGGCGACAAATGCCGGAGTTGAACTATAGCCTCTCGAGCAGCTAGTTGGATGGCTTGTGGCTCAAAGGAAGTTGTCCTTCCGGTGAACCTGTAGGGGCGTTCTGGTGATAGACCCCTGCCATAGATATGCACGGTGGCCCAGAATTGACGGCTCTCACCGCTCATGGACCCTTGGTACACAACATATTCTGGGGGCTCTTCTAATGCAAAGGCACGGCGGGTGAGGTTTGCGAGCACGGTCACGAAACCTCCAAGGTTGGTTGCTGTGGTCTCATTGTGCACGACAGGGCCAGGCATTATAGCTCGGTTTTTGGGGAAGAGGCTATGTTGTGCTGTGTTGAGGCTAGTGTGCCCTTTTTATAGAAAAAGGGGACGGAGTCTTCCTTCGCACGTCTGCGGATGAGACATTATAGGCGTCGGTCACTCGCGCGTGATCGACAGGCTAGGTTGATAGGTTGGGCACCGACTATCAGAAAGGTGTCAGGCTCACTGTGTGGCTATCTTACACGAGAAGCTTGGCCGGGGTTAGGTTAAGGTCTGGTGGGTTGGTTAACCTAGGTTTATTGACCTGGCTAAGATAGGATTAGCCAATGGTCAGCCTGGCTCTGATACCAAGTTTGTCAGGACCGGATTTCCGGGTATTGATTTCCCAGAAAATGGCCCTTGTGCTCACCAGCCCCAGGATTACTGTTAGCTGATGAGGCACCAACTTGATACAGAAATTCCAAGCAAAATACAAAAATATGTAGTACAAGACCATTCTGGCCTATGAGTACAACAAATGGTTTCCAGTGGTTGATGGCGGAAGCGGTTTGTGGATCATTAGCGTCTATGGGACTCCATTTCCCACAGGAACAGTGACTGTGTTAACTCCTATCTTCGCGAGGCGGCTATCATCATTGCATAGGTTCCGGGGCTGTCATCGCATCGCTCCTCTCCATGCAAGCAATCTGGCCAAGACAATAGCCAGAGACAAGCCAGTGAGTACTTTGAATGTACTCGCAAACATTATGAACACGGGTATAATATAACGAACGATAATCATGTTCTGAAATATTTTATGATCACAATGTCGGTCAGAAATTAAAATCTCTGATGCATGCAAGCAGGTTATTTATATACATGGATATGCAATATCAGAGTAGTAATGAAATGCACCGATTGGGTGTCTGAAGCGACGCCTCGAAAGGTTAGTAAACAACGAGCATGCCTCGGTCAAGGCGTCGAGCGACACCACATAAAGGGCTTATAAGGTAAATAAATAACAGGCATGCCACAAATGAAGGCGTCTCAGCGACACCACATAAAGGGCTTATAAAGTAAATAAATAACATGCATGCCACAGTCGGGCGTCTCAGCGACACCACATAAAGGGCTTATAAAGTAAATAAATAACAAGCATGCCACAGTCGGGCGTCTCAGCGACACCACATAAATGGCTTATAAAGTAAATATATAACAAGCACGCCACAGTCGGGCGTCTCAGCGACACCACATAAAGGGCTTATAAATAATCACAATGAATATCCAGGAGGTAGAACCATCCCAGGGATACTCGATAATTCCAATAAGATAACGGGTTAGTCCATAACAAATAATGATCATCACAAGTCACAAGTCACGATCCAAGTTCTGGTTTGACAGTTTTTCCTCCGAAGACCGACACTAAGACCGACACTTGACCCATCCCAGACTGTAGTCCTTAACCATGGACACGGCTATTCGAATATATTTAACCTCTGCAGAGGGTGTACTCTTTACCCACGAGTAACGGATTCCTTTAGTCCATCGGGGCTAATTCCGTCTACGGTCTTTTAATTGAAAACACACCTGACTTGCACACACCGGCTTAACTTACCGGTGTTTGGAATCACCCACGGTACGTGTCAAGCAAAACTCTAAGCGGGGAGGCTACAACCCCGCGTAGCATGGGATCAAATTTATATCGCGCGCTCTAAGGGGTGCCCCCCTCTCAGTCCCAACCGGAAACACCCATGCCCCCGGACCAAGTGGCATGCCTACCGGCTGCAGTCGGTATCATCCACTGTGGCCTCTCCGCAGTGTGTGCTAGAAAGGGGTTGACAACTTATCGAACTGCACTTACCTACGGCAGGGACGAGTGGCAGCACGAAACAAGTATGGGGGTTACTGGAACAAGACTCGTTCTATGGTCGACTCAGGAGGTTTAAATATTCCCTGCATGATTAGCATAACAATATATACTTCAACCAACAGACAGAATCACCACTACATACCTCACCATGCCGTACTGGACACAACCATCTCGACGGAGGACTAGGGACAAACCCGTGTCTACCCATGTCGGGGAGGCTGATCGGACCCACGAACACCTATGGGGCCGGCGGACCAGGCCCCTTTTGGTTCGGAGGGGGGCGGAGACCGCACGAAGAGCGGATCGAGGCGAAGCACACTAGCGGTTTTACCCAGCTTCGGAGCTCTCCGGAGAGATAATACTCCTACTGCTGCTTGTCTGGTTTGTATTGTGTTCTTGCTAGGGAGCGATGAGAGCTACAAGACCTAGCGTGAGTGTGTTCTCTGGTTACGTTGGAATCGAACTGAACCGAACCCCCCCCCCCCTACATTGCGCATGGGCCTCCTTTTATATGCTCAAGGGGTCTCCGACAGGTGGCAACGTAGATGAGGGTACAAATGGAAAAACAGTAGTTGGTACACCTACTTGAACAAAGGTACAAGGTGCAATATACCTAACCCCGACGGCAAGGGACAAAAGCATTAAATGCCCGCCCTCGTCCGCCTAAACAAAGGCAACAGGGACCATCAGGAGCGCCACCGTTTGCCACGATGGTGGGCTTGTCAGCGCCGCTTATCGCTGCTCCCCGCTGGCTGCACAGCCTCTTGACACGCGCGCATGGAATGATCCCATGGCGACACGTTGGTAGATGAGCTGGAGCGGAGATGAAGAGAGGTTGCCTGCCGCGGCAAATGCCTTGCCGCGGCTGAATGCTTGTCGCGTCCGGAAGCTTGTCGCGCTCCGAGCCTTCCCGGCAAGCTCCTCTTGCCAGGGTCTTGTCTTCTGCGTGCCTTGAGTGGCCTTCCCGGCAAGCTCCTCTTGCCGGGGCCCTGTCTTCTTGGTTAAATACTTTGTTCTTGAATGGTTCCAAAGGAACCACGGAGGATCTTGGCGGTGACCAGGCAAGCCTTGCAGCGAGTGCTGCAACTGCACAGGCACGAGTTCGGGATACTAGGGTACCCCTACTCTAGTACACCGACAGGAGCTCCCGGGCCTGGGCCGCACACGGTGCCGAGCGCTGTCGGGCCAGGCCCAAAACAGTGCACGGTCACACGCGGCCTTGATCACGCCGTAACTCACCCCGGACCCACCACGTCCCCCACTAACGGCATGCACCGAACGTGGCGTCGTGTGAGAGATCGTGGGCGAGGTCGTGGGGGTTTCTTTATTAGGAAAAGCGGAACGTCCGCCCCCTCTCCCTCCTTATAAACAGGGGAAACAGGGGCAGGTCGCCCACCTCGCCATTGTTGTCTTGTCTCGAAAACCACCGCCTCTCCCCTCTACTTCATTAGTGCGAAGAGAGCAGAGCTCCGCCCCCTTTCGCCACAAGCACACACAACGCCGTCGACCTCCTCCACCGCCTCCGACATGGCTCCGAAAGCCGACAAGGGAAGGGCGTGAATCGGCCGAGGCGCAGCTCATGGGCGCCGAAAAGGAGCGAGCCATCTTCGCCCCAGCTCGACGCAAAGGAGCTGAGGAGGGCTTCTAGCTCTTCCGGTCGACGGAGACGCGGCGCACTCAGCACGAAGGTACTCCCGCCACCGCTTCGGAATTAGCCCCAACTGGGTATCCTTTCTTTGCCCTTCTCTTCTATTGCGGGCTCGCCGCCTCTTCTCTCGAAGTTCTTTGCGACATTATGAACACATACGGGTTCCGCCTCCTTGATTTCAGCCCCAACGCCATTTCGACCATGGCCGTGCACACCTTTGCGAAAAAACTTTGTTAGGATCCACCCCAACGTAGCCCTCTTCCGCCACTTCTTCATGCCCGCGTTGAGAGAGGGGAGCCGCTTGCCGGAGGGATTGCTTGGGTCTCTGTGGTCGGCAAGAAAGAAGCGTATCTGGAAGGAGAGTTCCGCAGCAAGTGGGAGGAGTGGAGAGCCAACTGGTGTTGGATCGTAGAGGAGAACCCGCAGCCCTTCACTGCCGTGCGCCAAGCCCCAATAGTGCGCAGCAACGATTGGAGCAACTTGGCACCGGAGGATGCTAGGTTGAAGATAGCTGTGACCCGGATTTTGCGCCTCAGGCTTGCCGGACTCACCGTAGGCGCAGTTGGCGCAGACTTCCTTCGCCGCCAGACGCTTCCCTTGCAGGAGAGGAGGAGGCCTGCTTGGGAGTTCCAAAATGCAGCGGACATCATGAGGCTGCGCCTGGGTCTGAACTGGAATTTCACCGTCTTGGAATTGGATGCAATGCTGCTAGAGCTGTTCAAGAATGACCCCGATCACCCCGAGTGGTTTAGGTTGCCGAGGGGGGTCGTCCCATTGTGCAACAACTCTGCGCTCGACCGCATCCGGGCCATGATGCCGTTGCCAGCGATTCTCATGGGATCGTTCCAACCTGGCAAGAGCCTTCCGACGACATCGTGCAGCAGTTCTTCGACAGCTTGGAAGAAGTGCCGATCCGCTCCGACGAGCAGAAGAAGCTCACCCGCGACACCACCAACGAAGAGATGGTGCGCATTGCCGAAATGGGACCGACGAGCAGAAGTGCCGATCTTGGACGTACTGCATGAAGGTGCGACTCATAAATTGTGTGGCGTTGTCGGTGATGATCCTGTTAGGAATTCCGAAACGGCAAACAATCGACCTGAAGAACTTGACTGCTGACTGTGCTGTCACCTTCCTCACTGCTTCCACTTTCGGCCACTTTGTGAACTTTTCGATGGCAACGTACAAGTACTCAAAGCCCCGACAGCTCGGGGAAGGGGCCGAGGATGTCGAGCCCCGCACCGAAAATGGCCGTGATAAAGGGATCGTCTGGAGAGCTTGAGCTGGCTGGTGTATCTGTTTGGAATGGAACCGCACGCTTCACACTTGGTTACTTGTGCAGTTGCATCCTGGAGGGCTGTTGGCCAAAAGAAACCTTGCCGGAACGCTTTGCCGGCAAGTGCTCTGGCGCCAATGTGGTGATCACATATGCCTCCATGTATCTCTGCCAACAGCTTTTGCCCATCTTCCCAGTGAATACACTTCAATTTCACACCGTTGAGTCTCCTTCTGTACATTGTGCTGTCGACAAACTGGTACATACTTGACTATCGGGCTACTCTTTCCGCTTCTTCTTGCTCTTCGGGAAGTTCTCCTGTCTGAAGGAAATGGACAATCTGCTGCGCCCATGCTGGAGCTTGCGACTCGACAACAAGGACTAAAGGCACATCTGCTGCTGCGGGAACATCAGCTTCCACGGCAAGAACCTGCGGCTCAGCCGGAGCTTGACGTTCCCCGGCAAGCTTGTCGGAGCAAAACTTGTCGGGAGCGTCTACTTCAACGAAACAAACCCTGGGGCTTGTCGGAGCAGACTGCCCCTCAGCTCTGTTGGTGTCGATCTTGGGGACCTTCTTGGCGGCGGCTTCGGGAAGCTCTGCCGGAAAGTAGTCACCGGAGACCAACTTTCTCTTCTTGTTCTGTCCAGTTGATGGTGTTACGGTTGGCTGAGTTAGCTTGAGCACAAAAATCCCTGGTTCCACAGGCAACTTAAGTGCAGCGCACTTTGACAGGCCATCAGCAATATCATTCTAAGCTCTTGGAACATGTTCCATTTGTAGGCCGTCAAAGTGCTCTTCTAGCTTCCTCACTTCATCAACGTAGGCTTCCATCAATGGACTCTGATAATCTTTGTTCACTTGGCGGACGACAAGCTGCGAGTCACCCCTGACAATGAGCTTCCTGATCCCAAGGTCCACTGCGATCCTAAGACCGGCAAGCAAACCTTCATACTCTGCAGTATTGTTTGTTGCTTGCTCCTTGGGAAAGTGCATCTGGACTACGTACTTGATGTGCTCTCCAGTGGGTGCTATAAGCAGCTTGCCAGCACCGGTGCCTTCCAGCGAGAAGGCACCATCAAAGTACATTAGCCACTCTTTGCTTGCTTCCTTGACGGGAATGCTCGTCTCTAGAATTTCTTCATCTGGTGTTGGCGTCCACTCTGCTATGAACTCCGCCAATGCTCGCTTCCGGATAGTTGAAGTGCTTTCAAACTTGAGGCCAAAGCTTGATAGTTCTAGTGCCCACTCGACAATCCCGCCTGCTGCTTCGGATTCTGCAGTATCCTCTTCAGTGAAAGCGAGTGACAACTGTGATCTCATGTGCTTGGAAGTAATGGCGCAGCTTTCTCGAGGCCATGAGGAGGCCGAAAAGCAATTTCTGCACACCGTAGTACCTTGACCTAGCCTCGCAGAAGGGAACTGACAAAGTAAACTGGGCGCTGCACCATCCTTTTCTGCATCTGCTCATGCGTGTGCGCAGATCCGTCCTTGTCGGGACTAGAGCTTGTCGGCGAAGCCCCCTGCTTGTCGCCGGATGTGTCTGCCGTGGTTGCTAGCTCAGCATCCGCCTCCCTCTCTGCTACTAATGCAGCACTAACCACTTGATTGGTTGCCGCTATATATAGCAGCAACTTCTCTTGTGGCTTAGGTGCGACAAGTATTGGAGTGGAGGACAGGTACCCCTTTAAGTCCTGCAGCGCAGCCTCCGCTTCGGGAGTCCATTTCATTGGACCTGCCTTTTTCAAAATCTTGAAAAATGGCAGGGCGCGCTCAGCAGATCTAGAGATAAACCTGCTGAGAGCAGCTACGCAACCGGCAAGCCTTCGTACATCCTTGACGCGCGTTGGTGCTTCAATCTGCTCGATGGCCTTGATCTTGCCGGGATTAGCCTCAATCCCCCGCTGAGACACGAAGAACCCGAGAAGCTTGCCGGAAGGGACTCCAAACACGCACTTCTCGAGGTTGAGCTTGAGGTTGATCTTGCGCAGATTTGCAAAGGTCTCATCCAAATATTGAACCAGAGTCGCTTTGTCCTTGCTCTTGACCACTATGTCATCCATGTAGGCTTCTACATTTCTGTGCATTTGCGGCTCAAAAGCATCATGAACTACCCTTGCAAACGATGAACCAGCATTCTTCAAACCGAAAGGCATCCGTATGAAACAGTATGTGCCACATGGAGTAATGAATGCGATTTTCTCCTCATCTTCTTCTGCCATGAAGATCTGATGATATCCTGAATATGCATCAAGAAACGAAAGCAAATCACATCCGGCCGTGGAGTCAACAATCTGGTCGATGCGCGGCAAGGGAAATGGATCTTTGGGACAAGCTTTATTAACATCCGTGAAGTCAATAAAAAGTCTCCATTTTCCATTTGCCTTTGGCGACGACTACGTGATTGGCCAACCACGAGGGATGGAGCACTCCTCCGACAAGGCCTGCTGCTTCCAATTTCTTGATCTCTTCTGCGATGAACTCTTGACGCTCCACCGCTTGTTTTCGACTTTCGCTTGACGGGCGCGCATGAGGACAAACGGCCGACGGTGCTCAATTACTTTCACAGGAACACGGGGATGTCGACGGTTGCCATGCAAACACGCCGACATTCCCCGGAGGAAAGCAACGAGCGCCTTTCCTATTTGGGGGTCGAGAGAGGCAATCGATGGTGAAGGTACCACGATGCCGTCCTCCTTGGCGGACACCTTCTTGGTCTTTGGCGGAGCTGCCATCGCCTTCTTGCACTTGCGGTGGAGCTCAATGGTGCGTCCTCGACGGTAGCGCAACACTCGAAGAGGTGCGCTTGCCGGAGTGGGCATCAGAGCTCTTGCCGGACTTGGTCTTCTTCTTCCCCCCGGGAGCTTCAGCGGCAAGTGTCTTGCTTTCTGTTCCAGCTGCTGCATCCCGGTATATCTTGTCGGCGCAGATAAGAGCATCCTTCTTGTCGCCATGGACAGAGATGATGCTTATCGAGCCTGGCATCTTGAGTAAGTTGTAGGCATAGTGAGAGGCTGCCATGAACTTGGCGAGTGCTGGACGGCCAAGTATCCCATTGTAAGCAATGGGAAATCAGCAACGTCTAATGTGACCCTCTCAGTCCTAAAGTTCAGCTTGCTGCCAAATGTTACCGGCAACGTGATCTTCCCTTTCGGCTTGGTCCTTCCCGGATTGATTCCTTGGAATGTGCCAGTCTCTTCGAGCTCATGTCGGGGATCCGAAGCTTCGGAGCACCGCGGAGGAGATCGGATTCAAGCCGCCCGCCGTCAACTAGCATCTTGGTGACCTTGAGGTTGCGGATAGTTGGTGAGACCAACATCGGCAGGCACCCGACCGCAGTTATGCGATCAGGGTGGTCCTCAATATCAAAGATGATAGGCATGCCGGACCACTTCAGAGGCTTGCGTGACTCTACGGATGGTTCCGCTGCATTGACCTCCCGCATCCACTGCTTGAGTTGGCGGTGGGAAGTATGCAGGGAAGCACCTCCGTCAACGCAGAGAACCTCTGTGGCTTTCTGAAACTCCTGCTCATCGGCGTCATCATCATCCATGTCTTCATCGTCGTCTTCGTCTTCATCCTTGTCGCGGCTGCGGGGAGGCCTGTCTCCTTGCCGCTGCTTGGCCTTGCCGCGGCGTCCACCCCGGCCGGGACGTTTCTTGCTGGCTCCTCCAGCACCTTCCTGGGCCTTCTCCTTGTCGCGCCGCTCGTACTCAGCCTTCTGCTGTTCAACAAGCTGCTCGACCTTCTTGCAGCTCTGGAGGTCATGGCCCTTGGTGCGGTGGATCTTGCAGTACTACTTGCCGGAGCCATCCTGCTTGTCGGCGGCCGCCACAGACTGGTGGTTGGCGTCGGCGGCAACCTCCTTGCCGGAGCCACCAGCCTTGGCGTTCTTGTCGCCACCTTCGTTGCCGGACTGCTCAACAGCTAGCACTTCTCCGCCTTTTCTTCTTCCTGTTGCCCGCCGCCGCTCTTCTTTGCCGGGCGTTCTCCTCATTGTCGATCCTGCTTCGCATTCTCTCTGGAGTCTCCTCCTTCCTCAAAGACGTGCACACTTGTCGGCCAAGGCATACAGCTCACCGACGTCCTTGACTTTGCACATCGCCATCTCCTCCCTCATCCTGCAGTTCCGCATGTTACGATGAAACGCGCTGATCACCTTGGCAGGTGGACATCTGGGATGTTGTAGTGCACACGGCTGAATCTCTGAATGAACTTGCGCAGGGACTCTCCTTCCTTCTGGGCGAGCAGATGAAGGTCACTTTCTTGGCCATGAGGCTTGTGGTCGCCTGTAAAGGCGCCAACAAACTGATGGCATAGATCTGCCCAAGAAGATATGGAGTTGTCCGGCAAGTGCATGAGCCGGGACCTGACATTGGGCTTGAGTATCAGCGGGAAGTAGTTGGCAAGGATCTTGTCGTCTCGTCCCCCCGCAGCTTGCACCGCGTATAGATGCTGAGGAACTCCGACGGATGCGTCCTGCCATCGTACTTCTCTGGCACGTCCGGCTTGAAGTTTTTCTTGCTGGGCCACTGGACTTGCCGCAGCTCACGAGTGAACGCAGGGCAACCTACCGCGTACGGCAAGTCGCCTGGTTCCTCCGGCGCGTGCATGTCAACAGAGGGCCCGGCACGCTTGTCGGACTGACGTCGCGCTTCTCTTCGGCGCTCGATTCGAGTTCGAGCGTCTTCTTGCTGTCGATCGTGCAGCACTTGGCGCTGATCGCGCTGAGCTCGTGGATCCGACGACGCAGTGGAGTCGCTGTCGAGGTGGATCCGGCGAGTCGGCGACCTTGGCCTTCGGGGTGGACAGTGCATGGTGGTTACACCCCCACCGGTCTCGTCGCCACCGGCTCGCGTTTGGCGTTCTTGCCGCGGCAGCGACGCACTCGGTTGCCGCGGAGCGTCGCCGTTAAGCGGCCGATGAGACTACGTATTGTGGCCCTCCACTCGTCGACCTTGTCGGCCGTTGAGGGTAATCGAGGAGCAGATTGAGCTCTCGCCAGAGCTTCGCTGGAGTAGTGGGTGGCAATGGCGCGACGACGCGAGGAGCGGATATGCTCGGACTTCTATCTATGTTAGAAGGAGCAGCATCCCGCCCAGTGACCGTATCTCGCTTCGTGCCAGGCATGTTGGCGTGCACGCTGGTCTTGAGGGTCTCGAGATCCTCGGCTCCATCTCGGTCCAACGAGCGTATGGCATTGTTTGCCATGGCCGCTGTCGGTCCCAGCGCCTCCTGAGACGGGCGCGGTACATGTATGGACGCCGAGGTCTGCGCGGCCTTGTCCTTGGCCTTGGCAGCAGCGTGAGCGCCCCTGTTGCCGTCCGTCCTCCCGCCGGCGTCTACCCCACCACCTGTTTGCTCCGGTGGCGGTGGGTTCGGCAGCGGGGCTTCTGCCGCCGAAGCCTTCTTCTTCGGTGGCATGTTGATGAAGATGTCAAAGATGTCGCTCGTGTGAACGTCAGATCAGGTTCACACAACCTCGACGCCCCCTACCTGGCACGCCAAAGATGTCGGGGAGGCTGATCGGACCCACGAACACCTATGGGGCGGCGTGCGAGCCCCTTTTTGGTTCGGAGGGCGGAGACCGCGAAGAGCGGATCGAGGCGGTTACACGAAGCGGTTTTACCCAGCTTCGGAGCTCTCCGGAGAGATAATACTCCTACTGCTGCTTGTCTGGTTTGTATTGTGTTCTTTCTAGAGAGCGATGAGAGCTACAAGACCTAGCGTGAGTGTGTTCTTTGGTTACGTTGGAATCAAACTGAACAGAACCCCCCCCCCCCTACGTTGCGCATGGGCCTCCTTTTATATGCTCAAGGGGTCTCCGACAGGTGGCAACGTAGATGAGGGTACAAATGGAAAAACGATAGTTGGTACACCTACTTGAGCGATTATGCGATTGCAATATACCTAACCACGACGGCAAGGGACAAAAGCATTAAATGCCCGTCCCCCGCCGCTAAACAAAGGCAACAGGGACCGTCAGGAGCGCCACCATTTGCCACAATGGCGGGCTTGTCAGCGCCGCTTATCGCTGCTCCCCGCTGGCTGCACAGCCTCTTGACACGCGCGCATGGAATGATCCCATGGCGACACGTTGGTAGATGAGCTGGAGCGGAGATGAAGAGAGGTTGCCTGCCGCGGCAAATGCTTTGCCGCGGCTGAATCCTTGTCGCGTCCGGAGGCTTGTCGCGCTCCGAGCCTTCCCGGCAAGCTCCTCTTGCCGGGGTCTTGTCTTCTGCGTGCCTTGAGTGGCCTTCCCGGCAAGCTCCTCTTGCCGGGGCCCTGTCTTCTTGGTTAAATACTTTGTTCTTGAATGGTTCCAAAGGAACCACGGAGGATCTTGGCGGTGACCAGGCAAGCCTTGCCGCGGGGTGCTACAACTGCCCGTGCACGAGTTCGGGATACTAGGGTACCCCTACTCTAGTACACCGACAACCCAAGATAGAGGCTTTCCCGGATTCCTTCCGGCATGCATGGAAGGCATCCGATGGTGATTATTATCACAAACATATCTAACTTCAATAGCATGCATTCATCAATATGCACTCATGAGTAGAACCGTATCACCACATGAAATAACGGATACTCCGTGTCGAGGTGGTGTTGTATCCGTACAAATAACACACATAATATTATGTCGGGGTTCGGAATGCTTGCCTTTAAGTTGTGGAGAGGCAGTGTGCATTCCAAAACTTTTGAAAGTTTTCTTCTCTCTCTCCAAAATCCTATTTTAAATAAATTGGAATTAACACACATTTTCAAAACAGCACAACAAAGTTGTTTGAATTTTTTTCAAATAAAACTGAAGATAAACTAGACAGAATTTGAGAGAGGTAGGAAAAAGAATCAATTCATTTGGAGTTATATTTAAAAAGTTATAGCCACTCAAAGTTTAGTCAATATTCTCTTTTTAAAATAAAACAGAAAAAAGAAAAGAAAAACGTTTCGAACAGGTACACGTCGAATACATACTTTGCTTTTACGCCTTCACTTAACCCACGTGGACTGGTGCGGGGTCGCTGACAGTGGGTCCAGGGACCCACTGGTCAGGTTTGACTGGTCTTCCCTCCCTCCTCTTCCTTTGCCCGAGCGGAGGCGGGACTCCGGTGATGCTCGCTGGCGAACGGCGGCACCGTTCGGGAAACCGAGGCCATCCGCGGGTTCAGGGGGTCGAGGCGGTCCTATCGGTGGTCGCTATGGTCCCTGGAGTGGACGGAGTCGCCGGCGGCGAGCTCCGCAGCGGCCGGTGGCCGTCGGGTAGGGTGGGGCTCTTGCCTCTGGCGGCTCCTGATCGAAATTGAGCAGGGGGATGGATTCACGAGATGAAGGGAGAGCTTCTGGTGAAGAGAGTGGAGAGGGGGAGGCCCTGTTGGCGCCGGAATGAACCGGAACGAGGCGGCGTCTGTGGTTGCCGGAGAAGAAGAAGAAGACCATCTCTGGTCTTTCTACTGCTACGGGAGGATGAGTGAGGGAGTGAGAGAGGCGGTATGAGGTTGTTTGAGGGCCTGGGCAAGCTCGGGGCTCCTTTATATAGCGCATCCATGGCGGTTCCGCGGCCGTGGATAAGAACTATGGCGACCCGCCGTTCTGTAGTGGTGGCGACGACGAGCACTAGCAGACGGGCTTGAGGATAGGCTCGGGCTGTTCAACGAGCGAGCTGGCGCGCTGGTGTGGCTCGGGCGGCGCCGTCCATGAAAGAGCTTTCGGGGCGGCGGTGGCGGCATGCGGTGGCGGCACTGTAGGGCGCCAGGAGGGGGCCGGAGCGGCTCTGCGGCTAGGGAGGAGTCAGGGTGCGACTGCTGGGAGAGAGGAGGGGCCAGAACGGGTGCGGGGGTGGCGGCAACGGGACGCGGCGGCTTGGTGCGTGCGTGTGCAAAACGTGCGCTCTGGGCGCGCCCAGAACGTGCACGCCAAGCGTTCGGCAAAATGTCAGGGCATGCTAGGAGGCTTGGGTGCAAACACCAATCAACAGGGCTAGGCTAAGGGCATCAAGGAGTTTAGTGGACAAGGTGGCTAGGTCATTGGATCAAGCTCACAATGCAAACTAAAAGTCATGCCAAAGTTGGTCATGCGCCCAAGGTGTTTGACAGAATGCCAATGGCATCTAGGCAACTCTTGGGGTGGCCCAAATCTCCAGATCATAGTCTCTTTAGATGAATGAGAGGGTGGTAAGGTTAGTTTGCCAAAAGCAAAAACTTGTTAGTGCAAGTTTGTGAGAAAACTGACTCTGGACAGAAAGAAAAGGGCACTATTGCATGCACTTAAAATCCTCCAATGTACTCAATCTCCTGGTCTCAAGGGTTTTGTAGGGAGGTCTATAAGTAGGAAAAAGAATCATGTGTAAAAGAGCAAGATAAATTGGGGTTGCAGTACAAATCACCAAGCTGGACCAGAATGAAAAAGAGGTTGATTCACTCAATTTTTTCAAAGGGCAACACTGGGTTTTTTCATAAAGTTGAATAATATACTCCTATTAACATCCCATAATTTTTGTGGAAGTTTTAAAGAAATATTTAAATAGGTTGTAGTGCAAAATTGCCCATTGGACCAGATATGAAAATTTGATGTAGAGCTCAAAATATCCAAAGAATGAAATATATTTTTGCATAAAAGTGATTTAAAAACATCACATGACATCCCCAAATTTTGGTGGGATTTTTAAATGAGTTTATCAAAGGGTTGCAGTGCAAATGGTACCCTAAACCTTATGAAAAATCATTTTTAGAGAAATAGAGCTCAGGGAAAAATAATTATATAAAAAATTCTACTGATAAAAGAATTTTTTTTCTTGAGAGGTTAAACAAGTCCAATAATATAATTTGGAAAGTTTTCACCTGGGGTAAAAACAATATAATAATAAAGAAAAGGATGGTTCTGAAATCAAAAGAAAATCCAGAAAATAAAAGTTTAAGTTTCCTGGCAAAATTTTAATTCATAAAACAATGTTAAAATTTTTGGGGTGTCACACCCGGGGGCTCCTGTCGGTGTACAAAACTAGGGGCACATTTTTGTACCCCTTTACCTATGCACGGGCAGTCGAAGCCACGCCCACGGCCACGCCAAGCTGAGCGGAGGAGGTAAGCCGAGGTAAGACCAAAGCCCAAGACAAAGCAAAGCAACGACATGGACCAAGGCCACAAAGATCAGATGGGCGAAGCAGGTTTCCCCGGCAAGGATCCTTGCCGGGGCGGCCCCAGCGGCCCCGGCAAGACCCTTGCCGGGGCAGCTCGCCCACGCCAGCCGAGCGAGCCACCCTCGAGCCCACCAAAACTCAACACATGTGTTGGGACAGGGCTCGGGAGGCACCTCTATGGTGGCATGCAGATCTTTGTGAAGACAAAGAATAGTCAAGATCAAGTGAGGATGGGAAAGCAGCCATCCTCACCGAAGGAACCCACAAGACCCCCGGCAAGATCATTGCCGGGGACGCCTGCGCGCCATGGCAAGACCCTTGCCGGGCCACCCGGCAAGGCCTTCGCCGAGCGTGCCAGCAGGGCCACCATCAGGCCCTCACCAGCCAAGTCCCCACCGCCGTTCGCATGCATATGCCGACCCAACCAGCTGGGCAGGCACCTGCGTGGCTACATGCAGCCCTTCGTGGAGGCTCCACCACAGCGCCACCCCAGCTGCCTGCCTGCCTACATGGCACCGCATCCACCGCTGGCCAGGGCGCGTGTCGAAGCTTGGAGGAGCGTTGACGGACGGGACGGACCACACCCCCGTCCCCAATAAAGTGAGAGGACACCTGTCGGTGTCAAAACCGGCGGATCTTGGGTAGGGGGTCCCGAACTGTGCGTCTAGGCGGATGGTAACAGGAGACAAGGGACACGATGTTTTTACCCAGGTTCGGGCCCTCTCGATAGAGGTAAAACCCTACTCCTTCTTGATTAATATTGATGATATGGGTAGTACAAGAGTAGATGTACCACGAGATCAGAGGCTAAACCTAGAAGCTAGCCTATGGTATGATTGTTGTTAGATCCACGGACTAAAACCCTCCGGTTTATATAGGCACCGAAGAGGGTTAGGGTTAGACAGAGTCGGTTACAATGGAAGGAGATCTACATATCCGTATCGCCAAGCTTGCCTTCACGCCAAGGAAAGTCCCATCCGGACACGGGACGAAGTCTTCAATCTTGTATCTTCATAGTCCAGGAGTCCGGCCAACGGTCATAGTCCGGCCATCCGGACACCCCCTAATCCAGGACTCCCTTAGTAGCCCCTAAACCAGGCTTCAATGACGACGAGTCCGGCGCGCATATTGTCTTCGACATTGCAAGGCGGGTTCTTCATCCGAATACTTCATACAAGATTTTGAACACCAGGATAGTGTCCGGCTCTGTAAAACAAGTTCCACATACCACCGTAGAGAGAATAATCTTTACACAAATCTGCTGACGTATTCCGCAGCGTGACATCACACCACGGCCAGGCCTTTATTCGAATCGTTTTTACTGTCCCACCTCAGCGCGTTTAGCGAGGCGGTTTCCTTGGCACGTCTTGTCAAAGCGGAGATCGTGCCCCCTTATTCCGGGATTCTCATCAATACGGGCGTGGGTAACCCAACCGCGCCATTGATTACGGTGCTTGGGAGACAAGCGAGTTTTACCAAGCTGGTGGGGACACATAGCTTCGCCCGTCCATATAAGGGGATAAGGATCCACCTTTTCACCTACGCCTTCTTCCTCCTTTGCTCATCCATTTCCGCGCACTCGAGCTCCAGCGCCCAAATCCGCACTCCCCACCTCAACCTTCTCCAACCATGTCTGGAGCGGGAGGCAAGTGGATGGCCTCCTCCATCACGGAGGGGCAAGTCAAAAAGCTGTGGAAGGCCGGATACTTGTCCGGTGACATCGCGCATCGGCTCCCCGATAAGGGGCAGTTCATCCCCACCCCCAGGCCCCATGAGAGGGTGGTGTTCCTCACCCACTTCCTCTGCGGACTAGGTTTTCCAATTCACCCATTTGTCCGGGGGCTCATGTTCTACTACGGCCTGGATTTCCATGATCTGGCCCCGAATTTCATCCTCGACATCTCGGCGTTCATCGTCGTGTGCGAGGCCTTCCTCTGCATCCAGCCCCACTTTGGTTTATGGCTGAAGATATTTAACTTCAAGCCGAAGGTAGTGGGCGGCCAAGCTAGTCTTGAGGCGCCATGGTGGGCCGGATGGCCAACGTCCTATGGCTCGAGGGCTCCTTTGTGGAGACAATAAAGGGGTGGCAATCGGGGTGGTTCTACATCACCGAGCCGCGCGATTCTAAATGGGCGGCGGCCCCTAAGTTCCGATCTGGCTTCCCCACATGGCTCACCTCCTGGAAGGAGACGGGCCTAACATGGGGTGATTCAGAAGAGCTGACCGGACTCCAAACCTGCGTCCAAAATCTGGTGAACAAGAATCTCAAGCTTGTCGACGTAGTCCAGGTCATGCTCATCCGACGGATTCTCCCATGCCAATAACGGGCCTTCAAATTGTGGGAGTTTGATCCGGCACAACACCAAACCTTGAACAAGCTCTTCGACACTACGTACGAAGATGCCTGGAATGTGCTGTTCAAGGGCGCCGTGGCTCCCGCATCCGCTACCGAAGATCGCGGATTCAGCTCGCGGCGTCAGGCCAACGAGGTAAGCTATTCTACCCTTTACGGGACTCTTGTTTTTCATAGTTTGACTCTATGTGGGATCTAAACTCCCTTACCTTTGACAGGACTGGCAGAATACGTCCGGGCAGGTTAACTGTCCGGCTCCTTTGCCAGAAGACCCAGCGGACGCCCGCTTGACGGGGCTGCTGGTTCCGGCACCTCACGTGGTGCCGGAGAAGAAGGCCAAGAAGAAGGCCACGGGGACTCAAAGGAGTGCCCGGCGCCAGGTGTTGTCGGACTCATCGTCCGACGACTCTGAGGCAGAATCCTCCCATGAAAACGAGGAGGAAGAAAAAGAAGCCTCTCCCCCAGCGGGGGGAGAGAAGAAAAGGAAGGCCGCCCCGACCGGGGAGGCTGGAGGGTCCAAGAAAGGAAGGACCCTTCCTCCGGACTTATCCACCAATGCCGACGACGACGAAGAGGAGTGGCCATTGAGGGCCAAGCCCCTGGCGAGATCGTAAGTGTCCGGATACCAGAATAACTCATGGCTTTTCATTTGTCGCATAGTGTCTTCTCACGCCAAATACAACCATGTAGACCGCCCAAGGACGAGCTCGCCGTTTCGTCGAGCGGCTCCCTGGATTCGTCGGATGTGAATAGCACTTCACTTCTGACCGCCTCCTCTCCTCGTGACGCCTTGACGCAGCCTTGGTGGAGTCCCAAAGGGGCCCAGCCAGAGGAGGTCGCCCTGGAGGCGCCGCAAAGGCGACCTCCGGGACTCCGGGCGCAAAGGGGATAAACCCCCAAAGGGCTCTAGGTCCGGACCTAGTCCGGACTCCGCACCGGAACCTTCAGAGGTTCTGGAGTCCGGCAGGCGGTCCCTTCGTAAGAAGGGCAAGACTGTGACACCGGAGGCCTCCGTCCAACCGGAGGCGCCGGATAGCTTGCTGGAGGCGCTTAACGGCGCCTCCATCGACAAGGAGCACCGCGCTGTTATGAGTGCGGTGATCCAGAAAGTTCAGTCCGCCAAGAGCGGGCTGACTGAAGCCTGTACCAGCCTTCTAACAGGCTTTGAGGTATGTATTTAATATATATATATATAGAAATATTACCGCATAGACAGTAGCCCCTGATGCTCAGTTTGGTGTTCGGAAAGAAAAGCCGAACTGAGGATCTAAAAAGATATACACAGGAGTCTAAAATAAGTATGTCAATATGGGAATGCAGGCTGCGGTGCTGACCTCTGTCGTACTGAATGCGGAGGTCAATGCATTGAAGCAGAGCCTCGAGCGGTCCAAGAACGAGCTCGGCCTTGCCAAGAAGCAGCTCGAGGACAAGGAAGGTAAGTAATACCTTATGGGAGTATATAAAAGATGTGGTTGCAAAAAATGACAGGACTAACGTGAGTATTGCAGGGGCCACGAACGAGGTGGCGACCCTGAAGGAGGCGGTGTCCCGGGCCGAAATCAATGCAGCCACGGAGCGCACCGAGCGAGAGAAGCAGGAGGCACGGGGTGGCGGAGGTGCGGCAAGAGCTCCAGGCTCTCATGAAAAAACACAAAAGTTTGGAGCATGACTCGAAGACTCGAGAGTCCGAGCTCGCCTCGGCTCTTGAGAGTGCCAAAGCTGCTAAGGCCGAGGCCCGAAAAGCCCTGCAGGAGATTGAGGCGATGAAGAAGATAGCGGCGGGTAAGGCATTCTTTATGCAAATCAAGCACATGAAAGTGAATTATGTGTTACTTACCCGAATCCGGAGCTCTCCAGGAGCATTCACAGATCTGCCCCGCAGTGCGTCCGATGCTGCCGCATTCTACCGAGCCAAGGAGGGGAGCTCGACTGAGAAGGTGTTCTGGTCTCAGTATGCTGAGGCCAGACATCCGGTGCCCTTGAGCGACCAGCTGAAGCAGCTGGTCGAGCTCCATAAGGTGGCTGAACAGGCCATGAAGGGCCTCATAGTTCGTCTGTGGCCCAAGGAAGCCATGCCTGGGAGCTACTTCGGGCTAGTGCGGCGGCTGGTGGACGCCTGTCCGTGGATTGAAGTCGTTAAGCGCTCCGTCTGCAACGAAGGTGCCCGTAGGGCCCTTGCCCGTGCTAAAGTGCACTGGGGCAAGATGGATGCTGAGAAGCTTGTGACGGACGGACCACCACCGGGTAAGGAGCATCGCAAGCCTGAGATGTATTATGAGGGCGTCCTGAAGGGTGCCCGCCTTATAGCGGGCGAATGCTCCAAACATGTAACTTTTGAATAAACCCGCATTTGTTATCATGTACGCTGAAAACTTGTTCATATGCGCTAAGCAACTCTTGTGAATTTCAAATATTACCGTCTGTGCGGCCGTTTATTAAATTTGAGAGATGGCGAGTCATTGGCTTCAACCCCCATGCCACGAGTGCTGGGGTGTTCGGGATAGATTTGAGCGCTCTTGTTCCCATTCTTGGGTCCTTCGAGGGAGGCGTTCAACGCAACGAACAAGGCAACCGGACTATAATGCTTGAACACTCTCACTTAGCCATAGAATTCTATAATTTTAAATTTCGGCGAAGCCCCTAGTATTCGGAAGACCGAGTTCGGGGCGCTATCCACGCCTAGGCCGGACAATGCCGGCTCCTCGCTCTAAGAGGCATAAGTCTTTAGGGACCCAAAAACCTCTCGAACAGCGACCAACTCTCGCCCTATCATGACGGTCAGTTTTAGCTTTCTCCACTGAGGTGCTTAACCCAGCTCAACCGGGGCACAATCGCAATGGTTCTCCCAGTGCTACGTTAGCCGATATAACGGAACATAAGGTACCAAAACATGGGAGCCGGGCAAACCCAACTATTGACCCAAGACACGATTCGGAGCCGATGCATATAATGATATAAGTTCGGGGTGCCGCACTTGTGAAAGTGTTCGGACTTATCACACCATATTTTGGGGTACATAAGCCCCTGGTGTATTGGTCGTACCAAAGTGTACGGGTGCAACATGTCATGAATGAACATATATAGAGAAAAAAAGGAATGCAATAATAGGCAAAAGCTATGTATTGTTTATTCGAAAGGGACTGCAATGAAAGCAGAACGATACAAATAGTGGTGTAAGCAAGGAATGGGACTGTTGAGATGTCCTCCTCCAGGGGTAAGCTTGCGGGATGTTATTTAAAACAGGTATACTGCTCGTAACAGAGACCACCTGGACACGCGACGTAGCTTTCTGCTTCCCTGGCGGTTGCATCGTGTGTTTGGTGATTCGAATGCCGGACAGGGCTTCTATAGAACGGAGTCCTGAAAGTAAGAAAAAAAAGAAAATGACACAATCGGGAGCCCCTAGTGCGGTTGAGCCGCGTTCTGGGCATGCCGTGGTCGTGCCCCTCCCCCTATGCCCATGGTATTTCCAGAGCGTAATTATATGCAGCGTAATCGGTTTCGCAATTTCGCGAGGGCTGGGGTTGGGGCCGCATTGCTCTGGCGATGCTCGGATCGTGCCAGCGGTCTTGTTGTAGGTTACTCCGGGCGCGCTTGACGGTGTCCGGACGTTTAATAGCCGGACCCGAGAAATGCCTTGAGAGGCTGCTTTGTACTTCCGCCGCGAGGCCCACCGTATGCTCCTCCGTTCAGAGAGAGTGTTCGGTGTTTCCATTGACCGTGATTACTCCTCGAGGGCCTGGCATCTTGAGCTTGAGGTATGCATAGTGCGGCACCGCATTGAACTTTGCAAATGCGGTTCGTCCGAGCAGTGCGTGATAACCGCTGCGGAACGGGACTATGTCGAAGATTAATTCCTCGCTTCGGAAGTTATCCGGGGATTCAAAGATCACTTCGAGTGTAACTAAGCCTGTACAGTTGGCCTCTACACCTGGTATGAAGGCTTTAAAGGTCGTCTTTGTGGGTTTAATCCTCGAGGGGTCTATGCCCATTTTGCACACTGTATCCTGAAAAAGCAGGTTCAGGCTGCTACCGCTGTCCATCATGACTCTAGTGAGGTGAAATCCATCAATTATTGGGTCAAGAACCAATGCGGCGAATCCGCCGTGGCGTATGTTAGTGGGGTGGTCCCTTCGATCAAAAGTGATCGGGCAGGAGGACCACGGGTTGAACTTTGGGGCGACTGGGTCCATCGCATATACGTCCCTTAGTGCACGCTTCCGCTCCCTTTTGGGTATGTGGGTTGCGTATATCATGTTCACCGTCCGCACTTGTGGGGGGGAAGCCCTTCTGTCCTCTATTGTTTGGCGGCCGGGGCTCCTCCTCGTCATCGCTATGTAGCCCCTTGTCGTTGTTTTCGTCATTTAACTTGCCTGCCTGCTTGAACACCCAACAATCCCTGTTGGTGTGGTTGGCTGGTTTTTCGGGGGTGCCGTGTATCTGGCATGAGCGATCGAGTATTCGGTCCAAATTGGACGGGCCCTGAGTATTTCTTTTGAACGGCTTTTTTCGCTGACCGGGTTTAGAGCCTCTGTATCCGGCATTGACTGCCGTATCCTCAGCATTATCGCCATTAATGCGGTGTTTGTGCTTGTTGCGACGCGACCTGCCATTGCTGTCCTTGGTATCCGAATTACCAGGGTTTTTGGTCAAGTGTTTACTACGAGCTAGCCAGTTGTGCTCTCCCGCGCAAAAGCGGGTCATGAGTGTTGTGAGGGCTGCCATGGATTTCGGCTTTTCCTGTCCTAGGTGCCGGGCAAGCCACTCATCGCGGATGTTATGTTTTCCTTCTATTTGCTTGCATCTTTGCTTGCTAAAAATCTATTGGTATGGATCCACTTAAAGTGTTCTACCTAGATCATCTTCAATCTATATGTGCTCCTGCTAAAACCCCAACTAGTTTAGTTGAGGGAAAATCTTTAGATGAGCATGCTCATTTTGTGCGTCATCATTTGTTTGAAAAGGGAAGCTCTTATGGTATCAAATAAATAGTTTGCTATGCTATGCTTGGAATCTTTGACAAATTTATGATTTTACTTGTTGCTCTAAGAACCCTAAAAAACACCTTCCCTACCTATGTGAGTTTAATGATAATGAAATCTTATCTTCTTATGCAAAGGGTGTTTATAGTTACTATGATATTGAACAAATTGAAGAATTTGTCATTTTTAAGGGTGCTCATGAAGTTGATTCTTTGATTGAAAAGTATGATATTACTCTCTACAAATCTTAAAATTCGGACATACTTAAATATAGCTATGAAAACTATGCTCATAATGTATATGTCCAAGAATTTATTGAAAGAATGACCGTTGCTTTGGAAGAAAATAATGATATGCATGAATGTATAGATAATTATGATTCTGATGATTTGATTGAAATATCCCTTGATGAACATGATGCTTGCTATTCTTGTGGCCATGATGCCAATATTTATGAAGACGAATTTGCTATATATCCTTATGTTAAAAAAGAGATCGTTGCTATTGCACCCATACTTGATAGTTCCTTCGATGAAAAGCATGATTGCAATGATTTTACTATAAATTCTCTTGATGTCAATTGTGCTAATAATATGCAAAACCCTAAGCTTGGGATGCTAGTTTTCCTATGTCTACTACTTGTTGCAATGATCATGATTGGGGTGATTCTTCTTATGATTTTGAAAATTTATTTAAGCCCCATGACGAATATGAGATTGATAATAGTGTTTTCAATAATATTGTAAGTGGGTTTGGAAGAGTGTCAACTTTAGATCCCACATATTTGAGAATGTTCAATCTTATGGTATTTTTGATAAAAGTGGGTTTGGAGAGGTTATGACTTTAGTTAATGATAATCCCACTATTTTGGAAGAGTGTCAACTTCGCATGCATGTGGATCGTGTTGAGAATATGTTATGTTGTAGCTATTTTGTTGAATTTGCCTATGATCCTACATGTAATTATTATGAGACAGGAAAATATGGTTGTAGAAATTTTTATCTTACAAAATTACCTCTCGTCATGTCAAGATTGCTATCGTCTCTTTCTTCTTCCTTGCATATGCTAATTTTTGCTTGCTATGATAATTGTTTGCTTATAAAATGCATATGCATAGGAAGTATGTTAGACTTAGATGTGTTTATCACGTGTTCTATGATGCTCTCTTTGTTCTTTAATTCTTGTCTTTGATGTGAGCATCATTAAAATTATCAATGCCTAGCTAGGGGCGTTAAACAATAGCGCTTATTGGGAGGTAACCCAATTTTATTTTTGTTTTTTTGCTTTTTGTTCCTGTTTAGTAATAAATAATTCAAATAGCCTCTGATATGATGTGGTTTTATGTTTTAATTAGTGTTTGTGCCAAGTAGAACCTTTGGGAAGACTTGGGTGACGTCTTCTTGATCTTCTTTGTAAAAACAAAAACTTTCGCGCTCACGAGATTAGCTGCCATTTTTTTACTGGAGAGTGATTTTGAGTTGATTCTTTTCGAAGATGATTAATAGAAAATTTTCATACGTCCACCAATTTATTTCAGAATTTTTGGAGTGACAGATTACTACAGACTGTTCTGTTTTCGACAGATTCTGTTTTTCGTGTGTTGTTTGCTTATTTTGATGAACCTATGAGTAGTATCAGGGGTATGAATCATAGAAAATTTGGAATACAGCAAGTTTAACAGCAATATAAATAAATAACAAGTTCAATCAATACCTTAAAGTTGTGGTTTGCTTTCTTATACTAACGGAGCTCATGAGATTTTCTGTTTCAGTTTTGTGTTGTGAAGTTTTCAAGTTTTGGGTAAAGATTTGATGGATTTTGGAATAAGGAGTGGCAAGAGCCTAAGCTTGCGGGTGCCCAAGGCACCCCAAGGTAAAATTCAAGGACACCAAAAGCCTAAGCTTGGGGATGGCCTGGAAGGCATCCCCTCTTTCTTCCTCGTCTATCGGTAACTTTACTTGAGGCTATATTTTTATTCACCACATGATATGTGTTTTTCTTGGAGCGTCTTGTATGATTTGAGTATTTGCTTTTTAATTTACCACAATCATCCTTGCTGAATACACCTTTTGGACAGACACGCATGAACCGGAATTTATTAGAATACTCTATGTGCTTCACTTATATCTTTTGAGCTAGATAATTTTTGCTGTAGTACTTCACTTATATCTTTTAGAAACACGTTGGTGGTTTTATTTTATAGAAATTATTGATCTCTCATGCTTCACTTATATTATTTTGTGAGTCTTTTAGAACAGCATGGTAATTTGCTTTTGTCTATAAACTTAGTCCTAATATGATAGGCATCCAAGATAGGTATAATAAAAAACTTTCATATAAAATGCATTGAATACTATGAGAAGTTTGATTCCTTATGATTGTTTTGAGATATGAAGATGGTGATATTAGAGTCATGCTAGTGAGTAATTGTGAATTTGAGAAATACTTGTGTTGAGGTTTGTGAGTCCCGTAGCATGCACAAATGGTGAACCGTTATGTAACAAAGTCGGAGCATGAGATATTTTTTGATTGTCTTCCTTATGAGTGGCGGTCGGGGACGAGCGATGGTCTTTTCCTACCAATCTATCCCCCTAGGAGCATGCGCGTAGTACTTTGTTTCGATGACTAATAGATTTTTGCAATAAGTATGTGAGTTCTTTATGATTAATGTTGAGTCCATGGATTATACGCACTCTCACCCTTCCACCATTGCTAGCCTCTCTAGTGCCGCGTAACTTTCGCCGATACCA
Organism: Aegilops bicornis; assembly: GCA_021605145.1. Taxonomy (NCBI): domain Eukaryota; kingdom Viridiplantae; phylum Streptophyta; class Magnoliopsida; order Poales; family Poaceae; genus Aegilops; species Aegilops bicornis. The sequence continues at coordinate 294,923,544 of CM038669.1, forward strand.
TACATCCACCATTACCTTCCTCAAAACATCCACCATACCTACCTATTATGGCATTTCCATAGCCATTCCGAGATATATTGCCATGCAACTTTCCACCGTTCCGTTTACTATGACACGTTTCATCATTGTCATATTGCTATGCATGATCATCTAGTTGACATCATATTTGTGGCAAAGCCACCATTCATAATTCTTTCATACATGTCACTCTTGATTCATTACACATCCCGGTACACCGGAGGCATTCACATAGAGTCATATTTTGTTCTAGCATCGAGTTGTAATTCTTGAGTTGTAAGTAAATAAAAGTGTGATGATCTTCATTATTAGAGCATTGTCCCATGTGAGGAAAGGATGATGGAGACTATGATTCCCCCACAAGTCAGGATGAGACTCCGAACGAGAAATAAACAAAAAAGAAAGAAAGAGGCCATCAAAAAGACAAAAGGCCCAAATAAAAAAATTAGAGAAAAGAGAGAAGGGGCAATGCTACTATCCTTTTACCACACTTGTGCTTCAAAGTAGCACCATGATCTTCATGATAGAGAGTCTCCTATGTTGTCACTTTCATATACTAGTGGGAATTTTTCATTACAGATCTTGGCTTGTATATTCCAATGATGGGCTTCCTCAAAATGCCCTAGGTCTTCGTGAGCAAGCGAGTTGGATGCACACCCACTTAGTTTCTTTTTGAGCTTTCATACACTTATAGCTCTAGTGCATCTGATGCATGGCAATCCCTACTCACTCACATTGATATCTATTGATGGGCATCTCCATAGCCCGTTGATACGCCTAGTTGATGTGATACTATCTCCTTCCTTTTGTCTTCTCCACAACCACCATATTCTATTCCACCTATAGTGTTATGTCCATGGCTCACGCTCATGTATTGCGCGAAGATTGAAAAAGTTTGAGAACATCAAAAGTATGAAACAATTGCTTGGCTTGTCATCGGGGTTGTGCATGATTTAAGTTTTTTGTGTGATGAAGATGGAGCATAGTCAGACTATATGATTTTGTAGGGATAAGCTTTCTTTGGCCATGTTATTTTGAGAAGACATAATTGCCTTGTTAGTATGCTTGAAGTATTATTATTTTTATGTCATTATTAAACTTTTGTTTTGAATCATATGGATCTGAATATTCATGCCACAATAAAGAAGATTACATCAATAATTATGTTAGGTAGCATTCCACATCAAAAATTCTGTTTTTATCATTTACCTACTCGAGGATGAGCAGGAATTAATCTTGGGGATGCTTGATACGTCTCCAACGTATCTATAATTTTTGATTGTTCCATGCTATTATATTATCTGTTTTGGATATTTAATGGGCTTTAATATGCTCTTTTACATTATTTTTGGGACTAACCTAATAACCGGAGGCCCAGTGCCAGTTTCTGTTTTTTGCCTATTTTAGTGTATTGCAGATAGGGAAATCAAACTGAGTCCAAACGGAATGAAACTTCCGTGATGATATTTCTTGGACGAGGCAATTCAGAAGACTTGGAGTTGAAGTCTGGAACTCCGTGAGGCGTCCACGAGGCAGGGGGCGCGCCCAGGGGGTAGGCACGCCCCCACCCTCGTGGGCCCCACGGACCTCCACCGACCTATTTCTTCAGCCTATATATACCCTTATGCCCTAAAAACATCAGGGGAGCCACGAAACCAATTTTCCCCGCCGCATGTCAGGACCCCGATTCCAAGTCACATCGACCTAGCCGGTAACACCTCATATCACTTTGCGGCCTCACGCACGGTATTCCCACGGGTGTCGCCTTACCATGGCCCGGGACCGTTTGCGCCTTTTGGCTCACGTATATGATAGTGTCGCTAGCATCCACATGACAAAGAACCCGGGCCGACATGGCTAGTCGTGAACCCAAAGCGGCGCTAACCCATGGGGACAGGCATACATGAATCACATCGAGCATGTCGGTCATCAACGCATGAATTCAGAATGTAGCACTGGGCTAACAGGACTCCGGTATCCCGGGCTATAGCAGGCTAGGCAGGACTCTGAATATCACTGCGTGACATTTCCCCGAAGGGACATACATAGGAATGAAGTGAAGCACATGCCGGCCAGTCAAGTGTCCAAGCAGTAGTGCTGGGCTAGCAGGACTCCGGTGAACGGTCATGGCAGACTACTACTATCGCCGGAAGCACGAGACTACATTTCCCCATATGAGAGGCTGCCAAGGATAAACAACTAGTTTGACGGATCCCACTCATACCAAGCATTTCAATCATACACGCAATATGCCCGATATGAGTACATACAACAAGGCATCACAACAAAACTCTACAACTCAAAGTACTTTATTTAAGAGGCTCCGAGGAGCCATACATAACATATCCATACAGGTAGGGGTCACATGACCCAACACTCAAGTCATACAAACATATAAGCACATGCGGAAGCAAACTAGTCTGAGTACAGACTCTAAAAAGAAAGAAAGCTTGTTGAAACCCTTCTATCTACAATGGCCCTTCACAAGCCTTGGATCACCACATCGGTGGCTAGTTCACTCGTCGATGTCAAGGTCTACATAAAACACATAGGAGGGGGCAGTGTTGACGTCTGAAAAACATTAATTAAGCAAACATGAGTACGGAGGTACTCAAGAAGTCTTACTCTGAGAATCCTATCATACATGCACATTCTCAAGAAGGTGGTGGAGTTATTCGCAGCAAGCCAGCTTTGACTCTTGGCTAATCTATCCTACATGACACCACTTGAAAAGCATTTGTCGCACACGAGTCCACTATTCACCATCACAATACTCCACCGTGGATCCTCTCTCGTCAACCCACGAGAGGGCCATCCGCGGCACTCACACTTATCTTGAGACTTTTAGTAGTATCCATTTGCTTGTCTATGGACTGTTATAGGCAACCCAGAAGTCCTTCTCCGTGGACACGGCTATTCGAATAGATCATATTAACCCTGCAGGGGTGTACTTCTTCACACACGCTCTCACCACTTACCGCCGTCGGCCACAGCCTACCTAAACACTCAAGTCCCTAGTCCAGGTTTATCGCCTATTCAGGTTCCATCCGCAGGGAGTCCGGCCGAGGTTTCCCATACAGCCCCGAACGATGTGTGCAGGGTTCCCGAGATACCAAACAGGCACTCGGTACAAGGGCCACGGTGTATCTACCGCATCATAGCCCACCCCTAGGGTCAGCGCTACGCATGGCCTCCAACACATATCCTACAAACACCAGAAACTAGTTGCAACTCCTGGACAGAGAACAAGGGTGGTTAAGAAGCCGAGAGGGTCCATTGGTTTCGGCCCAATGCGTGGTAGTAACTGTTTCATGGATCACAAACACAGAACTCAGTTCTTAGGGACGGCTTCAATGAAACAACCCACCATGTACTCCTACATGGCCTCTCATCGATACCTTTACCAAAACGTGTTCAACACTTTCACTCTCGAACCCGACACAACCTTTCACTCCAGTTCATCATCCCGATGAGCGGACTGACACAACTCTAAGCATAGCAAGCATAGCATGGTAGGAATCACAAACATGGCTCAATCAACTCCTACACATACTAGTGGGTTTCATCTAATTCTTGTGGCAATGACAGGTCATGCAAAGGAAGTGGGTTCAACTACAAAGACACACAACAGTTTGAATCGCGTTGTCTTAATGCACGATGAAACAAGAGCAGAAGCGAGAACATGGGTTTGTATTGGAATGATCAATGGGTTGCTTGCCTGATGGAGTGGTGGTAGGATACTGCCCTTCAGACGGATATTCGGGATTATCCTCGGAGACAGGACCTATCACGAAAGACATACCGAAAATAAACACACATGGCAATATGCAACAATATGATGCATGCTATGACATGGCAATATGGATGTGTGTTGGCCTAATGCAAGCTGAAACAAAAAGGGATGAACTCATTTGAATCAAAGATTCAAATGCTAGCTCACTTAAAATAGCCCTAAAGGTGTATTATCCTATTCTGCTTAAACAGCAAGGTTAACTTGTTTTATCATGCATGAAACCTGTACCAATGGATAGAATTGATTTCTTTGCGTCGACAAGAATGCGTCAGGTGATGTCATAGTCAACGGGACGCCCAGTCAAACCCGGTGATGGGTCCCGCATGTCAGCATAATTAGTTTAACTAAATATTGATTAAAACTAATCCTAATTAGTTAACAGGGCTGGGCCCCACCTGTCATAGACTCAACAGAGTCAACCAGGGCCCACCCGTGGTCAAAGTCAAAGTCGGCTGCACTGGCGTTTAGCCGCCGGCGAGCCAGCCAAGCGGAAGTGGTTTTAGCGTTCCGGCCACCAAATGGGTCATGAAGGCATCTAAGTGGAGCCGGGGACAAGCCGCAGCTCTTGGTGGAGTTAGTTGGGGTCGGGGCGGCAGGAATCGGTGCCGGCTACGACCTAGGCGGCCGCCGGAGTTCGGCTGGAGGCGAAATCGAGCTATGTTGCGCGGTGAGGATCGTGGAGTAGTGGGATAGGCCCTACGAGATGAGATGAGTGCGATGGACACCGAGAGGTGGCCGGTGGATGGCCGGGAGCACGTCGGCGACGAGCTCCGCGGCGGCGGGTGCGGTTGAGCTCCGTGCGGTCACTACACAGCTCGGGAGCGAGAGAGGGAAGGAGGAGAAGATAGCTAGGCTCACGGGGCACTCGGAGAAGCACTCAGTGCGGCCGGGGACGGACTGATGCGACGGCGGCGTTGAAGGGGATCTCCGGCGACGGCGGGGTCGGGCGAGGTCGGTGCAGTGGCCTCGGGCTACTCGAGCACTCGGGCTCGGCTAGCTCGGCGAAGAGGAGGGCGGAGCTCCTAGACACGGCGAGGCAGAGCACGGACGGCGGGAGGCGTGACTACGGCTGACGGCGTGGCTCGGTGGCGTCGACCATGGCTGGGAACGCGAGGGAGGTGCTAGGAAGGAAGAGAGATGTCGTGGTTCGGGGAGAGAGGGGAGTGATCCGTCGGTCGCGCGATGAGGGAGGCGGCGGCGACCAGTGCGTGGCACCCATGCGGTGCTCGCCGCCGAGCACACTGCCTGCTGGCCGAGCCAAACAGCTCATTGGCCTTGGCCTGGGCAGTTGGGGCGCCGGTAAGATTTCTATTCTGTTTTTCTTTTTCTATTTTTCTGCAACTTTTTGGAGTTTTTAAAAATACTTAAACAGTTCCAAAATTCACCAAACTGTTCCTGATCCATAGTTGGAATATTTCCAACATGAAACATTTTAGTTTGGGAATATTTGGGCATTTGAAATATTTTATATAATTTTAAATGCCCAAACTCGAATACTTATGATTTAATTCAAAGACCTTAAGATGTCCTAGAAAATTGTGCACCACTTTTGGCAGAGGCTCTAAACCAAAGCAAAGGTGATGAGCATTTTAGAAGGGCATTTCAGGTTCATTGAAAATAATTTTAGTAACCCTAGTTGGATTCAAAAGGGGTTCTGGGGGTTCTGTCCTTCCCATTTCAAATTTCAAATGAAAGTTAAACATGATGCACACACTAATGCATGGACTAGCTAGGATGTGACAACTCACCCCCACTCAAAAGAATCTCGTCCCGAGATTTAGGGTCCGTTGCGAAAAAGGTGGGATACTCAAGTCGAAGACGATCCTCCCTTTCCCAAGCTGCTTCTTGCTCGGAATGGTTTGACCATTGAACCTTTGGAAACTTGATATTCTTACGTCGAGTGGTACGCTCGGCTTGATCAAGAATACGAACGGGATATTCTCGATAGGTGAGGTTATCTTGGAGATCAAGCGTTTCGTGGTCCACTCCACGGATAGGATCCGAGAAGCAACGCCTGAGTTGGGAAACGTGGAAGACATCATGGACTCTGGAAAGATGCAGAGGTAGTTCAATTGGTAGGCAACTTCTCCTCGTTTGGCAAGAATGCGAAAGGGTCCAATGTAACGAGGAGCCAACTTGCCCTTGATACCGAATCGATGGGTTCCCTTCAAAGGAGTAACCGAAGGTAAGCCTTCTCGCCAATTTCATAAGCCATAGGCTTATGCTTGCGATCATATTGACTCTTTTGACGAGATTGGGCTGTTTTCAATTTCTCACGAATAACGCATAAACCTGTTTTTACGCTTCTGAATCATATCCGGGCCAAAGAGTTGTCTCTCCCGGTTTACGACCCGATTAAGAGGCGTTCGACATTTCCGTCCATAAAGAACTTGAAAGGAGCTTTGCCCAAGCTAGCTTGATAACTATTGTTATAAGCGAACTCGGCGAATGGAAGGCATTTCTCCCAATTCATGCCGAAAGAGATGATGAAGCTTCGAAGCATATCCTCTAGGATCTGATTGACTCGTTCTACTTGACCACTTGATTGAGGGTGGAATGCGGTGCTAAAGGAGATCTGAAGTTTCCATAGCATTTGGAAACTTTCCCAAAATCGAGAGGTGAAGAGACTTCCACGGTCTGAGTTAATCTCCAATGGAACACCATGAAGAGACACTATTCGAGAGATGTACAAATCAGCTAGCTGGCTAGCGGTTATACTCTCATGAACGGGTAGGAAGTGGGCTACTTTGGAAAGGCGATCGACAACAACGAAGATAGCATTATTCCCTTTCTTGGTCCTGGGAAACCCGGTAATGAAATCCATACCGATTTTATCCCATTTCCATTCGGGAATAGCCAAAGGTTGAAGGGTACCATCAGGCTGTTGATGCTCTGCTTTAACTAGACGACAAACGTCACAAGTAGCAATGTATTGAGCGATTTCTCTCTTCATCCTAGTCCACCAAAACCTCTGGCGTAGGTATTGATACATTTTAGTACTACCGGGATGAATGGTGAGAGGAGAGTCATGAGCTTCCTTAAGGATCAATCGCCTCAGGTTGCGCACCTTGGGAACCACTAGACGGTCTCCAAAGAACACGACACCTTGTTCATCAATGGAGAAACAATCTGCGACTCCCTTCTTGATGTTTCTCTTGATGCGGGAAATTCCCGGATCTACCTTCTGTGCCTTGATGATCTGATCCGTAAGGGTAGGTTTCGCCACCAGGGTGGAAAGGAATCCTCGAGGAACAATGTTAAGATTAAGCTTACGAAATTCCTCGTGGAGAAATGGTTGACTCTGTTGCAACATCAGATTGTTACAATAAGATTTGCAACTTAGTGCGTCAGCCATGACATTGGCTTTGCCTGGGGTGTAAGATATTCCTAAGTCGTAATCTGTAATCAACTCGACCCAACGTCTTTGCCTGAGATTCAAATCCGGTTGGGTGAAGATGTATTTCAGACTTTGGTGATCAGTGTAGATTTATAGCGATTACCAAGAAGGTAATGTCGCCAGGTTTTGAGTGCATGAACCACTCTGCAAGCTCTAGATCGTGTGTGGGATAGTTATCCTCATGTGGGCGAATAGCCGAGAAGTGTAGGCAATCACATGACGATCTTGCATGAGTATGCAACCCAGTCCTTGTCGCGAGGCGCCGCAATAGATAATAAAGTCCTTAGAAAAATCTGGTGGAACAAATGCGAGCGCAGATGTCGAGCGTCTTTTCAGTTCTGAAAGCTGAACTTCGCCTTTGTGGCGTCCATTCGAACTTCTTATCTTTCTTGAGGAGTCGGTTAGAGGTTTAGCAACTTTACAGAAATTCTCGACGAAGCGGCAGCAATAGCTCGCTAAACCGAGGAAACTCCGAACTTGCTTGACCGATTCAGGTGGAGTCCAGTCAAGGACGGCTTGAACTCGCTCGGGATTGACACAATGCCCTTACCGGAGATTACATGGCCTAGGTAGGTCACTTCTGGTAACCAGAATTCACACTAGAGAATTTGGCATAAAGGCGATGCTCTCGAAGTTTCATCAACACTAGCCTTAGATGTTCGGCATGTTCTTCCTCATTCTTGGAGTAGATGAGTATATCATCGAGGTATACCACGACGAATTTATCCAAATACTCCATGAAGATTGAGTTCATTAACCGAGAGAAGGTGGCTGGAGCATTGGTTAATCCGAAGGACATGACGGTGTACTCGTATTGGCCATAACGAGTAACAAAGGCCGTTTTAGGAATGTCCCCGTTCTTGATTTTGATTTGATGGTAGCCCAACCTCAAATCCATCTTTGAAAAAACTAAGGATCCAGCGAGCTGATCATACAGATCGTTGATCCTGGGGAGCGGATACTTGTTCTTGATAGTGACCAAATTGACAGGTCGGTAATCCGCAACCATCCGATCCGTTCCATCCTTCTTCTTGACGAAGAGGACGGGGCAAGCCCATGGAGATGAACTAGGACGGATGAAACCCTTTTGCAAGGACTCATCGAGTTGTTTCTTAAGTTCGGCTAGTTCTAGGGGTGCCATCTTATAAGGTCTTCTAGAAATTGGGACGGTTCCGGGGATAAGATCTATCACGAACTCGACATCCCTGTCAGGTGGAACACCTGGCAGTTCTTCTGGAAAGACATCCGGAAAATCACGGACTACCGGAATATCTTCGAGGTCTGGAAGGGGGTTGGCATTTAAGGAGTATAGCTGGCGCTTGGCCACTCGTGTTAAAACATTAACTGTCTTGCCCGAAGGATGGGTGAGTTGAACAGTTCTAGTAGAGCAGTCAATCTTAGCGTAATGGGCTGATATCCAGTCCATACCCAAGATGATGTTTATGTCCGAGGACTTGAGAGCTATTAGAGAAGCAAGAAACACTAATCTGTCGACAAGAATTTCATTCCCATGACTTATTCTAGAGGTTTGCCATCTAGAACCAGGGGTCTGAATTTCCATGGAGGTGTGCATGTCACAGAATGTGGTGTTGTGCAATCGAGCGTAGCTCTCGAAATAAATGAATGAGATGCTCCGGTATCAAAAAGAACAGTTGCGGATGACAATTAACAAGGATCGCATCGAGAAACGGCGTTGGGGTCCTCATAGGTTTCCTCGGCTGAAACATAGTTGACGTGGCCACAGCGATGGCAGCTGGTTTAGCATAGAGCACCTTTCTGCCGGCTTACCACGGCCAACAGACTTTCCGATCCGACCGGGTTGTTGCAGGGGACACTCACGGATGTAGTGGCCCGTCTCTGCACACTTGAAGCAAGTTATCATGTTGGGGCGTGGAGCAGCATTAGCAGCGGGGCCTCCATAAGTCTTGGGCGGTACATACTGCTGGTTGGGGCGAGGCGCCTCAAAGGATGGCCTCGGAGTGAACCTGGGTGGCAGAGCAGTATTTGGAATCCAAACTCGGCGCTTCTGAGATCCAGAGCCGGATGAAGATCCAGAGTCACGGGAGTGCTTGCGTGAAGCCTCAAAGTCAGACTGTCCAGTTTCAGCACTGATAGCCTTATTGACTAACTTCGGAAAGGAGGTGCACTCGTGCAGACGAAGATCACGGCGAAGCTCCGAGCTAAGTCCCTTGCGGAACCTTGCGTGCTTCTTGGCGTCGGTAGAAACCTCTTCAGGAGCATAACGAGCTAAATTCCCAAACTCACGGCTGTAAGTATCCACTGTCAGCCTACCTTGGGTGAAATTAAAGAATTCCTCCCTCTTATGATCCATGAGACCTTCTGGGATGTGATGCTCACGGAAAGCGGCACTGAATTCAGCCCAAGTAGTAATTTGTCCAACCGGACGCATAGCCTCATAATTCTCCCACCAAAGGCTAGCAGGGCCTTCGAGGTGATAAGCGGCAAAAGTAACGTTATCAGCTTCAGCCACGTTGGCAGAATGTAGCTTGTGGGTGATGCTGCGAAGCCAATCATCCGCATCAAGAGGCTCAACGGAATATTTGAACTTCGGTGGATACAGCTTGACGAAATCATTGAGTGACACCAGATCATTTCTTGGCTGGCGTGCGGTGTTTTGCTCAATCCGCTCCGATGGCGATTGGGCTCACGCTTATTTCGTTCCGCCTCCAACATAACCTTGGCCAAAGATGGCGGTTGAGGCAGATTTACATTCCTGGCTGCGCTGGCTTCTCCTTGCTCCGGAGCAGCAGGATTGTTGCGGGTGTTGACCATCCTAGGAAACAAAACAACGGTTTAAACCAGGATGGCAGAATTTAGCAAGGAAGTGCGGAATGTAATGGAAAACACGGAATGCAGAGATGTTCATCCGTATGACATGGTAATATAAAAACTGCCGTATATATACCAACGGTCATACACACCATTCATAGTTTAGTATAAGCCCGACAGGGTACAACTATAGTGAAAGGCGTTACATCTCATCGGAAGCATTCCAACTCCTATACATTATTTTTCTACACTTCCGGAATGATACACACTAAGTCATATTCCACAGGTCACGCAGGACGGTGGAAATACAACTATTACAATACTAGGGATACTACTACTAACTCAGACAGCCCCGTAGTAGTCCTCATAGAAGTCACCATCCAAGCCTGGAAGTGGAACATGATCATCCAGGAAGCAGGGCGATCCTGTGGAGCTTGCGGACCATAGGGACTTCGGATGTGGCCGTGGTCCAACAAGCGGCGGCAGACGAGGTCCACGAGGAGGAGTGATGCCTCCAACCTCACGCCACTCCATAAAGTCCGGCAGACCAGCCCATACAGGTGCAAGTCCCTCATGTCCATGTATCCGGCTTGCACGGCAGGTGCAAACCGAGTCAGAGTAGCCCAGTGATCAGAACGGGCATTAAAGAGCTCCATACGCAAGGCTCGGTTTTCACGGTCCTTGTCTTCCAGCATCTCTATAGTAGTGCGAAGGAGTGAGTCCTCATGGGATGCATCGATGTATATACCCTGAAGGTAGCCATGCGCCCTAGGGAGGGATGCTGGCATGTAGCGGAAATCGGTGTTGCACAGCAAGGCAGTTCTGGCTCGAATAATAGTCATCATTGAATAGGCTGCATCTTGCACGGACATCCCAATAGTGATCCCAAGTCCATAAGAACAGTGGAGCGGTTCAGTAGCTCCGGAATAAGATGGATATATCCTGACCGTGCACAAATATTGGCTTTGATTAAAATCCCTAAACTGCTCCTCGACGGTATATTCAGGATACCATCGGTAACCGGTCTCGACCATCACCCGAACCAACATTGCCGTGTGACCACACACACCAATGCAACAGGTCAGACGAACCACTTGGTTACGAGAGGCGGTGGCCATCTGAAAGCACAGCCACAATGCAAAGACATTAGAATTTCTAGGGAAAATCGGGCAGCATAACATCTGTAAATGCTAAAAAACAGATTTGAGACATTCATAATCAGATTGCAATACCAATCAACAACATCAAATCAAGGTTCTGGTTCAACTGATAGCATACTAAAAAGTAGTAGAAACTGAACTGAGGATGTAACCAACAATCCTATAAGTTACTACGGATTAGTAACACGTGAACCTGATAGAGAGAAGAGAGCCTAGTCCTATACCCACGTAGAATGAGAAGAGGATGACTCAGATCAGAGGGCATAAGGTAAAGGAGTAAAAAGAGCCTTACGGTCCCTCCCACAGTCAATTCCCCTACATATAACTAAAGCATTTCTAGACTCAACATCGACCAGTTTGGCTTAGCGAACCTACAGGCAACCCTGCTCTGATGCCAACGCTGTCAGGACCCCGATTCCAAGTCACATCGACCTAGCCGATAACACCTCATATCACTTTGCGGCCTCACGCACGGTATTCCCACGGGTGTCGCCTTACCATGGCCCGGGACCGCTTGCGCCTTTTGGCTCACGTATATGATAGTGTCGCTAGCATCCACATGACAAAGAACCCGGGCCGACATGGCTAGTCGTGAACCCAAAGCGGCGCTAACCCATGGGGACAGGCATACATGAATCACATCGAGCATGTCGGTCATCTATGTATGAATTCGGGCTGTAGCACTGGGCTAACAGGACTCCAGTATCCCGGGTTGTAGCAGGCTAGGCAGGACTCCGAATATCACCGCGTGACATTTCCCCGAAGGCACAGACATAGGAACGAAGTGAAGCACATGCCCGGCCAGTCAAGTGTCCAAGCGGTAGTCTTTGGGCTAGCAGGACTCCGGTGAACCGGGCTGTAGCGGACTACTATCGCTCGAAGCACGAGACTACATTTCCCCATATGAGAGGCTGCCAAGGATAAACAACTAGTTTGTCGGATCCCACTCATACCAAGCATTTCAATCATACACGCATAATATGCCCGATATGAGTACATACAACAAGGCATCACAACAAAACTCTACAACTCAAAGTACTTTATTTAAGAGGCTCTGAGGAGCCATACATAACATATCCATACAGGTAGGGGTCACATGACCCAACACTCAAGTCATACAAACATACAAGCACATGCGGAAGCAAACTAGTCTGAGTATAGACTCTAAAAAGAAAGAAAGCTTATCAAAGTCCTTCTATCTACAGTGGCCCTTCACAAGCCTTGGATCACCACCTGGGTGGCTAGTTCACTCGTCGATGTCAAGGTCTACATAAAACCATCGGAGGGGGCAGTGTTGTCGTCTGAAAAACATTAATTAAGCAAACATGAGTACGGAGGTACTCAGCAAGTCTTACCACAGAATCCTATCATACATGCATATTCTCAAGAAGGTGGTGGAGTTATTTGCAGCAAGCCGGCTTTGACTCTTGGCTAAGCTATCCTATGTGACACCACTTGAAAAGCATTTGTCGCACACGAGTCCATTAATCACCATCACAATACTCCACCGTGGATCCTCTCTCGTCAACCCACGAGAGGGCCATCCGCGGCACTCACACTTATCTTGAGACTTTTAGTAGTATCCATTTGCTTGTTTATGGAATGTTATAGGCAACCCAGAAGTCCTTCTCCGTGGACACGGCTATTCGAATAGATCATATTAACCCTGCAGGGGTGTACTTCTTCACACACGCTCTCACCACTTACCGCCGTTTACACGACATGTACTCGGCAACCTTCAAGCGGAAGCCCAACGTGGGTGTCGGCCACAGCCTACCTAAACACTCAAGTCCCTAGTCCAGGTTTATCGCCTATTCAGGTTCCATCCACAAGGAGTCCGGCCGAGGTTTCCCATACAGCCCCGAACGATGTGTGCAGGGTTCCCGAGATACCAAACGGGCACTCGGTACACCGGCCACGGTGAATCTACCGCATCATAGCCCACCCCTAGGGTCAGGGCTACGCACGGCCTCCAACACATATCCTACAAACACCAGAAACTAGTTGCAACTCCTGGACAGAGAACAAGGGTGGTTAAGAAGCCGAGAGGGTCCATTGGTTCCGGGCCCAATGCGTGGTAGTAACTGTTTCATGGATCACAAACACAGAACTCAGTTCTTAGGGACGGCTTCAATGAAACAACCCACCATGTACTCCTACATGGCCTCTCAACGATACCTTTACCAAAACGTGTTCAACACTTTCACTCTCGAACCCGACACAACCTTTCACTCCAGTTCATCATCCCGATGAGCGGACTGACACAACTCTAAGCATAGCAAGCATAGCATGGTAGGAATCACAAACATGGCTCAATCAACTCCTACACATACTAGTGGGTTTCATCTAGTTACTGTGGCAATGACAGGTCATGCAAAGGAAGTGGGTTCAACTACCGCAGCACACAAAAGTTTGAATCGCGTTGTCTTAATGCAATAAACAAGAGAAGAAGCGAGAACATGGGTTTGTATCAGAATGATCAATGGGTTGCTTGCCTGATGGAGTGGTGGTAGGATACTGCCCTTCAGACGGATATTCAGGATTATCCTCGGAGGCAGGACCTATCACGAAAGACATACCAAAAATAAACACACATGGCAATATGCAACAATATGATGCATGCTATGACATGGCAATATGGATGTGTGTTGGCCTAATGCAAGCTGAAACAAAAAGGGATGAACTCATTTGAATCAAAGATTCAAATGCTAGCTCATTTAAAATAGCCCTAAAGGTGTATTATCCTATTCTGCTTAAACAGCAAGGTTAACTTGTTTTATCATGCATGAAACCTGTACCAATGGATAGAATTGATTTACTGCGTCAGCAATGCGTCAGGGTGATGTCATAGTCAACGGGGACGTCCAGGTCAAACCTGACTGATGGGTCCCGCATGTCAGCATAATTAGTTTAACTAAATATTGATTAAAACTAATCCTAATTAGTTAACAGGGCTGGGCCCCACCTGTCATAGACTCAACAGAGTCAACCAGGGCCCACCCGTGGTAAAAGTCAAAGTCGGCTGCACCGGCGTTTAGCCGCCGGCGAGCCCGACGCGGCGGCGGAAGTGGTTTTGGCCGTTCCGGCCACCAAATGGGTCGCGGAAGGCATCTAAGTGGAGCTGGGGACAAGCCGCAGCTCTTGGTGGAGTTAGTTGGGGTCGGGGCGGCCGGAATCGGCGCCGGCGACGACCTAGGCGGCCGCCGGAGTTCGGGTGGAGGCGAACTCGAGCTATGGTGCGCGGTGAGGTGCGTGGAGTAGTGGGTTAGGCCCTACGCGATGTGGTGAGTGCGATGGACACCGAGAGGTGGCCGGTGGATGGCCGGGAGCACGTCGGCGACGAGCTCCGCGGCGGCGGGTGCGGTTGAGCTCCGTGCGGTCACTACACAGCTCGGGAGCGAGAGAGGGAAGGAGGAGAAGGTAGCTAGGCTCACGGGGCACTCGGAGAAGCACTCGGTGCGGCCGGGGACGGACTGATGCGACTGCGGCGTTGAAGGGGATCTCCGGCGACGGCGGGGTCGGGCGAGGTCGGTGCAGTGGCCTCGGGCTACTCGAGCACTCGGGCTCGGCTAGCTCGACGAAGAGGAGGGCGGCGGAGCTCCTAGACACGGCGAGACGGAGCACGGACGGCGGGGAGCGTGACTACGGCGACGGCGTGGCTCCGGTGGCGTCGGCCATGGCTGGGGAGCGCGAGGGGGAGGAGCTGGGAAGGAAGAGAGATGTCAGCGGGTTCGGGGGGAGAGAGGGGGAGTGATCCGCGTCGGTCGCGCGATGAGGGGAGCGGCGAGGCGGCGACCAGGTGCGTGGCACCCATGCGGTGCTCGCCGCCGAGCACCTGCCTGCCTGCCTGGCCGAGCCAAGCAGCTCGCTGGCGCGGCAGCTGGGCTGGGCCGGCAGGTGGGCCGGTTGGGAGGCGCCAGGTAAGATTTCTATTCTGTTTTTCTTTTTCTATTTTTCTGCAACTTTGTGGAGTTTTTAAAAATACTTAAACAGTTCCAAAATTCACCAAACTGCTCCTGGTCCATAGTTGGAATATTTCCAACATGAAACATTTTAGTTTGGGAATATTTGGCATTTGAAATATTTTATATAATTTTAAATGCCCAAACTCGAATACTTATGATTTAATTCAAAGACCTTAAGATGTCCTAGAAAATTGTGCACCACTTTTGGCAGAGGCTCTGAACCAAAGCAAAGGTGATGAGCATTTTAGAAGGGCATTTCAGGTTCATTGAAAATAATTTTAGTAACCCTAGTTGGATTCAAAAGGGGTTCTGGGGGTTCTGTCCTTCCCATTTCAAATTTCAAATGAAAGTTAAACATGATGCACACACTAATACATGGACTAGCTAGGATGTGACACCGCAACTCTCTGTACCCGTGAGATCCCATCTTGGGGCCTTTTCCGGCGCTCCGCCGGAGGGGGAATCGATCATGGAGGGCTTCTACAACAACACCATAGCCTCTCCGATGAAGCGCGAGTAGTTTACCATAGTCCTTCGGGTCCATAGTTATTAGCTAGATGGCTTCTTCTCTCTCTTTGATTCTCAATACAAAGTTCTCCTCGATGTTCTTGGAGAACTATTCGATGTAATACTCTTTTGCCGTGTGTTTGCCGAGATCTGATGAATTGTAGATTTATGAACAAGTTTATCTATGAATATTATTTGATTCTTCTCTGAATTCTTATATGCATGATTTGATATCTTTGCAAGTCTCTTCGAATTATTGATTTAGTTTGGCCTACTAGATTGATCTTTCTTGCAATGGGAGAAGTGCTTAGCTTTGGGTTCAATCTTGCGGTGTCCTTTCCCAAAGTGATGTTAGGGCAGCAAGGCACGTATTGTATTGTTGCCATCGAGGATAAAAAGATGGGTTTTATATCATTGCTTGAGTTTGTCCCTCTACATCATGTCATCTTGCTTAATGCGTTACTCCCACTACTGGAAACTGGGAATTTGCCATCAGCCAGCTCTTTGCCATCTGCAAGCTGATGGCAAAGAACGTCTTTGCCATCTGCTTATAAAAAACAAATGGCAAAGAACTGACAGATGGCAAAGAACATGGTTGCCATCAGCCAATTCTTTGCCATCAGCTAGTGGATGGCAAATAATCTTTTCCATCTCTTTGCCATCAGCTAGGTGGGTAGGGTCCAGTGCTGCAACGGCCTGTCAACCCACCTCTTTGCCATCTGCCAGCAGATGGCAAAGAATCTTTTCCATCTATTGGCAGATGGCAAAGAAGTGGGTGGAGCCCAATGGATAACGGCGTTATAACGGCCAGTAGCCCCACCTCTTTGCCATCTGCCAGCGGATGGCAAAGGCCCATATCTTGCCATCGGCCCGGGTCGGGTGATGGCAAAGAGGTCGACCCTCTCTCCCAGCCCGCCCCTCCCTCTCTCTCTCTTCCAGCCAGGCCCCACCCCCCTCTCTCTCTCTCCCAATCTCACCCACCCACCAGCTGCCCCCAACAGACCGCAGACCACAAGGCTTCGACGATCCCAGCCCGGCCTGCCACCACCGCCGCCCGCCTCCCGCCACCGCAGCCCTCCCCGCCTCCCCGCCCTCCCCCCGCCTCCCCGCCACCGCAGCCCTCCCCGCCACTCCCCGCCCCTCCCCTCCCTCCCCGCCCCTCCCGCCACTGCCCGGCCCGTCGCTCCCCGCCTCGCCCGGCCGCGTCACTCTCCTAATCGCTGCCCTCCCCGCCACCACTGCCGCCCGGCCCGTCGCTCCCTCTCTGCAAGAGATCCGCCACCTGACCCGTCCCTACAAGACCAGCCTTGGCTCCATACCTCGCCGCCTCCAAGGATGAAGAGTAGGACGATGTAAGTGTCCATATCACACATGCGCACACCCCTGAACCATCTCCACTTCATTAGAAGCAGGAATCTTAATGTTCTATGTGATGCCAGATCACTTACCCACGAGCTAGGCCGCCCGTCACCATCGGAAGTTCACAACAATGACGGATGTCCATGTGGATGATCTACTCCTACTTGGCGCCCTGATCTGTAACATTTTTTGACCCATATTGAGAGGTTGCAAGTGCGCATAATATCTGTTTGTGTAAATGCACGAGTGGAAAGACTACTCGGGGAAGATCTTGATGTGTGTGCATCTTTCTTTTGTTTGGCAGAGGTGTCCTTTATTATGGTACTCAACTGCAATTCCAAGAAGGTGTAACTCTTTCCGCTTGTTCTTCTTTTTTTTTGCTCAATGCATGCTTTAGTTTATGTTTCTTGGTGTGCAATGTGCTCAATCTATCTTTCTTTTTTTTACCAATTTTGGTCGATGGTCGATCGAGAGATGGTAGATATAGATGCAAAAAGAGAGGTGCATATTTGAGACCTTGCTTAGTATAGAAAATAACTCTATATGTGATGCTTCAAGGAAATAATGTGCATAATTAGGTCTGGTGCTTTTAACTGAACATGTTGATATGGCCATTGCTTCCTTTCGTGCTTCACCGGCGTCGATGCCACCAACCAGAAGTTGCTCCATCTTGTGATAATGTTTTTGGATTACATAGCTTGTAAAGGACAATTGATCTTCTTCATTGGTTCCAGCTATCTAAGGCAGGTGAGGATGAATGAAGGATTTGGCCAGGAACTCAATCAGACCATTGGATTGAAGCTGAAGGTATACTTTGGCTGCTTTTCCTGTCCTTTTTGTTCCTCTTTTCATGTGCGTGTAAGATATTCTCTCGCCTTTTTTTGGCTTTAGAGCCTCAAATATTATAAGCATATGTTGCCGATTAGTAGGTAATGAATTGACAATATTTTGATCTATATTGACTCTCATTCTCTATTTTCAGGGGACAATGCAAAGATATGAAGGGATGGCCTTTCGCTCGTAACCTGGTCTTTTGTTTGAAAGGGTCTAGCTTTTCTTTGTGAACTAATTATCATGATCTTATTTTGGAGTGATGGATTATTACAGATATTAGGTACTTTACTACTTATCATGATTCTATTTTGGAGCCTTATAAACCATTTTTGGTCTCTGTCATGTCGTCTCACATTATAATTTTGGTGTTACGGTGGGCAATGGTCGAATTCGGTGGCGTCGGATGCTGGCAGGTCACGGGGTTAGAGCAAAGGAACCTGACGCGGTGTTCTAAACTCAGGCGGTCATGGTCATTGACCAGGTGTTGAAGGGCTTGGTGGCAATTCTCACGGAGTAAGAATATGCGTGCAAGCGCTCATTTCTCATATGCCTGCCCACTCCTCCCTTTCATGAAGCTTTCTTTTATTTCTCCAAAATTTCTCCGAATTTGCAATGTGTAGCTCGACAAAGAAATAAGAGGAATAAGTTATGGCAAGGTTTTGGTGAAGAGCATTATTTCCCTAGCTTGTGAAAATTTTGGTCCTCGACATTGATTTCACGATTTGTGGTTCTTGGTAAATATATGACGTTGGTAATTGATCTCTTTGTGATTGTTTGTGCGTACGGTATGCTATTTCAGTTTAGATTCTTCACCATCATTAAAGTTCCATGGATCATTCAGCCTTAGTTTCTTCAAACCAGCCTTGCAATCTCCATGTTTCTTTTGAAAATTGAACCACATTACCATTTCTTCTTCTGAAAATTTTATACTCAAGATTACAAATTTGGCGGTGTAACAGTTCAACTCTAACTATATGTGTACCATACCCTCTTGACTAATAGCAGAGTCTAATTCTTCCCAAGCAGTGGCTGTCAATGTAGACTTGACATGCGTGGTTTTACTTCGCGAAGCCATTTTCTAAAATTTTGGAAGTTGGTTGGACACCATGAACTTCAATTTTGTTATATTTTGGTAGCTAATCCCTTCAGCTATATGAATCCCTCAAGAAAAGTCCACGTAGCCATAGACTCACAACTCATAATCATTCATATGTGTTCTACATATTAGTTAGCGTTTCCTCTTTTTGTATTTGGCAGACTGCCAAGATGTATGTACATTTTGTATGTGTTGACCATGGACAGTTAGATACCAAGGGTGTGTTTGGATGTGAGGCAAGGGGCAGCTCTAGCTTAGCTATGCAAGGTTAACATTGAAAATCACATGTTTATTAAAACTTAAAAGCCTAGGTGGTCGACTGTGATTTAAATTTCTTTTCCTAGGTGATGTGATGATGCCATATCTATTTATTTAACATATGGAGCTCCTACACTCATGCTATTAGCTAAGAAAAATTTACCATATATGCTGCTACTTCAATCAGATAAAACGTTATTTTTTCCATTCATATATGAACACGTTTTGGGGGAGTGAAAACCATTGATAGTTTGGGTTTATTTACTACATTGCGGAAGTGTTTCCATTGGGGCGTTCAGTTTAACATATGAACTTGGTTGACCTTTCCATCTCATAAGGAAAGCTTGCATATATGCATTTGCACGGTAGGTTTAGTATTTAAAATATGCGGATCAATTCACAGTCCAAGGCAGATGGCAAAGCATATTATATATTGTCAAGATAATCATATATGCTGCTGTTACATATATCTATTCCTATTTTTCGTGTTTTTTTAGAAGTTAATGTTGCTCTCAAGTTCACCATAATATGTATGTAATTCATCTGATTTCTTTTTCTATTATTTAGTTCCAGTAAAAAATAACAAGTTGAGTAGACCGACTAGCTTTTTGCAATTTAGGTATTGAAGGAGATCATCATAACTGCTTTTTCTTTCATGCAATAGTTCAGGTTTATTGTTCTTAGTTTTTCTGTAGTAGTTAATTTGATTGCTATGGATTAAAATCTAGAGCTACCTTATAATACTGCTTGAAAATAGCTTTGGCTCTTCACACATGGGAGTAATAGGACAGTTTATGCGTTCCTAACTTTCTTTTCTCTGTATATATATACATGGTTTTAGGATTCTATTTGTTTGCTACTGAAGCTTATGTTTTTCTTTTTCAGAATTGAGTGCGTATGAACAATGCAACGGAGGTCATGTTAACTCCTACAGCCTGATATGTTCAAATAAAGAAATACTCTTCTGAAACTATGCTCCTCCTAAGATAGACACACCTCCTGTGCATATGGTTGCAGGTTGTATCCATGCCAAGATAGCACCTTGTATGCATAAGATGGACCATATTTTGAATATACGAAAAATCAATTTATTTAGTTTTCTTGCTGTCAGAATAAGACCATGAAACCAACTTCCATCAAACACATATCTGCAGCATTATACTATGTACAGGGTGCAGATATATATTTCTTGACCAAGAAATTCCCTTCTTATGAGTCACCGACCAATATATGATTACCAGTCACCCAATTTCCTTCCTATGAACATCATACCGAAATATATATTCCTTATGCTTCAAGGATTCTATGATTGGTCTCTGAATATTCTTATTTGAATGGTTTGAAAACATAGTTCACACTCGCCCTTATGCCTCAATGTCTACATCCAAACACAGCGTTAGCTA
Source organism: Aegilops bicornis (assembly GCA_021605145.1). Classification (NCBI taxonomy): domain Eukaryota; kingdom Viridiplantae; phylum Streptophyta; class Magnoliopsida; order Poales; family Poaceae; genus Aegilops; species Aegilops bicornis. Next base: position 294,944,124 of record CM038669.1, read on the forward strand.
TTAAAGCTATTAAATTTTTTTTGCCAAAAAACTCCAATTTGCTTTGGACTGATAACATGGTCTAGACCATCTCATCCATTGTATCAGAATGCAAACTTGGTTCTCTTTTTACTCTATGTTACTACTGCAATAAAGTTATGCTTATTATAATTTTTCAGTTCAAGTGATGATGATGTTTTCATTTCTATCTTGTCATTCCAATGATAGTGATTCATTTCGGTGCACACTTATATTTGTCACTGGTTGCTGCATGACATTTCATGCTGATATTTTTAGCTGCTATATATCTCACCATTGTTTCTTTCTTGCTTAAGAGCTTGAACATTATCCAATAGATCATGGCCGAGGTTATTGCTACGGCATAAGTAGGACTTTGCAAACTGGCAACCGAAAAAAGAAGGCTCTAGTATTCAGCGACTCTTGGTGGTAGCGAACAAAAAGTAAAACGGTAGCAAGACTTCATGTTCCATCCAAAATTAGGAGGGTTATATGACTAGCTACCAGACAGAATTTGACATAGGAGAGAGCGGGGGTAATGGTATATAGGTGAATTCACCATTGATATGTCCCGAGATCTCGCTCTCGATCACCAATTGGAGGTCCTTAAAATAGCAAGGTAAAATCTTGTTGTTTCTTAGTATGAAGAGATGCCATCAAAATTGACTTCCTACTGTATGAATATTTGAATAAATCACTTTTGATCCATTTGCTAACTTGGTAAGTGGCCAGCTCATTAATATAGTATACATGCAGTCTGCTGATGTGTCTGAAAACTGATGCTATGAGTTGTGAGATAGAAATCGTTGAACCGGTGTTTAGGGATTTCAGTGGAGCACAATGCTTGCTTAATTTAAGCATCGACGTTGAATTGTTGATGCACATGGACTGATACACCTTTTGACTGTTCAATCTTGGCAGGAAATATGCACTGCTACTTCAAGTTCAGCATGACAGGTTGATGTTTAGAATATCTTGAAGAAATGAAAAAAAAATCATCTTAGATATTCATTCCTGTATTATGTTCCAATATTTTTTAGTGTATGAACATTTAAACCATATATTTCAGTCTTAGTCTGTGTAGTGCTCAAATTGCTTTGCTAGTGTGTCATCTGTGGATTATTTTGGCATGTTCAACGGTGGTCGATAAAAATTCCAAACGGCCGATGCTCAATTTATGTATCCTTTATAGCCCGGACATCGTTATGTAGTGCAACTAGCTTGCAATTGCTGTTTTTGTTGTCATGGAGTATGTGGGCATGTGGCAGCCCACATAATCCCACTTAAATTAAGTGGGCAGCATCATAATAATCTTATTCTTCTAGTCTTCTTCTTCTAACTTTCTTCTATCCCATTTTATAGATTTGCTTAAGATCACGGAAGCTTGGGTTGATGGAGTGCTTGCATTTAGTTTTGTTTTGACCTTGTGAAACTTGCTACCTATGGATGAAACTGTGTAATATTGATGAAACTATGTATATGTACGGATGAAACTTGCTACTATTGGTAACATGTGTTGGATATATATGTGTTCATGACTATTGGTAATATGTGTTGAATATGCTATATTGGTCATATAAATATATTTGTGTTTGATTTTCCGTGGAGAGGAACTGATATAAGAAAAATCAAAATTAAATGGGGCAATATAGTCACTTTGCCATCTATTTGGCAGATGGCAAAGAGCTTTGCCATCGGTGGCAGATGGCAAAGAGGCCACGTGTCATCTACACGTAAAATCTGGGCTGGCCTATTTGGGCTCTTTGCCATCCGCCAACAGATGGCAAAGCATGCAGCCTTTGCCATCTGTGGCCGATGGCAAAGAGCTCGCAGCCTTTGCCATCTATTTGGTTGATGGCAAAGTATGCCGTTAACCTCTGACGAGCTAACCCGTTAAGAGGCTTTGCCATCTGCCGCCAGATGGCAAAGCCACGATCTCTTGCCATCTCCAAATAGATGGCAAAGTTAAACTCTTTGCCATCAGCCAACAGATGGCAAAGAAGCCTTTACTGCGAGGTTTCAGACGACTTGTTTGCCATCTGCTGGCTGATGGCAAAGCCTTTGCCATCCGCCGAACATGCCTTTGCCATCTGCCATGGCAGATGGCAAAGTGCCAGATTCCAGTAGTGGATCCGTTCTTATGAACTTAATATTCTAGATGCATGCTAGATAGCGGCCGATGTGTGGAGTAATAGTAGTAGATGCAGAATCGTTTCGGTCTACTTGACACGGACGTGATGCCTATGTTCATGATCATTGCCTTAGATAACTTCATAATTATGCGCTTTTCTATCAATTGCTCGGCAGTAATTTGTTCACCCACAATAATATATGCTATCTTGAGAGAAGCCACTAGTGAAACCTATGGCCCCCGGGTCTCTTTCTTATTATATTGCATCTCTTTTATTTACATCGCATCTCGTTTACTATTTTGCTATCTTTACTTTTCCATCTATACAGCAAAAATACCAAAAATATTTATCTTACTATCTTTATAAGATCTCACTTTTGTGATTGGCCGTGAAGGTATTGACAACCCCTTTATCGTGTTGGTTGCAAGGTTCTTGATTGTTTGTGCAGGTACTAGGTGACTTGTGTGTAGTCTCCTACTGGATTGATACCTTGGTTCTCAAAAACTGAGGGAAATACTTACGCTACTTTGCTGCATCACCCTTTCCTCTTCAAGAGAAAACCAATGCATGCTCAAGAGGTAGCACCCGTCCGGTGGGTCCCTGCTGTCAGGTGGAGGAATCATTATTTTGCGTGTAATAAGGAGGCACTTCCTTGCTGCGGCCGTGGACCCAGCTGTCAGCCTCTCTATGTATAGTACTCTTCCGGTAGAAGTCCTTCCTTGACCACTTTGACCACGCCGTGCCGAGAGCACCAAGGCGGTAGACGACGACGAGGCCTAGGAAGGGGACAACGCGGAGCCGGGAAAGATGCGGCAGTGGATGCCCACGCGGAGAGGAGTACGAGGGTTCACTGGTTCGTCTGCAGTTTGAGGCTGCCGTCGCCACCGGGCCTGGCCAGTGGTGGGAGTATTAGGGGCGGTGAGGCCTCTACGGCAGCACAATCGGCCACGGGAGGCAGGAGCACGTGGCACGACCGGCGCTGGTTTTGGCGGTTGGAGCAAGAAGACCAGAGGTTGAAGAAGCACTACATCCGTTGGATGGACATCGTACGGTCACTGGAGCTAGAATCGTTCATATTGACTAAGTTGACAAAGCCCTCCATCCACGTCAACTTAGTAGGCCGACAAGTCAGCCTCCCACTATGGTGGGTCCCAGCTAGCAGGAGGAGTATTCATTTTTTTGTGTAATAAGGAGGCACTTCCTTGCATGCGAAGATATAGCTGGTGGGTCAGAGCTGTCAGCGGGGGGAACATTTTTTTTCATCAAATACAGAGGCCCATCTGGTGGTTCCCATATGTCAGGCGGAGGAATCAGTATTTTGCGCGTAATAGGGAGGCATTTCCTTGCGTGCGACCGTGGACCCAGTTGTCAGCCTCTCCACGTACAATCCACTTCCGATGGATGTCGTTCGTTGACCATGTTGAGCACCCCGCGCCGAGAGCACCAGGGCAGTGGACGACGGCGAGGCCTTGGAAGGGAGTGACACTGAGCCGGGGAAGACTCGGCAGTGGTTGCCCACGCGGTGGGGAGTACAAGGGTTGATTGGTTCGTCTGCCATCGCATGAAAATAATAGGAGGTGTAGGTGAGTAGAGGGATAGCCAGGCCAGGGATGCGAGTATGGTGGGGCCGTGAGGCCTGCCCGGCAGCACAGCCGGCCACAGGAGCCGGGAGCAGGTGGTTCCGCCGGCGCTGGTTTGGGCGGCTGGAGCAGGAAGATCAGAGACTAAAGAAGCATGATTGTCATTAGATTGACATCTAACAATCTGATGCTTGTAGAGTCGATTGTTGACTAAGTTTTTTTTTGAGAAACCTTGTGTACGCTTGAACTTAGTAGGCCCACAAGTCGGCCTCCAAATCTATGGCTGACAACATAGAGCCTGTTTGCTATTTTTTTAATAATTTGCAGCCCATTTGCTAATTCTTAAGGAATTTATTACAGCCCATTTTCTGCCAAGGACCATGGTCAAAAAGTTCAACCTTATTTTGCATATTTCTGTGGAGTCCGAACTGTTGTAATCCCGAAATGATAAACATTTATTTTTTAAGAACTTATTGATTTGCCAAAAAAATCGCTTCGTTTTTGTAAGCAAATAAGACGTGGGACAATTGAGTTAGTTTAAGGGAAAACCAGTCGTAAAAAAATCAGCGCTGGGAGGGAAAACAACAACAATAAATAAGGATGTAAATATGAAATGGGAACTTTATGTATTTTCAATATAATGATACGTGTATATGAACTAGTAAAACTATAGGTAGAGATTAGAAAACGGAAGTTGGACATGTTGTTTCAAGAGGAAAATAGAAGCTGGGCTGGGTGTTTGATTCAAAAAAAAACTGCGTGCGGATGTTCTAAGACAAAATATAACTAACGATGGCGGGCCAGAGGCCAGTAGGTACCTGCTGGATCTTTGTGCCCCGTTGTCGTCATGGGCTGGGCCTATTAAGAACAAAACCAAGCCTAGGCAGTCTACAGCCCAGTTGAAACTTGCTCGACCTGAAAAACAATATACCTGCTGGATCCCAGTTATCAGTCTGTACTTACAGAATTCTCTGGTTTCACTACAAAAAAATACACTTCCGTGATGATACGTGTTTGTCACAATAGGTCGCATTTTTTTCATGCATGTACATCCATGGTGATTTTATGACAGAATCAAGATAGTCATACTTGTGCTATCGTAGAAGTGTTCCATGACATTACCAAAATTATCATCACGGAAGTGTCCACTTCCATGACGATAAATCGCGCGTCACTGAAGTGGTTTCGTCAAGGGTGACCGACACGTGGCATCCACCTTAACGGAACATCGTTAAGCTATCGGGTCGGATTTTGGATCTAATAACCCGTTAACAACCCTGACCAATGGGAAATTTCCACGTGTAAAATTCTGATTGGCCGAAGGGAACACATGTCAGCTCATCAGTGCGCCAGATGTCCCCGTCCATTGGAGGAGACATGCCTATGATACGTCGACACGTGGCTGGACCCAACAGAGGCCCATATAGGTTAAAAAGGTCGACCCAGTCAAAGGCCCGTAGAACTTAATCAGGTACTAGTGGGCCAGCCCAATAACGGCCTGCTTAATAAAGGCCCATTTACGGCCCGAAGCCGATCCGCCCGTTAATTGTTCACCCAATATTTGGGCCCATTTACGGCCCGAAGCCAGATCTGACCCGTTAATTGTTCTCCCAATATTTGGGCCCATTTGCGGCCCGAAGCCAGATCTGGCCCGCTAATTGTTCGCCGAATATTTGGGCCCAACTATAGCCCAATGACTTTTGGCCTGTTAGAGGCCTGATGTAGAGATGGGCCCATTTCAACCCGGTGTGACTTTCGGCCTGGGAATGGTCCGTGATGCCCATGGGCCATATATGGTCCGACGGGACATCGGGCCCACTAACGCCCGTGCTAAAGGTGGCAACAGTCAAGCCCAACGTGACTTTGGGCCTGTTAAAGGCCTGTCGCGTAATTCGGCCCGTTGATGCCTGTGCTAAGCTTTCAGCCTCTTAAAGGTCCTTGATATCAGTGGGCCAACTAAGGCCCGAGATATGTTTCGGCCTGGTAACAGCCCGTGAGCTAACTGGGCCCAAAACGGCCCGGTCTACATTTCGGCCTACTGAAGGCCCATCGACGACTAGTGAAAATTGAGGCCCAACATGCATTTTGGCCTGCTAAAGGCCCGTGGTTTCATCCCGGCCGTAACAGGCCAGTACAATATTCAGCCTAGCCCAATTGTGGCCCCAATCATTCGGGCCCAAGAAAGACGCAGGCCGGCCCAATTGTGGCCCGCTAAAAACCTGGCCCGTTAGAGTCGAATGTTTCGGTCCGTCGACTACATCTGATTTTTTTGAGATAGCGAATGATGGCGATAACTAGTAGGAATTAAGAAAAACCTACTCTATACAATAAAGAAATTACGGCATAGTAACTAAGAATAAACCTACACTATACAATAAAGGATTTAAGGTATATTACATCCATCGGGCATCGAAGTTCGCCACCAAAGTGATCATAAAGTGCAACGAAGAAGCAGTGTTACAAAAATCGGGCACCATTGCAGCGTAAAAAATAATACTGAACCGAGACCACTTCCAAGACAGTTCAAGAAAGGTTAGCCTTATGGGGGAACTGCGCATAAGTCTGCCGAAAGCAAGGCTGTGAGACCGCCTAGCATGTCGGTCATAGCTTCCTGTGTAGCTGTTTAGCGATGAGGTTCTCATTAGTGTTCTCCGCAATCTTTCTTAGAGATAGGACTTCAAGTCGAAGTTGAGTTGCAGAATGCCTTTCTGCTAGAACTTGGGACTGAAGAAGTCGAACTGATTCAGATAACGAATTATGTGAGCTTGTCTGACTGTTAGTCTCAAGTAACTTGAACACTGCATCAAGACAAGACTTTGGGGTTGTTTCACTATCTTCAATATGTTTTGCTTCTTTGCTGCAATATATGTTGGGTTTGTCTCACAGCCTTCAGCAGACTTGTGCATGCCATCAGGCATATCACCCAGAAACAAAGCAGAGAGATGACAGGTTTTGCACGTGTATAAACAAACATGATAACTGCTCATTAATTCTATCCAATTTCAAATTAGAAAATAAAGAGTAAGTTCAAAAATATCAATAGCATAATTTGGCATTGTTCATAATGCGGGGAGCTTCACCACACTACTGGATTACCATGTCAACATAACAAGCATAGATGAAGGGCAAAGAAAACCATTGTATCATCTTGGATAATGTGCATGGCATGTTGTTCATATCATCAGCCACATCAGTAAGATAAAACAGGAGATGACAAGGTGCAAACGTGGGGTGCTTCACCACACACTGGATTATAGATCCACAAAAACAATCATACATATAGGGAGAATTAAGTAATGTGCATGGTATGAATAAGGAATTTGGTTTTACAAGTAAAACTTAGAACTTACGGTTCTTACGAACATGCATTTTGGTAGAAACAAAGCAAACTAAACAAAGAAGAAATGATAGGGAGTATGAGCAAATTAAATAGCAGTTGAGGATAAAGGCTTTAGAAGGACTGACTTACATTAACAGTTAAAACCGGCCTTATAATGCCCTTCTCCATGTTAAGGGAAGGATAACTCAAGAATTTCAGCACAGACTCTTCTTCATAAGCATTGCATGTACTCTACATTTTGTAGAGAGTAATTATAGATATGATAATACTGGAAGGGATAGAGGATAATGAAGATAAGATGCAGATTGATGCTACATAATCAACTACCAATCCTCGAAGTACAAGCGTTACAGGACAAAATGTCTTGACAAGAGCAATGGGCTACACTTCAAGACTTGGCATTGTTTGTGTATTCTACTTGTTGGTAAGATTAAATATAGATCTGATCTTTTTAGTACATGGTGGGCGAGGGAGATAAGATGCAGAATGCTACAAATGAACCAATCCCTCTTCCCATAATACAAGAGTGTTTTGAACACCGTGTACTTGTACAAAACGTTCTTATATTATGGGATGGAGGGAGTAGCTGTTAATGTAAGTACAGTGATAGACCACGTTCTGTCCTTACAAGAGGACTGCAGAGCTAAACCTCTTCAAAAACATTGGGTTGATTCTAAATTTATGTAAGAGTCCATACGGATCTTATAATGTCCACCAAATGGATGATTACGAGGCTAACATGTGCAGTGATGCTACATAATCAAACAACTATGAAAGTAAGTATGGTCATACAGGGCAAGAGGTACTCACAAGAGCAATGCAGTGTGCAATATAGTTGCGAGATTCTGTGATCCCTTGAGAACGAATGTTCTTCTGCTAAAAGTTTTCGTACAAGTGAGACATTAAGGCAAATGCAGAAATGTAGTTCAAATTGTGATGTGATATCATAAACAGTACCTTACGCTGCAGCCGAGACCAATGTGTAACAAGATTATTCCAGTCACCGTCGGATAAATGTAGCACCAGAGACTTTACAGAAATTTCGTTCAGAGGCTTGCCATTGAAGTGCGCTTGCCTCAGGTAGGAACGATACTTCATCAACGAGTGCTTGAAAAGCGCAACCAACCCTTGCTCGTCATCACAATCCAGTTTGCTCCTCACCTATTTAAAAGAATGAAATCTTGTGTCTTGTGCCAGCAGAAACATATGCAGAAATGACCATGAATAACATTAGTACATTACTTACGCCAGAAGTTCTTTGAGGAAGACCGGAAATTGTTCTATGTTCATGTATAATCTTTCCATGAAGGAAAGATGCACACAAAGTTCGACAACAACATAAGCTTCGTCTTCTAAACTGGGAAGAAATGGAACAGGGGTCCTATTTGCTGCAATTGGGGCTCTCTCCGGTTCAAAAAGGGATTTGGCAACCGGATTTGGTGTACTCTTTCTTTGGAATGGGGGTTTTGCGTCAGACAACTGGTGCTATGTCAACTGGCATAATCATACTGCTTTGCTGCATTGGGGTCTGCTGAGTTGGGGCATCGTAAATGACCAAATGTAGTAGGGCTAGAGTCTGCTAGAGTTGGGGTATTTTGTGGGTCGTGATATTGCAACTACACCTAATGGGCTATTTGATTTATCAGGTGCCACTACCTTTTCCAAATACTTTGTTGTGCTCCTCCACGATCAGCAATCGCCCTCTTCCTTTTGAACGTTTGATACACAAGAACAACATTTGAATGGATAAATATGGTACGATGAAGGATGGAATATGTACTGAAAATGGATAGGCGGGGCGTATTCACATACACGATGTGTAAACTAAGCTAATGGCAGTTCAACAAAGTAGAAGAAATGCAAAGCATCAATTGCAAGATATGTGCGAGCAATGTAACCTTGGAAAGTTAGAGCAAGTACCTTGATGGGTGAATAAGATAGGGCGTCTTCCTCTGACTCCTCCACTAGGGACCTACATTGATTTAGGTCTCCTCTAGCTCGTAATCCTGTTAGGATCATATTCGAGCATGAATCAGAGGTGGAGAGCGTTTGCATTGCATTGCATCCAGACTTGATTTCAGTCCCTTAATGCCAAGTTTGACAGCCATGGCATTGTTCTGCTTTATTCTTTCATGCGCGCAACGTCATAATCATTATGATGCTGTTTAGAATCTGAGATTCATGAAAACATAAAAAGTAGTCAGATTATCTATGGAATGCATTGTGGATTCAACTCGGAGAGTGTCTCCCTATAAACCCCTGCATATGCAAAGTTCACCTCCCCAACCGTGCTGACCAGACCACACACAGAAATACAAACCCCTTATGTCTCTATAACAGTGTGCACACATTTCAAAACTGAAGTAGGAACATTAGAATCATATGAAATTAATTTGAACAAATAAACTAAGAAATTATGAGTTGAGTAATGTTTAGCTTCAAGGGTGGAGTGTTGGTAGTGCGACACAAAGCAAGTAGGCAGATTGTATTCCATGTAAAAGATCGAAACCTATGTAAAAGCTGGAAATGACACTTTCTTTCTATACAATGCAGTGTTCGTTACCCACACATGATGGAAGAGATCACATAGAGAAATATTATTCACTCATGTCTACGGTTACAGTATTTAGAAACAGGGTGGTCCACCCTAAAAGAATATTGACAACAAATATGACAAGGCAAGCATAGATGTAGTGAATCAACCATTTACTTGTGAGCTTACTAGGAAAAGTATGCAGAATTGTAACTGGAGTAACAGACCATCCAAAATCTGAATGAAGAAGTTTGTCTAGCACTTATTGTTTGCAACTAATCGACATGAATAATTGGATATTATATCGAATGAGTAAGAAAGACAAGTAAAATTGTCAACTAACCTGGCTTGCAAGTAATCTGGGTCAATGTCACTACGACCAACAATCCAAAATGACTAGTTTCTGTTCCGAGGGCCGGAATTTTGAAAACCCTATGAACTTTAGAGGTACTAAAGATTACCGAAATACATCTGAACCATTAAGTGTAGGTAGCACTGAGCACACAACAAACCCTAATGACAGTCCTGCCTAATGAGTAATGAATCAATTAGAAAATGGGTGATGAGGAGTGGCTGCTGAGTATTGAGGACGTATCTCAGATAAATCAGGTTGGCTTGGTGGGTGCTGACGCCTGAGCCCTGAACGGATCGGGAAGGTAGGCACGACAGCGCCTGTGCAGCGGTGACGCTGTTGGGCGAGCGGCTCCCGGCCTCCTGTTAGTCCGTGTCTCCTCCTAGAGTCATGCCGTCTGGGACGGCAAGTCGCCAGCGAGGCAGGTGGGCTGAGGCAGTAGAGATCGGAAGCGCCTTGGCAGAGGGGAATCGGGGCCTGGGGCGATCCAAAATCCTGTGGTGGGCTGCCCACCGTGGGCACCTCAGAGATACACACCCAAGCGGCGAACATGCATTTTGAAACTAATTTAGGAACATTTAGTGACCAATTAAACAACTCGCTTTTAATAATATCGATTCAGATTTGAACAACTAAGCTTGTTTAGCTTGATGGGTGGAGCAGTGTTATTATGACACGAAGCACGTATTCTGATCGTATAGTGATCATAAAAGGGGGAAACTCTAAGCATATTTTTTTAGCAAAAGAGGGTTTCCTCTCCGAATTCTATTAAAGAAACCACCAGGAACCAACATGATCAATTAAACCCTAAGCATGATCAATTAAACCGTATTATGGCTGTGCCATGGCAGATTTGAAGCTGCAAACCGGAGAAATGATATTTAGCATCCATTGTTTGCTTCGAACTAAGAACTAAATTCTAAGAGCTGAAAAGAAAGTAGAGTAACCAAGTTAAGATCTATTTCTGGTTGAGATCAAAAGGTTGAGGAGATATGAAGTACCACCTCTCTTGCGGTGTCGTGTAGGCATCGGGGGTGCGATGGCTGTCTGTGGCGTTGAAGCAGATCTGCGACGGTAGACGGGTGCATCGGGGGATATGTCCCGTTGCGGTGGAAGAGAAGGTCGTGTGAGCAGCCCCGGCAAAGAGGACGACGGCACCGATGAAGCGAGAGGACGCGATGCAAGGCTATTGGTCCATCACCGTGGATGAGAAACGTCCATCTCTAGCAGTGGACGACGCGGTCTTGGTAGGTGCTCCGGCATGGTGGAGGACGGTGGCGATGGATGTGGTGGAGGACGGCGGCGATGGATGGGGTGGCGAATGGAGGCTGGTGTGGGGATGGGGTGTTCTAGCGCGGACGGTGTATGAATGGGAAAATGGAGGGAGAGGTACGGGGAACCATGTTTTTGGGACGCGCCTGTCTGAAATATGGGAAAGTTACGAACTTAGCCCCCGTTTAAAATTTGGACGTCTCGTTGGTTGGGGATAGGACGGTAATCTCGCATCTCGCCAATATTTGCCCAGAGCGATTTCTGGCGAGGAGAGGGTGGTTGGCGCCCATGGTTGGCGCCCATGGTGTATGAACGGGGCTGACAGGTAGGGCGGTTGTGTCACGCCTGAGTGAAGTTACAAACCTGCCCCTATTGAAAATATTTGCCTACATCGATTTCGGCCGAGTCGAGTTTGTTTTGCATCCCACCGTGTATGAATGGGGAATGGAGGGAGAAATAGAGATCTTACGGACGGGCTTGAATCAAATGAGTTTTGCCGCCCATGTTTGACGCTCACCGTGTCGGAATGGGCTCAGAGGCGGTCGTGTCACGTCTAATTGAAGTTACTAACCTACCCCTATTTAGAGCAGTGGAAATCGGGCCGATGGACTGTCCATGTAATGGGTAGACAGTAATTTCCATCTCCCAAACACTTGGCTTCGGGCAGCCGTGGGAGTGGACATTTTGCTGCTTCTTTCAATTTTGGGACAATAAGCATCCACGTTTACCTGGCAACTAAATTTGAATCCATTTTGTATTCCTATATGAATCTTTATAAATCATTCTATGTGTTTTTATATATCTTCAAAAGAACGACAAAGATGTATTCCTTGTCATATATGAATGTGGTTTACAAATGCCGATACTCAAATTCGTAAACTAGAATCCAGCTTTAAGGTGAATTCGAATATTTGGAACACTTCATGTCCAACTCAAATGTCACACGCAGCATAATGTGTACTCCCATTTAGATATGTACACAAGCGATGTATCAAGATTCAAATACCGAGTCAATCAACCAAGAATGTACAGAACTAATGTATATATAAACACTTATAGAGTATATGGATCAATAATATCAACTAACGCATTACATAAGCCAGGCCTTTGTACTTTTTTTTTGCTACAACAGCATCCTTTTTTTAGCCAGCATCTTGGCCCTTTCGATGTGTGCCACTTATGGTCCATCTATACTACTACTATTGCTGAATGCACATTCAGCCCGATTGGCATATTTGTACGTTTGGCACAGCAGTCCAAATGAAATGTCTCCGAGTCTTATCAATTAATACAGACTTGTGCTCAAATAAAATTACAAACCAAAAAACAAAAATACAATTATTACATGATCTCTAAAACAAATGGTTTGATTGATTACATGAATGACAACACAAAGGTTATTCAACTATGGAAAGAACATTTCACCTATGATTTACCAAGTAGGAATTTAATTTCCTTTTTTTCCTTCAGGGCCTTAACAATCTGGTCAGTCTCAGCTTGCTTCAATTTGAAATCCACCAAATATTTAATGGTTGTCTTGAGTACTGCTCGTGATTGTGCTGTTTGCTTCCTCAACATGTAACTTCATCTCTAAGTGCAGAAGTAGAATCTCTTTCTACCACTAGTTTAGCCTCTAGAGCATCAGCAGTTGGCAATTCATAATGCACGATTGGGCCGGTGCCACTACTGTGGGATGATGCAACGTCCATGGGGACCTCGCTCTTTGATCTTGGGCTAACCTGTTTTGCCATTAAAGTTCCGATTGGATTCAGAAAAGTTGAAGTTAGCAAAACATCTCAACTGGGAGTTATAACAACAAACCGCTTAAACAAACAAGGAATTAAAGAGTTTCAATTGGATCTGAAAAGTAGTTATTAACATCATTGTAACCCGTTGTTGCAGCAAAGCAAAGCAGTTAAACAAACAAGTAGATATTTAAGTTAAGGCAAACAGGTAATTCTTAACGATGAAGTATCAAACACATAGATAGGCGCAATCGACAATATGATTAATCGGCTATGCCATTATGTAATCAAGAGCAAACTAAATTAAGCCAAGCAACGTAATTGAACAATTTTGCAATAAGTGGCTAACTAAAATTCGAGAAGGTGTAACTGAACTTATGCTAGTTCTTTGTATAGGCACGCTGCAACTTCTTTTTTTCTTACAAGGTTGTACGAAGGAGTCCATGGCATCAATTGCTTGGATACGCAGTCCCAATACTTCTTTCTTCCCACACTGCATGGGTAAGTTGAATGGTTAATCTGGTAAGATGGTGCATCCTTGATATGTTATATGAGGACATGTAGTCAGACTAGTTGTAGCCAAACGCATCACACTGGCTTTTACTGTATATTTAATGCGATTACTTTTGGCATATCAAGATCTAAGCAATCTACAATAGGATGAAAAGACTGGCATCCTTCACATTATTGGCGAACTCAGTTCATAGAAACAAGCAATTCAACCATTCTGTGGGTAAATCAAAAGCGCCATCGAATATTTTTCACTATCCAATCATACACGCAAAAAGGGGCGACGCCACCATAGGGGCTGGTATGGGCGGCCGCCTCAGGTGGCTGGAAAGTGTGCGCCTAGTTTGAGTCGTCCAGGTTGGCCCACGCTAGTTTTGTTCGTCCTAACGCATGAGCAGGCAATGTAAAAAATGAAGAAAAATGTTTCAATTTGAATGGGCCAATAACATAAGTGCAAGGCAGTCCCTATAGCAGGCTCGCGGCCCAAACGAGCGCCTCCCATATCGATCGACAGCAGGAAAAATCCCAATTCATCCGCTCCAGCTTCCAGTTTGGTTCGCTCCTAACCTAGCCGCCGCTGGACAGACCGACACAGCACTTCCTCGCTACCGTTGGAGGGCGGTCGCTGGCTTCAAGCGAATGGAAGGACAAGAAGATGAAGATCCAACCACAGGTGTAGCTGCGCGGCAAAGACGGGCATGGCATCGAGCTTGCTCAAACGTCTGATCGCAGCTTGCAAGAGAAGCATGCGCAACGTAGCAGTACATCACATCCCCGATTATATCTAATTCAACTCTTCAATTTCTGGCCAATAGTTAAACCTGACGGTGTTGTAAAACTGCTTGTATGTAGGGAATCTATGACAAAATGAAACCAATTTCTACTTATTTTATAACTCCCCCAATCAATACTGAACTAACTGAACCTGATGTATCTAATCAAGTTTCTGGTGCAAACATACAAGCTCATGTTGTTCTTGAGCCTGAAGTGTCTAATGAACAGACTGCTAATGAAGGATTTGATGCAAACATTTTACATGCTCCGGTGATGAACATATAGTGTCTAATGAGGGATCTAATGCAAGCATTTTGCAAGCTCATTGAAGGATTTAGTGTCTAATGATGATCTACTATGTTGAGAGAGACAGAGATTTGCGAGGCATTGATGACAAGCAAATTATAGTGCATTTTCATAGCTTGAGGAAACGTCGAGGCCATCTACCGTAAAGTCCTCAGATCATGACAACATAGCATAAATACTTTTCTAATCTATTGTTTGAAACTATTGGCATACTTGTGCAGGATAGATATATTGATATGCAGTTTATGACCGGTTATACGTGCAATTACACTTCGATATTTTCAGCCAGAGAACGAATGATTCAAGCAGGTATGCACCATGTTTGTAGTCCTTGTACACCATGTTGCATTTTGTGTTTTTGGTGCTTGCATCATTTAGTGTTTATAATCTGAACTACTTTGGATCATTAGCTGGTTTTCAAAGTGCATGTAGCTTCACATTTCTCAAGTTATGTTGATTTCCGGAGTGCAAGTGCCTTCGTATTTTTTAAGTTAAATGTTCGCCTCTGGTAACTTGAATTAGTGGATCAGCCAACGCATACCTAATCATACACGAATGCCAGTCTGAATTAAATGAAATGCGAGGGACTTACGCTAGCTCGTTGTACAGGCTCACTGCAGCTCTACTTGCGCTTGGGATGTTCCATGTACAAGTCCATGTTACCACTTGCTTGGATGTACAGGCCTTGTGCTCCTTGCATCCCCCTCTGCATTTTTGAAACAGCGAATGGTTGATCAAATAAGAGGAATCGGCCTTGATGTTGTACCGGAGGACAGATACTTACAAGGTTATACGGGTGTGCAGGATGTGTACCAGATCCCGTATTGCCGTCATGCTTCACTAAAAAATGGATTTGCTTGTTTCAAATGATATCTCCAGAAGAATAAGAGTTAAATTCAGATTTGCATAGGCGTGTAAGCTAAGAGAGCAGTGAAAGGATATCCAAACATCATCGGAACAGTGCACAAGGGAGTGATGTGTGGATACCTAGTTCAGGCCGGCGTTTGGGCATGCTCGCCTAGCTAGAGTGCGGGTCACTTCAGAGCCGTTGAGGGTGATGCGCTGGCGTTGGCTGGCTGCACACGGATACAGATCTTGAGTGGCAGCGGAGCGCTACGATGCAGTGGACGAGACCGTTGGTGAAGCCCCAACGGCCTCGGGGGGCGGACGTGCGATGATGTGCTCGGTGAAGTAGCCCCGGTGAGCTGGGAGATGGCGTCGGTGAAGCGCACATGATGCGTTGGAACTCGGTGTATTTGAGGCACGTCGATTGTGGCGGCCGACGTTGTCGATGGACCACCCGGTGCGGTGGACGAGGGCGTAGATGAGGTAGCTTCGGTGCGGTGGTGAAGCGCGACTGTCGTCTTCGTCGTTGTCGTCCGGCACAGAGGTGGGGAACGGTGGGGAAAGAGACAAGACGAGGGGCGATTCGAGGGTTGGCGGCGAATTAGGGATTTGAGCAATCTGGGCGCGGAAGGGGACGGTGGAGAAGAGAGATTTTTCTGGGCTGGAATAGGGGCCGCCAGATATTTGAATCTGAAACGTGGAAGCGCGAACTTATTGTCGTCGTCCTTTGGGGGGGGTGGCTGGGTGCTACGCGTCCGTCCGACACACTCGACCACTCTGACACGACTATGCTTCCATGCCTTAAGGCACCTGCCTTTGTGTCCATGACATGTGGGCCCAACAGGTGGCTGGCCCACATGTCAGTGACCCAAAGGCAGTTGCCTTTATGGCACCGAAGCAGCGTCCACCCGGCACGACCCTGGTCTGCCTGGTGCGCCTACATTTGAGAATGCAAACGAATCTTCTTTCATTTGCAAACGAATCTGTATGTATTACCATGCCCGTGTTTTCCTTGCAATAATTAGTCATTCGAAACGAGATACTCCATCCATTCACTTTTGTAAGTCGTTTGCATAACTTAAATGAACTGTTTTGCACATTGTCCAAAATGTCTTCAAGGTCTTACAAAAGTGAACAGAGGGAGTACTATAAATTAATTAATGAGGAGTTATTTGAAAAAATCAAACGGTACCCACGCTTAACGTGGATTAGAGTGTGTGTCACATAATTAGTTATTTGAATTAGAGTGTGTGTCACGTAGTTAGTTATTTGAATTAGAGTGTGTGTCACGTGGCGATCTCCAATTCTAACGTGGATTTTGCATTTCACCGTATCCATGCTACTTTTTAATACAAATTCATATGTATATGATGAACACCATGGTAGTGAGAAAACTTTTGGATGGATTCAAACATATGACCTACAAAATAGCACAACAAACTAAGTCAATGTCAACTTTTCGAAACTTAGTATGGCACGAATTCGAATAATTACCCGTATGCCTGGTCCTCGGTTCAAATCTTACAATGTACACCGAATTGAAACATCGATATTAAGTCTCGTACTATGTACATTCAAATGTTGTTTTTAGCCCCCCCCCCCCCCCCGCACAAATGCTACATACTTCCTATATCGGTCAATCTTCCTCTCCTAACCACCTTAGGACGCTATCGGTTTCCAACACACGTTCATTCTTTCTCTCCATGTTTCGATCTATAAGTCTCTCAACTACACAACTCCTTTTTCCACTTTGTTACCAAATGTATTTACCTGACACACCCGCCATTGCACCCCATGCCGAGCTCTCTCTCTCTCTCCCCCTCTCCCTCTCACCCTCTCGTGCTAAATACATGCATTGCCTATCTAGCCCCCCCAACCTCTCGTGCGCACGCACGCACGTTGTATATCTAGGTCACTCCCTCGAGACTGTCTCACTCTTTCTTCCGCACGGCGGGCCACACTCGCTCAATCTCGCTCTCTTTATCTGAGTCTCGTTTAACCTCATTTTCTTTCACACACAAATGATATATCTCCCTGTTCGGGCCTCGATCGACACACTCTATACTCTCTCACACAGATTGTCTATCTAGGTCAGTCCATCCAAGCCGCCGCCACTCTTTCGACCTCATGGTGGGCCACGCTCACTCAATCTCTCTCTCTCCATATGTCTCGATTAACCTCGCTCTTTCTCGGACAAAAACGATATATCACCATGTTTGAGCCCAATTCGACCTACTCACATTGTATACTCTCTCACGCACATCGTCTATCTAGGTCACTCTCTCCAACCCGTCTCACTCTTTCGATCGCACGGCGACCCTATGTGATCGGTTGACCTTGCTTCCACCCACGCACAAAATATATCTACACGTCTATGACTGGATCATCTCTCAAGTTGTATCTTACAGCCCTCACCCTTGCCAAAAAGCTCAATCGGACAATATCTCTCCAGAGCATATATATTTGTTCAACGAATGTCGGACCACACTCACTTTGTCTCTTTATCTATATGTCTCTCGATTGACAACGCTTTCTCACACCGTATCTTCCACGCATTGAAGCTACTACCTCTCCATCCCTCGCAAAGCCGGAGCTATTTACATTGCGAGGGGCACTCCAGCCTTGGATTAATTTGTGTGGCATTTATTCCGGTCGGTTTAGATTATATTTTCGTAGCATTCGGCCCACAACTACTCCAAACACCGTTGCAACCCACGCAACTCCCCTAGTTGATTTCCCTCTGGCTCGGTCATCGCTCTCTCACACGTCCTTTCTCGCCTTCAACATCGCACCATGGTATTATTGGAAAAAACTATGTTGTTCTCTTTAATTATTATAAATAAGCTACAAAACTACACACCAATAGTCCACTTGGAATGGAACAAAATTTGACCCACAAATTAAAGTGCTACAAACTACACACCGAGGGGACCACATGTCAAGAAACAAATTTGGACCCATATGCAAATTAAAAAATAAAGGACGAGGATCGAACATGCGACCGGGCCTTCAAGTCAAGACGTCAATAGGCAACATACGTAGAATAGCAACGTTTGTTGTACCCCCTTTTTCACATAATGTTTTTATATTACCACTGCCTAATTAATGGATAACATGTAATATTATTTTTAGTACTATTCGCCTTCACTTACTGGTGGGTTCCATGTGTGCTCTCTCTCTCCTCCCCTTCTGCATTTAGACGCACGGGCGAACAGGAAGAACTTGCGGGCGATGTTGCCATTGACCATATCTGGACGCGTTCAGAAGTCACGGCACCAGTTTCACGTACTAGCAGCACTAGTCACAGGTAATGCGTGCAATGCACATTAATTTGGAAGTATATTAAGTGCATGCGGATATTAACTACTAGGATATTATTTGCGTGTTGTCATGTGATTAGCACTATTTTTGGCATGAAATTAACTGCACGCTAAACGTGTTGAGCGCCCGACATTGAAGCAGTCTAGGTCGTTGGATGACAAGGAATACATGTGGCTTGATGACGTTTTATATTTAATTTGATACGGCTCTAGCAAAACATTCAATCGATCAAACCATAAATTTCGTTAAGTCTGACTCCGACTTTAAATTATACGACGATCGATATAAAATAAACGCAAATGATAAACGTTCGTATTTTAAGCATGGCAATCCGAATGTTTTTCATGGCAAATTTAGATTACACGGCGGCGGCGGGGGCGTCTCGCGGTGGGAAGCGGCTCCTCTGCCACGCTCTGTGTGTTGTCGGGCCACTGACCGATGGCAACGGCGGCGTCTTGCGCCGTTGTTGGCGCACTCCTGGACGTTGGCCTAGCTTCAAGGAAGGCCAAAATGTTCTGGACTTTGGAGCGAGTCAACTGGCGGGAGGAGGCGATTGGCGTTTGTGCAAGGAAGCGGTCGACGGCGGCCATCCATGCCGCTGAGGAGGGCACTGGCACCCGTGCAGGGACAGGCGTGGCGGAGACATTCGTGTGCATGGGCACCGCACGAAGCGCACGCCGCTGCATCGCAGCAGGTGTGCACGGCACCGCACGGGCGGCGCGGCGCGTTAGTGCACGCATAGGCGCATGCGCTGGCAGGTGCACAGGCGCGTGAAAGTCAGCGGGGACCTCGTGGAACCTTGTGGGATCAAGCTCCGCGACAATGTGCGGCTCCCAGCCTATCAATGCCACGGGGATGGGTGCTGGCGCAGTCGGGGTGACGGGGGCCGAAACGGGAGCGGGGACAGGCGCAGCGTCTTCCCGCAAGGCCAGTTCAAGCTCGTCCCAAAGTGCCTTATGTTCTTGAGACTCCGGCTGGGTGTCTTCCTCAGGAAACTGGTACACTAAGGGCAGACCATCGTGATGCGGCATGGCGTACGTTTAGGTCAGGCTAGTTGGAGGTAGAAGACAGGAGAATTGGAGAGGAAGAGAGAGGATTGTAGCGATACCGAGTAGTGCAGGGTTGATTTTAAACTGCGGCGCTGGTGACATTAAACGTGGGAGCAGTTGGGATGACGGTGGGCGGCGGAGCCTGGTCAAAGGGCTCGCCTCCCGGTGAGCTCAGTGATGCCTTTCGCCCGCGCCTCTCGACGGCCCGGGCAGCGGTCTGCTCGCATGCCTCCCGTCGACTCACACGCTTGCTCGGACGGCACCTGCCGATGAGAAGCGGGGACTCGTGGCGGCACGTAAATGCCCACGGTTTTAATAGTGAAAGCGTTTGCCTTAACGTGACAGGTCTTTGTTCCAAAATACCTTGGCTCTTCATTTGTGCAACTTGTCATAAGCACCTTGTCTCAAATTGAAGAAAAACCTTACGAAGTAATATTTGTGCCATATCACGTGACCATGCTTAGTTTCAAGAATTTATGCTCACTTTTTGGATTTTCTGAAAATTTAAGATCCAGGATTCGAAACAATATCATAACCTGCATCATGCAATAAATTTTCAAGCCATACATCTATCTTGTTGTATTTCTTAAAAAAGGATTTGGTCAAACATTTTTCTTAGTTAGACTTCAGACAAGTTATATATGCAGAGTAAAAGGATAATCCCTCCGTAACATTGCATTGCCTGATATATTAACTCAAGTACTAGGCACGAACAAACGGGCTCAATTTTGTGCTCATCCTGGTGTAGTAGTAGTAGTACTAGGCAATGCAGTTAACGGGTGACCTTGACGAGTAGTGACCGAGGGAATTGAACCGTACTCGGCACGGTAGGTAACATTGTCTAGTTACTAAAGCATCCCTCCGTTGTTCATCGGTAGTCATTATGGACCAGGGACATGAGGGGAATTTCCTAGGGCTGGAATTCTGGCCGCCAGATATTTCGACTTGAAACGCTGAGGCTCAACTGGTTGGGGTTGCCTAATGTGCGTACCACGCACGCCACCGAAGGACACGAGCCCGTTTTTTTTAGGATCAACACGAGCCAAGGTCTGGCTGGTACACCGTTGGGTCCTACCATTCGAGAATACGAAAGGAACCTTTTAAATTGCCAAACGAATCTATGTGTATTACAATAGCTGTATTTTCCTTGCAAATACTAATCTCAACGTGGTAATTGATTTATGAGGAGTTGTTGAATTAGAGTAAGTTTGTGATATAGTGATCTCAATGTGGATTTCACATTTCATGGTATCCCTAGTAAGTTTTCCAATGTAAATTCAAATTTAAAATATGAACAATATGGAGGTGAGAAAACTTTGTATGTATCAGGGCATATGACCACACACACACACACAGAGACACACACGCACGAACACAACAACAATCCAATAAGTATAGTGCATCTATTTTTCCAAACCATGCATGTATGGCACGAATTCAAAAATACTCCTTCTATTCCTAAATATTAGTCTTTTAGAGAGTTCAACAAGTGACTACATACAGAGCAAAATGAGTGAATCTAGACTCTAAAATATGTCTATATACATTCGTATGTGCGGTCCATTTGAAGCCTCTAAAAGACTAATATTTAGGAACGAAGGGAGTAAAATGTAAGACATCCATGGTCCTCAGTTCAATATTTAAAATGAACATGAAACTGAAACATGAATATTAAGTCTAGTACTACAGTACATGCAAATGTCGTGTTTAGGCGGAGCTATGATTGTCGGTCAACCCCTCGACCTTAGATAAAATTGTGGAGCTCTGTTTAGGGTTATTTTGATTATATTTGTCCCCACCCTCCCAACCACCGATTGGTTGTGCACCCCCCCACCCCTCCTCCTCGGGAGAATATCATGTGCCCCCATACCTTAGATGCTATATGCCGATATGAGTTGCTTGGAGCTTGTAGATCTGAGATATAGTAGCTCACATGATGTGTCTTAATATTTTGCAGAAACCTTGATGAGTTTGAGAAATGCACACAATTTGTACAAAAACTACTTAGATGCCCTTTGAACCCATATCCAACGACCTCGAAGCTCGTATCACCGTAGCGTCTAAGATGAAGGAGGACATCATATTCTCCTGTATGTAAGAATATCATGTGCTACCACACCTTAGATGCTTTGGTTATACAAGCTCTTCGGAGGCGTTGGATTTGTGACCAAACACCTCCTCGGTGGTTCGAATGGTTTTTTGCAGAAAAGCCCCAAAAGAGTTCTGCCACTGCTTACAAGCACAAAGGATGCTCAGATGCCATTGGATCTCAGATCAAACGACCTCCAAGCTCGTATCACCATAGCATCCAAGCTGCGATAGCACCTTATGTTTTGTCGCACGGGAGAGTATGAGGTGCTCCCGCACCGTCGATTCTACGGTGATACGAGTTCACTGAGATCTAACGGCCCACGGTAGGAGGTTTGAATGTTTTTGCAATATACGGCTGATAGAGTTTGGGAAATGCGTAGAAAGTACAAGTACTACGCATGTGCCATCTGATCACTGATCATACGACCTAGATTCTCATATCACCGTAGCGGGTAATTAAGCTACGGGGAGCACCTAATATGAGCACCGGGGAGCCGTTGGATCGAAGATGCAGCGGCACACACTAGGCCTGAATGTTTTATTTGCAAAAAAACCTTTGGAGAGTTTGGAAATTGCACATAATTACAAAGACTACTCCCAAGACATTGGGTCTCAATTCCAACGGCGTAAAAACTCATATCACCATAGTATCTAAGCTGCGAGGTGGATGTGATATTCTATGCCGCTGTCATTTTTGTTTGTAAACTTGCAAAATACGTGTAACTCGTGCCGTTACTTGTCTAACGGCGCAAAGTGTTTGTTCAAAAAAACCATCCTACACTGAAATATCAGAACAACACACGGGGGTCCCACTTGTCATTAATCAAATTTGGACCTAAAAATAACAAATCTGAAAGACGATATTCGAACTGGCAATCTGGACTACAAAGTGTAAGTCGATAGCCTGACGGGAGCAGGCGCGGCGGGATTTTTAATTTTTTGATTGACGGGAGCAGGCGCGGCAGGATTTTTAATTTTTTGATTGACGGGAGCAGGTGTGGCAGCAATTAGTCACGATGACTCCGCCTGTAAAGACCCACTGCTCCCAGATGTGAGAAGTCGTCGACTAGTGTTTTACCGTGGTGAAAACAAAAAGATTGCCCGCTCCCTCTGCCTTCCCGTAGATTGCATTGCTTTTCAGCCGTTTCGCCCCCTTTGCTTCCTCTCCCCATTGCTTCTACCTGGTGCCATGGCGGCGCAGCAGATCACGGAGTCCAAGGTGAGGCGCCTGACACAGGAGCTCCATGCCAAGGATGCTGAGCTCAGGGCCAAGGACGTGGAGCTCCATGAGCTCAAGGAGGAGAGGAGTGCCATGCTCCTCCGTTATGTGCGGGAGTTCACAGAGCTTCAAAAGCGGCAGGTGTCCACCACAAAGATGCTCGAGGCGTCAGCGGCGTTGCTGCAGAAAGCGGGAGATGCGATAGGCCGTCAGGGGAGCCGGCTGGAGCACGAGCGGGCCGATCATGACGAGGTCCAGGATCGCCTCAGCCACTTGGTGAACCAAGTTGCCACGCACGTGTTGCGGCTGCGTGATGCCCTCTTTGCCGTGCGGTAGCGACGATGCCGGGCCGTCGGGCTAAACCCGTTCTACTTCAACGAGTTGCGGCTTCCTGACCTAGTCTCCTTCTTCACCTATATCTCCGAGGAGCTGAGCCGTCTCTGTGCGATGGTGGGGGCTGAGCTGGACAAGGAAGGGTTGCGGGCTGCCGTCGCCGTTGCTGGGCGAATCCTTAAAGGGGCTTCGTCACCGGAATCCATTCGTGCCATTCGAAGCCGTCTTTGACGAGCTAGCTCCCGTCGACCGGGAGTGGGCTCTGCGGGTGGTTGCACCCTGCATCACCAACGTGGTGCTCCTCGAGAAGTAGAGGGACTTCGGTGGTGTTTAGGCGCCCTCTGCATGGGCATGTCCATGTCTCGGGCGCAACATGACCGTTGGATCAAACTCAGACGGTGCAGATCAGTCACTGTAGCACAAAGCGTGTGGGTGTGTTTGGTTGCATTCTCATCTCAATATAGTTGTTTCCTCTTCGTGTATTTTTGTCAACCTACAAGTGTGGACTCATGCACCCTTCATGAACTCTGCCAAACACCCAAAAGTGGGTCGAGAAGGGAACTTTTGCTCCCATCCCGTGAACCCTTCATACACCCTGCCTAACACTATTCGTGCTTCATATGGTTCTTGTTTCGTGGAGTACTGTAGCACCGTACTCTCTGTGCGCTGTGGACCTAGTTCTGTTAACATTGATCTCACCGTTCATCCTCGACCGGACAGTCGAAAAAGTGGTACTATGTTACATATAGGAGTAGTTGACATGCGCACAACATCATTTGTTATCGTTATATCTTAGGCTGGTCATAGTGGGGAGTAACTTAGATTAGTAACATGCATATGTTACTAGTCTATGTTACCATCTTCATAGTGGGGAGTAACATGTATGTAGTATCATGCAAGCCATTATTTATTAAGATGTAGACTCATTTTGCCTTGGGATGTGTTATGTTACAGTAACATATTATGTTACTTCAACCATCTCTCTCCTCATTAAATACATGCCATGTAAGCAAACTGTTTTTGGGATGTGTTATGTTACTTGCTATGTTACTCCCACTATGACCAGTCTTACTACACTAGCAACAAGATTGTGTAGTACTGACATTTGAACCACTGCACATGGCTAGTAGTAGGAGCACTATGTATGTTCAAGTGGCTGCCGTGTTTCGCACTCCTCCGTCGTAAGAGTGGAAACGCTTGCTGTAATCATTTTTTTTCTTCAGAAAAACAGTGGACACGCTCTACCGTGCGGATCCTCCTCCAGCCATGCACTAAATTACTCACTTTCGCCGACGTGTGGGACAGCCAAAGACCGGGTCCACCAGCCATGCACTAAATTACTCTATGGTATAGTGACGGTAGACTACCCCGATCGAAGCGCCGCAGTAATGCCCAATGAGCCGTCAAATCACAAAACCCCCTCCTTTCCAGCAGTAAGTTGGACGGACAAAGCAACCATCATTTCACTCTTCTCTCTCAGCTTCCTCTCTTGAAGAAAACCCCCACTCGCTTCGCTTCTCCCTCATCTCGTTCCTCCTTTCACTCTTCTCTCTCAGCTTCCTCTCTTGGATGGATGCCGGAGCACCGCCGACGTAATGTCTATGGCTCGCCAAAACCGTCGAGGCTCATCGCACGAAGAAGCGCAAGCACCCTACCGAGACTACCGCAGACAAGCTCAAAGCCATCGCCTGTCCAAGCCCCCTCTCCGGGATCCCTCATTAAGCAAGTCCAGGTAATGTCTCTTGTTGATGATCTTTTTCTCGATCTTGATCGTGTTTTTTCATCTAACACACAGTACTAGTACTGGTAGTACAACTTTCTGGGTGATCTTGTGTCACGCCCAATATGCGACCCTATCCCAAAGGAACTCGATGGTCCCACCAAGGATAGACCCGCATATTGAAACGCTTTTGCAAGGTGGATATCATTACATCAACATTACATAATAGATGGGGATACAACCAAGACATACAATGTCACATGAATACAACAATACAACATACAAGATCAACATCCGACTACGGATGAAACATAAACAGAAAATCAAACGACATCCACCCTGCTAGCCCAGGCTGCCGACCTGGAACCTATCCCCTGATCGAAGAAGCAGAAGAAGAACTCCAAAACAAGCAACATCGCTCTCACGTCATGATCATCGCGAAACCTGTACCTGCAACTTTTGGTGTAGTAATCTGTGAGCCACGAGGACTCAGCAATCCCATTACCATGTGTATCAAGAATAGCAAAGCTTAATGGGAAAGGAAGGGGTAAAGTGGTGAGGTTGCAGCAGCGACTAAGCATGATATGGTGGCTAACTTACGCAAATGAGAGCGAGAAGAGAAACAAAGGAACGGTCGTCAACTAGTAATGATCAAGAAGTGATCCTGAACTCCTACTTACGTCAGACATAACCCAAGAAACCGTGTTCTCCTCTCGATCAACCACGAAAAAGAGACACTCACGATTACGCACACGGTTGGTGTATTTTAGAAGAGTTTGCTTCAAGTTTACTACAACCGGATATTAACAAATTCCCATCTGCCACATAACCGCGGCACGGCTCTCGAAAGTTTATACCTGCAGGGGTGTCCCAACTTAGCCCATGATAAGCTCTCGCGATCAACGAAGGATATTCCTTCTCCCGGGAAGACCCGATCAGTCTCGGAATCCCGGCTACAAGACATTTCGACAAAGAATAAAACAAGACCGGCAAGACCTCCGGCGTGCCGACACCCTCGATAGTAGTCGCACAGATCTCGTCTCGAGCCAAGACCGGATGAGCAGTCCGCATAACTAAAACCATCCCTCAAGTTTCCCGAGGTGGCGCTGCAAAGGGTTTCTAGTTTGGACCAATACTTAGACAAGCATTGGCCCGGGGGGGCTAAAATAAAGATGACCCTTGGGATGCGCGACTCCCAAGGGAAAAAGGGTAATAGGTCAGGCAAATGGTAAAACCAATCTTGGGCCTTGCTGGAAAAGTCTTATTCAAAGCGAACTGTCAAGGGGGTCCCATAAATCACACGACCGCGTTAGGGACGCAAAATCCGGGAACATAATACCGATATGACGGAAACTAGGGCGGCAAGAGTGGAACAAAACACCAGGCATAAGGCCGAGCCTTCCACCCTTTACCAAGTATATAGATGCATTAATAATATAAGAGATATTGTGATATCCCAACAAATAAACATGTTCCAACAAGGAAGAACATCTCCATGTTCCAACAAGGAACAAACTTCATCTTCACCTGCAACTAACAACGCTATAAGAGGGGCTGAGCAAAGCGGCAACATAGCCAAACAACGGTTTGCTAGGAAGGGTGCAAAAGGTTAGAGGCTGACATGGCAAATAGGGGGGGCTTGAGCAGCAAGTGATAGGTAGCACAACATAGAGGAAGAGCGAAGCAACTAGCATAGCAATGATAGTAATGAGATCCAAGGTGACGGTCATCTTGCCTGAAATCCCGCAAGGAAGAAGAACGAGTCCATGAAGAAGACGAACGGATGAAGCCGAACCGAGCGAAGACGAATGAATCCTCACGATCGCAACGAAACAGGAACTAACAAGAAGAAGCACACTACAAGGTAAACACACCACACACGAACAAGGCATGATGCACAACAAGCATGACGCATGAAAAATCTAGATGAAGCTACTCATGGCAAGAGATGATGCAAACGAGAGCAACACATCAAAGCAAGTTCAAATGAGGCCAGAAACGACATATAACAATTCCGGTAAGTCCTCATATGCAAATTTTGAAATTGGTCCAGATCTGATTAAACCTTATGTTCAAGTTGTTAAACAGCAAGTTAAAATGCACCACGATGATCTACACGAAATTCTAGTCAAGTTACATATAAAGTTCATTTAATTCGGAGCTACGGCCTAGAAGATATGAGCAAAACAAGTTAAACAAGACATTGATGCAAAATGCACTCAAACATCAAGCAAACACCTCAAAACAAGGATGCAACATGATAATATGAAACTACATGCAAAATCAAGCAAGTTTTATATAGAGCACACTCAAAACGGAGCAACGGTGCAACACATACACATGAAACAAGTTTAAAGGACAAGCTGTCCAAAACCGCAACTAGGCATATTGCAAGCATCAAAACAACATGCTACAGTCTCAAAAAGAAAACAAAAGGCATGGGCATGATGTACAGGTAAAGCATGACAAAACATGAACACTGAGCTATCTCCAGAGATCACTAGAACATACTCAAAAGGACATGGCAAGATTGCAAATAATAACAGTTTCAGACTTTGCAGAAAATAACATCAGGTTGCAATCTTTAGAGCTATCAAACAACATGTTCCAAGAACATATCATGGCAAACAAAGGCATGACATGAATCTACTAAATACATAGAACGAAAGTCCCTTAGTGACCATAAGCCAAAGAGGATCAGAAGATATGATGGCACCCATGTAAACATGGCAAGTTATATGACAGATTCATACATGGTAGGAACAACAATAAGTAGGCATGTTGGTGAGCTTGAAACACTCACCAAAGAGCAATACATGGCATGGCAAGGCAACCAACAGTAAGAAGACATGGCATAGAAGCTATACATGGCAAGAACAACATCATAGCATACACGGATCAACTACAACAACCTTGGCAAAATTTAATAACATGTAAACAACCTGCCAGGAAACATTTATAGCAAAAGTAGAGCTCGATTGACACAAGCTATGGCACTCCATAAGTGCAAACAAGGGCATGGATGGATAGAGAATAACCATATGTTCAAAACATCCTTACTAAAGTATCTCAAAATAAGCATGCATCTCTCGGTAGCATCAAGTTTACATGGCATAAAAACATCAATGAGACGGGGCTGAAATCAGCAACATCATGAAGCCTAGTTTGCATGCTTGTGCTAGTCACCACAGAGATCACAAAAATACATGGCATACACCCCTGTAAATATGGCATGGCATATTACAAAACACATGTAGGACTCAAGTTCATAGGATGCACACATCAATCATGGCGAAAATGACAAAAGTGCATGTTCTGATAAGAATCTGAAACTAACATCACATAGCACTCTCCCAACAGCATTTCGGGCATCAAGATGAGCTCAAATGAATATGATACAATGAGAAGAAATGATGTACTCGTCGAGGCAAACAATTTGACATATTACACGCACGAAACGGAGCAACATGCAGAGAGTTATGGCATGATGAATATGGCATGAAAATTACTGCAGATTCGGGACTGGGATTCGGGGGAGGGGGAAAGTCAACCTGCGGGCACGGATTCTGAGGCAGGCCGGATCTCCCCGGAGACGACGGGGACGGCGGCCGAGCAAAGGGGAGAGGCCACCGGAGCTGGGGCTGGATCCGGATCTGGCCGAGGAGGCCGGGGCGGCGAGGTCCGGCATGGCGCCACGGAGATCCATGGCGGCGGGCGGCGCCGAGAACGGCTGGCGCTGGCGAAGCGGCGGCGGTAAAGCACGGAGGAGAGGAGGCGCTGGGGACGCGGAAGCCGGGCGGCGGCGGAGACCGGCGGGCGGAGAGGTCCGGCGAGGCGAGGCGACCGAGGCGGGCCGGCGGCTCCGGCTCACCGGGCGGAGGCGCGGGCCGCTGGAGGCGAGGGCGGCGGGCATGGGCGGTGCGCTGGCTCGGGCGGGCTGCTCGCCATGGCCGCGGGCGCGGGACGGCGGCGGCGGGACAGGTGGCGCGGTCGGATTGGCCGGGGCGGCGGCGCGGACATGTCCGGCGGTGGGGGTTTTGTCCGGCGGCGCGAGGTGGATGAAAGCTAGGGTTAGGGGTAGAATTCATCCGCGAATTTGGAAGGGGAAGGCATATATATAGGTAGAGGGAGCTAGGAGAGTCCAAATGAGGTGCGGTTTTCGCCCACACGATCGTGATCGAACTACCGAGAGCATGGAGGGGAGTTTGCTGGGTTATGGGCCACTTTGAAAGGGGTGTTGGGCTGCAAGGAGAAGGGGGCTTTACGGTTACCCGGTTAACCGTTAGAGTACCAAACGAACTCCAAATGGCACGAAACTTGACAGGCGGTCTACCGGTGCTATACCAAGGCCACTTGACAAACCTCGGACCATTCCGAGAACGTTTAATACCCGCTGTGAAAAGAGGCAAAAGGGGCGCCGGGAGACATAGGAGTGCCGGATTGCAAAACGGACAACGGGAAAAATGCTCGGATGCATGAGACGAACACGTATGCAAATGCGATGCACATGACGACATGATATAAAATGCAGATGATGACACGGCAAAGAGAGACACGCAAGAACATGACATGGCAATGACGGCAAATAACTGACAGACACCTGGCGCATCGAATCCGGGGCGTTACATCTTGCATGTGATTTTAGTGTGCCAAATGACGGTTCTAAATTCCTATTTTGACCAAAACATGCAAGAGGTTGACACTGATTTCTTATAGATTACTTTCAACTACTCCCTCTATCCCAAATTTCTTGTCTTAGATTTGTCTAGATACGGATGTATCTAATACTAAAATGTGACTTGATACATCCGTATCTAGACAAATCTAAGACAACAATTTTGGGACGGAGGGAGTACTTTATGAACATCAATGCTGCCTTTTAAGAGGGTATATTTGCCTCAGTAACTTGTGTTATGGATATTGCATGTAATCCCTCTGCTCCCATGCCTTTGAAGACATGTTCTAGTATCTTTGTTCACTCATTTCTGTGCGTATATGTAGTCATATATGGAGTATAATATCGAAAATCATCTTATATTTCTGAACGGAGGTAGTAATAAAATATGGTTTCTGTTTGAATTAGAACCAGGTCCGCGGTGGAGATGAAGTTCTCAAAGTCATGCCGTGTGAACTGAAAGACCTGATGATGAGTTCTACTGCTGAACTATCCAGCTGCTGTGTCCTTGTTGCCACGTGTCCTGAACTAGTGTTTTCTTGTAGCATTGTTGTCAGGCGTGTTCTCGAGGCTGTACTTGACCACAACAATTTCCTGGCTGTGCCTTCGATTACGAAGGGTGTGGTTCTTGTAAAGCTTCCCAAAAAATCTGATGCGGCTTGTCTTCATCATCATGTTTATGAGTGGAAAGACCACTCTGCTAGGTTCTCCAAGGTTGACAAGATGGTGATGGTGCATGTAGACATCTCACAGGAAGTCCATGGCCTAGTCAGTTATGCGGGGTTAATCCCGTAAGTCGGTGGCAAGAAATAGTCTGCAGAGTTTAGTTAGTGCAACTTTGCTTGTCTGTAGTAAGTACTATTGTTCAGTACTTGATTTGTGTTTGTGAACCCTGTATTGTTTATTAGTACTTCCGCTTTTGGTGTGTGGTCAGTCCTGAGAATGGTCTATGTTAATGTCTGTCCACTCAATTTAGTCTGTATATTTTGAAGTATCCAGATCATATTTTTTGTGAGGACGGTTTATCAATTATGGTTACACTCCTATATATGTATGCATTGCAGGGTTTATCGCACCCACCAAGATTTCCAGTCCCATGGATGTTTGGTCCATATGATTTGTCACGACCTTTGGACTGTCCTGCTTGTGGGAGTAGGCGGGGGCCCTGCATGCCACGCGTAGTTGGACGATCAATCTTCTGTTTAGTACTTCAACATAGTGATTTCCTGGTAAGGATTCATTCGTGTCACATCAAGTAAATCTTATTGATTTACTGTCTAAATCTTATTGATTTAATGTCATGTTTTCTTTCTTTTCCTGCAATTTTACGATGCAGGTTTTGCCATGTGACATTCATCACAGAATAAACCGTTTGGTTTGCTCTACGATGGCTATTTTTGCAGGTTTCACTTCTTATGTTGTGTCAGTAACGAAGGCACTGTCCATCACTTATATTACTGGAAAAAATTGGATCAGTCTGTTGTCTGAGTACAAGCTGAATCCCTATGATGAACTGCAGTTTGGTTTAAAAAATGCCACAATTAGTCCTTCTTGCGTTTAAAAGAAATGAAGAAAAAAACTGGATCACGTTCATGGATCCTAGTCAAGTTAGAAAGCTGATCATAGCAGACCAGACACGATCACCGCTATCTCGCACAGATCAAGCACCGGCAGTTGCTCTAGCACTGACAGCGGCAACAACTCAGTCTGATTCAGCTGAGGATTGGGCACCGACCGCGTCGGTGAATCGATCACCGATCTACCAGAGGATCGGGCATCGACACCGGCACCTGCTCCGACACGGCACCAGCTCTACAAGGAGCACCATCTCCGGCAAAGAAGCAGCTTCGCACTGCACCAACACTTGCACTCAGATCTGCTCCGGCCCGGGCAGTTGCACCGGCAACATACTGGGCTGCAGTACGCACTTCATATACCAAAGTCCTTACAAAAACCGACATGTCCACCTTCTTGGTAAGCATTGGCCGCCCAAGTGCTTCGTTCTTTTTTCTTTCCATGTTGTTTCACATGATTCACTGTGGTTGATCTAACTGTTTGGGTATGTCTTCTTGTTTGCAAACAAAGAATTCCTAGAGCAACGAGGGAGTCGTTCAACAATCTGGGCGACATCTGCCAAGTTTCTCTTACCATGCGCAGCCTTTGTGTGAATGAACCTGCTCAATATACCGTAAGTACAAAGGATGGTCGCATGATGATTGATGCTAAAGGATGGTCAAGGTTCAAATCTAAATCATATATTGCGGTAGGGGATGATGTCAAAATCGAACTTTCTCGGCAAGGAGAGTTGGTCCAAATCAACTTTGAAATTCTTCAAGAGCATACGCATAGCTGGACTGATCTATCCTCCAAGAGATTTTGATGTAATAATCTGGCATGGTGAAACAGGTGTCCCGTGTGTATAAGTAGTACGACAAGATTATTTATCACATGGTATATCATTGATAGAATTGCAACTCGATTGCTTTGGTTAGGAACCGTTGCTCGATTTCATTCCAACAAATTACCGTGCTTTATTCAATTTTGTGTATTCGCCTATGACAAAGATCTAAAACCAGCGCCGTACCGATCGCTTGCAATATGAAAAGCGCTGAGGTAGAACACATGGCCCCCCAAACAAGCAGGGTTGGCCTGCGGCCCAAAGTCCATAACCGTGAGCCTATCTGAGTATTATATTCTCAGCTGAACCCCCATAAAAAAAGTTGAACCCCCATAATGCCTGTGCGTTGCAGAGGGAGTATATTTCTCGGCAAGGTGAGCCGGTGATATAAAAGATTTGTATATTTCTTTACAGAGGGAGTATCTCTCTCTCAAAAAATATATTTATGTGTAACTAGTTACTCCTGTCTTTTTACTTCCTTTCGCTGATATGTGGGGCAACCGGCAACGGGGTCCACGTGCCATATGCACAAATTAGAGTGCACAACTTCACGGTAGACACCCCCGTCGTAGCGCCGCAGTAATGCCCAATGAGCCGTCAAATCACAACCCCCCTTTCCAGCTTTAGCAAAGAAGTCGGATGGACGAAGCGGCAATATTTCACTAGGCCTGAATCCCCTTCTCCTCGCTCGCTTGTTCAGAGAAAACCCCCTCTCGGCGATTGCATAGGGTTTTCTCATGGAGAACCAGTACTGAATTCTTCATCCATCCCGATAAATACAAGTCCCTTGGTCGCAGTGTAATCCTAGGATGGCAGCCGCCGCTGATGCATTTTTTCTTCCCATCGAATCTAGTGTGTTTCATTTGCAGTGCCCAAAGTGCGAATACCCTACAGGTTTCTGCGCCCTCGGCGAGACGCCACACTTGTTCCTTCTCATCCTAACACAACATTTTGAAACACGCACAGTATGTTCCTAGAATCCTCTTTTCTATCCGGGAGGGTGGTGGTTTTTTTATCATGTTGTGATCTCATATTATTTTTCCTGCAGTGTATTATTTTCTCTGCCAGAACACATGTACTCAAGATGCTCGGCCTTTCCATAACTGAATACACTAGTTTAATGGTCACAGTGAAGACAAGCCATGGATATAAGTTCCGAGTTGGGTTCATGAACCAAGAAGATCGCTGCTTTTTTTATGGCCGAACTTGGATAAACTTTCTCAAGTGTTACAGACTGAAAGTTGGCGCACGAATGTTGATGGAAATAGCAGAACCTGGTCTCATCTTCACTACGATCTTCCACCCCAACGTCATTCCAATTGTTCATCCATGTTAGTTTTGTATCTGGTTCTTGCTTTTTGCCTCGATTACTTCTTAATCCACCTATTCTGTCTAACTAATCACAATTTAACTTTAGAAGTAGCAACGAATCTCTCACGAAGATGCTACTTCTAACTAATATTTTCTTATAATTGGTGGCACGTGTAGGTTTTTTTCAGAGTTAAGCAGTCTGCTCGTTTGTTACTCTGTAATAACTCGGCTGTTACTAATGGCACTGAAGTTGACTGGATCGACATCCACAAGTTCCTACACTTTATTGATCGTCTTGAGGTCCTTGTGGGGCGTTTCAGTGGTGGAAGGCCACGTGGGATATGTATGCCACTGCTGCACTCGTTGAACAGGTCCAATTGTGTCGAGAAACTTATGGTACGAGTTGTTTTCTGTTATATATGTTGTTCATAAACTATTGCTTATACACAGTTTCTGATTGTGATCTTCTTGAAACGAGGAACTGCCGAAGTTCTATTTTTCCTATCTGGATGCTCGGCCATGGGGGTCGGGTCAGACTTGCACTTGGTCACAACATGATGTTTATGTCGACCTACTCAATTCCCCTTGGAGGTGAAAAGATACTTATTCATGGGTGGTCTCAAATAATGAAGGCCCGTCCATCTTGGAGAATAGGATAGAAGATTATGTTCATGCTTTTCCATGGCTCTAAAGTGAATATCCTGTTTATTGAGCACGTTGCGAGATGAAGCCGCTTTCATAAGGTTGTGGATGCGCGGGGTGGCGCCTGGGCCTTGTCCTGGGGCTTGGCGGCCTCACCCTTGGTTAACTGTAGGCAAAGTAGCACTGTTCGAGGCATGCTTTGTATGGGTTGAACCTCGTATAAGTACTCATACTGCTTTCAGCTTTGGTTGTGAAGTGCCCCTGCTGGTTTCGATTAAGGTTGTTAAGTACTCCTGCTGCTTTTGCGGTCCTGTCGTTTCTTGATCATGTCTTCCTCCACCGCCAAAACCAAACCAAGCGCCGCATTGCTGGCCTCCCACGGCTGGCTGCGTCTCAGCGCACACATCGCCGCCCCACCGTCTCCTAAATCGTTAACGCCGACGTCCTCCGCGTGATTTGGTGCCCTCGCTGCGGCGCCGCCCTCTCGCGTTGTCAACATGGTCAACAAACAAAAGGAATCGGCAGAAGTACGTGGAGAGGATGACAGTAGGGGCCCACCACGTCAGCCTATGGAAAAATAAAATGCTTCCTCCTAGTGTTTTCCTGACATCTGGGACCCACGACATTGTGAGCGTATATAGTCAATAGACAAGAGAACAACACAAGATCGGCCGACACACGGGACATAGCTACTCGAGCGATTTTTTTTGTTTGGTATTGTTGAGACGGAAAGGGGTTTGAACGGGTTGTGGCCCGTCCTAGCCTGTGCTTATATTTTATGTTCACCATGTGACCAGCCCAGCTATTTTTTCTTTGTGAAAATGAGCCGAGTTTGTTTTTTTCTCAAGAATACCCAATCCAGGCCTACTTATTTTTCTACGCATCGATGGGTTGCAACTCTTTCAAGACGCCTGCAAATCTTGAAAGTAATATGAAATGGGTTGTAAATATAAAAAAAGATGACAAATTGGCAATTACTTTATAATTTCTGAATTTTTTCACATTTTCAGATTCCTATTTCACTCGGCATTAACCTAATTTAAATATATCTTCAAAGTACTTTAAATCTGGCTCGACATTTCGGTATTAAAAATAGTTTGGAACCCACAGAAATATGTGAAATTGGCCCTGGTCAACCAAAAAAATGACTGCAATAAATTGCATAAGAAGTTGCCATGAGCTATATATAAATTATTAAAAAAAGAGGGAGTGGTCTGACTTGTGGGTCTGTTTAGTTGACGCGTATGCAAGATTTTTTTAGATATTATATACGTCAACAAACGATTCTAGCAGACGTAACCATTGGATGTCAATCCAACGGCCGTCGTGTTTCTTCAATCTCTAATCTTCTTGCTCCAGCCGCCAAAGCAGCGCCGGCGGGACCGCCTACTCCCGCCTCCCGTGGCCGGTTGTGCTGCCGCGCAGGTCTCAGCGCCCCCCACTACTCCCACCGCTGGCCAGGGCATCCCTCTACTCACCCACACCCCCTATTATTCTGCGGCGATGGCCGCCTCACACTGCAGCCGAACCGGTGAACCCTCGTACTCCTCTCTGCGCGGGCTTCCACTGCCGCGTCTTCCCCGGCTCCGTGCCGTCCCCTTCTTAGGCCTCGCCGTCGTCCACCGCCGTGGTGCTCTCGGCGCGGCGTGGTCAATGTGGTCAACGACCGACTTCCATCGGAAGAGTATCATGCGTGGAGAGGCTGATAGCTGGGTCCACGGCAGCCGCAAGGAAGTGCCTCTTTATTACGCGGAAAATAATTATTCCTCCACCTGACAGCAGGGACCCACCGGACGGGCCACCAGTATTTCGCGAAAAAAATGTTTCCCCCTGACTGCTGGGACCCATAGGACGGGCCACCGTATTTCGTGAAAAAACGTTCCCGCCACTGTCAGCTCGGACCCACCGGTAGTGCCTCCTTATTACGCACAAAAAATGAATACCCCCTGCTAGCTGGGACCCACCTTGGTGGGAGGCTGACTTGTGGGCCTACTAAGTTGACTGGGATGGAGGCCTTTGTCAACTTTAGTCAATATATGAACGATTCTAGCTCCAGTGATCGTACGATGTCCATCCAACGGCCGTAGTGCTTCTTCAACCTCTGGTTTTCTTGCTCCAGCCTCCCAAAGCAGCGCCGGTCGTGCCGCCTACTCCTGCCGCCCATGGCCGGTTGTGATGCCGCGGAGGCCTCACTGCCCCCTACTACTCCCACCGCTGGCCAGGCCATCCCTCTACGCACCCACACCCCCTGTTATTCTGAGGCGACGGCCTCACACCGCAACCGAACGAGCAGTGAACCCTCATACTCATCTACGCGTGGGCATCCACCGCCGCGTCTTCCCGGCTCCGCGTCATCCCTTCCTAGGCTCGCGCCGTCCCACCGCTCGGTGCTCTCGGTCTGGCGTGGTCAACGTGGTCAAGGAATGGCTTCCATCGGACGTGGATCAGACGTGGAGAGGCCGACAGCTAGGTCCACGGCCGCAGCAAGGAAGTGCCTCCTTATTACACGCAAAATAATTATTCCTCCACCGACAAGGGACCCACCGGACGGGCCACCATATTTCGTCAAAAACGCTTTCCCTTGACCGCTGGGACCCACTCAGCTACATCTTCGCACGCTGGCGTCGTCCGAAAAAAATGATTCGCCCCCTGACTGCTGGGACCCACCAGCTACATCTTCGCACGCAAGGAAGTGCGTCCGGAAAAAAACGATTCGCCTCCTGACTGCTGGGACCCACCAGCTACATCTTCGCATGCAAGGAAGAGCGTCCGGGCAAAAAAACAAAACGATTCCCCCCTGATTGCTGGGACCCAGCAGTTACACCTTCGCACGCAAGGAAGTGCGTCCGGGCAAAAAAACACAAAACGATTCGCCCCCTTACTACTGGGACCCACCAGCAACATCTTCGCAGGCAAGGAAGTGCCTGACAGTCGGGACCCACCTGGTCGAAGCGTACGTAGCATTGTCATTCTGGTCGCGAACATGTACGTACATATATACTGGTCGATGTAGAGGCGCGCACGTGTCGTAGTAGAGGCGCGTACGTGTCGTAGTAGAGGCGCGCACGTAGCATGTACACGTACGTACAGCGGCCAGGGTGCAAGAAAGAAAATACGGCCACGTACACGGGCAGGGTCTCGAACGCCTACTGCGTGCATACGCAGCCTGTGGCTCGTGTACATGGTTGGGTCGGAACGGAGAAACAGCATCGTCGTCGTGTTCATGGGGAGGCAACGGAATGCGTCGTGTTCATGGGGAGGCAACGGAATGCGTCGTGTTCATGGGGAGGCAACGGAATGCGTCCTCTTCATCGGGAGGCAACGGAACGCGTGGGAGCCAACCGGCTGGGTCGGAACGGAATGCGTGGTCGTGTTCATCGGGAGGGCTTGGATGTAACAGGCGATGGAAACGAGGCCTGGCGTACCGCACAACGGAGGAAATGGACCTCCTACGTTCGGAACGGGGTCATGTTGATCGGGAGGGTCTGGCGTACCGCAAAACGAAGGAAACAGATCTCCTATGGTCGAAACGGGGGTCCTGTTGATCGGGAGGGGTGTGGCGTACCGCAAAACAGACGAAACAGACCTCCTACGGTCGAAACGGGGGTCCTGTTGCTCGGGAGGGGTGTGGCGTACCGCAAAACGGACCTCCTACGGTCGAAACGGGGGTCCTGTTGATCGGGAGGGGTGTGGCGTACCGCAAAACGGGACTCCACAGGATACTGTGCATCTCCACCGTCGACCTCCTCCAGCCTCCACGGGCTACCGTCTATCACGACCGGTTTTTCAATAAAAATATTTATTGAACAACCGACCTATGAAGTCCAATATGAGGAAAATCCTTCATACCGGTTGACAAAACTTTGATACAATAAGCCAGTAGCATTACAATATTACAGGGGTCGGACTGAAGATGCCCAACCAATTATTACAACACGCCAATAATTATACATAGTGGCGGATATGACTCAAAGGTGTGGGGTGGAAATACTCGACTCGAGCTATGAGTGGTTGGCGGAATAACACATGGGGTGGTTAATGAGTCTATCTGACCTTTGGCGGCTCATCGAAAGGCCGAGGTGAGGCTCGATGAATTTATTTGGGTAGCGGAAGCGGATATATCACAATGACTAAACCAGGGGTCGCACGAGACTGACTGGGATTCCTCTACGCGTCGGACTCGCTATCGAACTCTTCATCCATGAGATCGCCTTCACAAGATTCCGCCAAATCAACAAGCCGTGGTGAGTACTCTGAAAGTACTCGCAAGACAGTTCGGACAAAAGATATAACAAATGAAGGCATGAATGCGACATGGTTAATCTTAACATTGCTCAATTAAAACAGTATAGCAAAATAATTAAGAAGGGAATTGGCGGTAGTCCGCTCAAAAACCCAAGAAGATAAACTCAAAACCGATCGGGTGCCTGAAGCGACGCCTCGAAGGGTGAATAAATAAGCAAAACATGCCACAGTCGGGCGTCTGAGCGACACCTCATAAAGGGCTTATAATGAAAATAAATAACACAATGTCATGATCGGACGTCTCGAGCGACATCACGTAAAGGGCTTATAGTGAAATTAAATAACAACAATGCCGCGATCGGACGTCTGAGCGACATCACGTAAAGGGCTTATAGTGAAAATAAATAACAACAATGCCGCAATCGAAAGTCCGGCGACATCACGTAAAAGGGCTTATAGTGAAAATAAATAACAACAATGCCGCAGTCGGACGTCTGAGCGACATCACAGAAAGGGCTTATAATGAAATTAAATAACAACAATGCCGCAGTCGGACGTCTGAGGACATCACAGAAAGGGCTTATAATGAAAATAAATAACAACAATGCCGCAGTCGGACGTCTGAGCGACATCACAGAAAGGGCTTATAATGAAAATAAATAACAACAATGCCGTAGTCGGATGTCTGAGCGACATCACAGAAAGGGCTTATAGTCACAAGAGATAGCACTCATAATAAAATATTCAACACAGGAATATAAACGGGTTAGTCCATCCACAGGAATAAATATTTAACCGGACTTAGTACTCAGGTGATTCACCGGATTATCTGTCACCAAAACTGACACATGTTAGGATAAGATGTAGTGAACTTGAACATGGATAAGATGATTTGAGGATTTATGACTCTGCAGAGTTTGTACTAAAATTACTCACAGCCAACGGATTTCCGTAGTCCTGAAGGACTAGTTCCGTTTATGGTATTTCATAAGAAACACAGCTAACCAGTACACACCCATCCTATCTCACGAATGCCAGGAATCACCCTAGACATCTTCCAAGAAAAACTTTTGAGATGGGGAGATCACAATCTCGAATAGCATGGGATCAAATTTATATTCGCGCGCTCTAAGGGGTGCCCCCCTCTCGGTCCCAACCGGAAACACCCATGCCCCCTGACCGGATGACTGGCTTTAATCCAGGGCCATGGAACCATCTTCACGGCCTCTCCAATTGGTGTGTACCAGGGAAGCGGTTTGCAAAATACTAAGCCATATCCCTTGCGGAAAACATGTGGTAGTACGGAAAGGGAAATGGATGGGAACCGAATCGACACAGTTGACATCAAGTCAAATAGTATGGCATAAGACTGGCATGCTACAACACTGCCATCGTAACCATCCTCATGCCAACACATGGCCATGCACATTCACATCCAACACGTATGGATTATCGAACTCACTTGCCTCAACTTTGCAAGAAAATAACATTCATCGGTATGCTCACAAACATGCCATGAAACTACTTAATGCAAACCTGCCAGAACACTCATCATATCAAAAGTTCAAACATGCTTGCCTGGTTCAGAGTAGTCGGGTCTAGCTCGGTGAAGTTCGCGGTTCCGTCACCTCCTCCCAGATTCACGGTAAACAAAAATACACGCGCTAACGTAAATACCGTGGAGTACAGAAAGTTGGTCCAAAAATTTTCCAAATATATCCCATAAAAAACTAGACAATATTATAAGACTGTCAGAAAAAGAATCACTCAAAAATCACTTTTTATTAAAAAGTTATAAGGGTTTCGCCAGTGGACTCATCTATAATGAAACAGAAAAGTTCCAGGGTTTAACCGAGAAAATGTAAACGGTTCGAATAGAAACGCGCAAGCCCACAGGGAAAACGTACTCTGCCCGAAGGCGCCAACAGAAAACGGTTCGCGGGAAAGGAAAGAGAGGCTGACATGGGGGGTCCCCATGTCAGGTTTGAAAGACCTTGCCGGCGCCCGAAGGCTGCGGTGGTCGTCGGCGTCTAACCACGGCGAGTCAGGGAGATCGGGGTGTACCAAGAGTATCAGCGTGTCCTTCCGCGTCGGTGGGTGGTGAACTTGGGCGTCGGGGAGCACCACGTCGACGGCGACACTTTCTCCGGCGGACGGTGGCTCGGGCGATGGTGGATCTCGCCGAGGAGGGCTGCAAGGATCGAATTGAGGTGGGGGTTAGAGCACTAGGTGTAAGAGAAGGCTGCGGACGAGGTTTGGGCGCCGGAGATGGCCTCACCGCAGTGAATCAAGCTGGTGGCCGAGGCGGATCGAGGCGGCCGGAGTTGGGGGAGGAGACCTCCTCGAGGTCCTCCCAGTGGCTGGGCAGGGTCTTGGTGAAGTGCAGAGGTGGTGTGTGCACGAGAGCGAGCTCGGGGCTCCTTTTTATAGGCGATCCGAGGCGGTGGCCGTGAACGGATTTCTCCGGCGATGGTTACGACGGCGCAGAGCTTGGTCGGGGAGGTTTAGGGAGTGGGGCGTCAGCGTGGAGTTCCACTGGTGCCGTTTCGACGCCAAACAAGCTTGGATTAGGAGCCCTGGGTGGATTCGACGGAACGGGGCGGCGCGGGCCCGTCGGCTGCAGAGAGCATGCTCTGTGCGTGTCGCGCCACGGCGACGGTGCTGCATGCGTGCGCTGGCGAGGAAGTGGCCACGCGGAGCCACCAGAGGGATTGGGCGGCGCCGAACGGCGTTACGCCGCCGTTCTGCTCCACCGACGCCAGGAACGCGCCAAGCACGCGTGTGAGGCTCCGGACAGGCAAGCTAGGCCGTGAGCAACGTGCCAAAGGCACTGTGAACATGTGACTGAAATAACTGACGAAGATCGACACTGAAACTCTGAACTTTCTGAATTTAACTGAAGATGCACAGCAACAGTGCATGCAAGGTGTTCG
This sequence comes from Aegilops bicornis, assembly GCA_021605145.1. Classification (NCBI taxonomy): domain Eukaryota; kingdom Viridiplantae; phylum Streptophyta; class Magnoliopsida; order Poales; family Poaceae; genus Aegilops; species Aegilops bicornis. The sequence goes on from CM038669.1 coordinate 294,985,448, forward strand.
ACAGAATGATTTTGGCATGTAGGGATTTTTTCCTTGAGCTGGTTTTTGGTGGAGTGGTCTCTCATTGCAACTAGAGGTTGCCTGAATTTTTATAGAATTTTTGGAGGAGTGTAGGTATGAATTTCACCAAATTTGTCAAATCTGGTCCAAACTTGCTGTGAGTGAAATTTGAAATATTTGAAAAGAAGAAGAGTGGATCAAGATGGTTCTAGGTTGTGGGTACCAAGGAGTATCCAGAGGAGTTGGTTTGAGGTCAAAAATCAAGAGCATTAGGGTACTTGCTTTGCAAATCAATTAGGCTCAAAAGAAAAGACAGAATTATTTTGAGAGAAGAAATAATTGGAATAAAGTCCAAAAATGGATTTTGCTAGTTTGGACAGAATGTTTGAGTTGTACCGAAGTGGAAGGAGGGGTTTTGGGAGAAATTTATCACAAGAGGCATGGTAAAACCAAGGATGGGTCAAAACAAAAGAATAGCCCAAAACCAAAAAAGTTTCTTTTTAGAAGAAAAATAAATCCAAGAAATGCTTTTGAGAAGAAAACTCAGAAGAGAGGTTTTTAAGAAGGCTTTAAATGACCTTCTTCAAACCAAGCAAGGCTTTTGCTAAAAACAAAAACAACAAAAAAATTGGAGTGTCACACCGTCGACCTCCTCCAGCCTCCACGGGCTCCTGTTCATCCAGCCTCCACCGCGCGCTACTCCACCGGCTACTGTTCAACCACCCCTCCACGGGCACCCCTCCACCGTCAACTGTTCATCCAGCCATCCACACCATGAGGTCATGTTCAACCACCCCTCCACGGGCACCCCTCCACCATCTACTATTCATCCAGCCGTCCACACCATGGGGTCATGTTCATCCAGAGGCAACGCTACCGCTCACTGTTCATCCACCCTCGCCGCAACGCCATCGCTCGGCCCAATCGATCGGCTTTAGTTAGCAGTAGTAGCGGCGAATCGCCGATCGGGTTCGATTAACAGCCATCAATCGATTGCTCGGGTTCGAGAACGCGTAACTGCGGTAATCGCCGGGTTCGATTAGAGCCCAACGCCTCACTTAAGTTCGATTAGAGCCAACGCCGCACACACGCAGCGTGCGTGCACGAGAGAACGCGCATCGCCGGCCCCGACCTCCCATCGTAACGGGAACTCCCGAAATTCCCCTCGCTTCTACCACGGTTTTTTCCGTCATGGACGGCCCAAAGAATGTCATGCAGCAAGGCTCCGCCCGCCTGTGACGAAAAAGCCCATTTTCTGTCATGATTTTTTGTCATAGAAGTAGGAGCCCACCACATCTATGATGATACCGGGTTTTGTCACAATTATCATCACTGAAGTGTCATATGTATGACAAAAAAAATCGTTCGGCCCAAAATGTCACGGATTTGTCTTTTTTTGTAGTGTTTATTGAGTACGTTCAAGACTTCATGGGTTTCACCGTCTCAGACGTCAGCATTATTTTTCCACCGTGATAATAAGTGCATGCACTTGCTTGCGTACGGCCATGGACCTGCTGGTTCCGAACGGTTAGGCTCTGTATGGACAGCCATCTTGTGGTTCCATTGATAAATTTCATGCAAATCGGATGGTTTTCAGTGAAAGCGGACTAAATTCATTGCATTTTACATATTTATTTTCATCATGGAATATTTTACATATTTCAACTAATAATAACGGACTAGGCCTTTTCTTAGTCCATGGGAGGCGCTTCACGATCGAGGTCGCGACACTTAACTGTTCTAGAAGGCCCAAATCCATCTCTCCTCTCTTTTAACAATTTGCAGCTGGGCTTGGCATGCCACAACCCAGTTCCAACGTGCTGCGTCCAACTATCAGCGTGTGAAACCATATGGATCCCCTGCGTACTTCGAAGATGTAAAAAAATTGGAGATTTGGGAATTCGAACAATAGGTGCTTATGCTACCCATAAAATAAAAATCAGGTGCCTGAAAATTCGTGTTGAAACAAATGATTCAGCTTTATATCCACGTCGACCCTCGGCATGATGGTTGGAAGCAAATGGCAAGTTCATACTGAAAGATCTTTAACAACAATACGACCTTGCATACGACCAGGTAGTACAAGTACCAATACCAAACTAACTTATAATCTTTTTAGTCTTGTCCCTAGTGTTCATCTGGTAGAAAATCTTGCAGAGGACCAGCTCCCTCTCCTTCTCTTGCTCCAGGTCTCCGAGGTGGTACTGGTGCATCACCCAGTTGGTCCTCTGCTGGTCGAAGTTCTTTTGGTGTGCAACACAAGAACCTTTTGCTGCCCGTCTGCCAGCCGTCGACCATCACCGACAAGGTATTGCCGGTCTTGTGCCACATCACGTGTATGCCGCACTCCGACTGTATCTTGTGACGCATCCACGTGCCCCTTTTGAATGCCCTGGAGTTGCGCTGGAAGAAATGCTTGCTTAGGCCACTTAGTGTGATACCTGCAGTATTGTCGAATACAGGTTTTAGTGTATGTAGTTCGCATTTTCATAACATCTTTGGCATGTTGCAGTCACTTGTTTCACTTTTTATTAACTGCCAAATTGTAATTGCTTCACTAGGTCTGCATCTAAAGACAAAAATAGAGCTATAAACAAAGAAATATTTTTGTGGAAGTAGACGGTCGATCGGTGTCTCACCTAGAAGTTTCTCAGGATGGGTGTAGCATATGACGTGATCGCTGTCGATGGTTGGTATGAACAAGATGAGAGGGTAAGATCTCGCGCTGTCAGCACTCACTTTGGCCTCAAGGTGCTCGATCAGCTCCTGATCCGTGGGATCGAAATTGACGCCAGCCGGCAGCACCGACCAATCCTTTTTGGACTTGCATCGGTTAATTCCAGTTATATGGTACTCAATGTATGATCAATCGACTGTTTTAAGTGAATGATGAAAGATTTCGACAAATAACCGAACACGCCGCCGGGACTCTTGTGTCACCTCACGTGCAGCGTGTTGTCACGTCAATTCAATGTCAGGACATGATGAATAATTTGACCAACGTATACCAAGATTACTACTCAGATTATTTACTAGTCAGATTTAGTGTCACATTTTAACCATAGGTTTAACTAACAAAATGTCAATGCATGTCACCGTAAATTATACCATTGGAAACTATGTTCAAATACGAATCAAACAATATAATTTTTTGTGACATGCATTAACATTTAGTTAGTGAAATTTATGGTCAAAATTTGACACAAATTACGAAGGGGACCAATAAACCAGGAGGGTGGTAGTAGTATGAGTAGCACAATATACGGTATAGAGGACTAGTACAAATTTAGAAATGGAGTAAGAAGTTACAAGGCTATGCGACAGACTTTGTAGGCTACATGAGTAATAGAAAATATAATTCTCATTGGACAACACTTTCACCAACAAGTACGCACTTGAAGCCTAATTGATATATATATATTTCCGTCACAATACGCTTCTTCTAGTGATTTTACACTTTCAGTTTGAATTTTAAAACATATTCGAGGTGGTACTAAATTTTATCTGTTTTTCGTCCGTCCGTCGTCCGTATTATCTTCTATATATCTGAGGCGTTACTAATTTTGGTTGTACACATCGTGTCGTATGTTTTTTCAAGCAAACAAAGCCGGCCCATGTGTTCGTTGCCACCGCACACTGTTCCAGCCCATCGGTTCGCAAGTTTATTGTTGGTACAAGGACCATGTAGCTCCGTTCAAATTCTTTCTCAAATTAAATAATCCCACCTCGCTTGTTTGCATCTGATCCCACCAGTTCATATACGTACAACCTGAAGAATCAACAAGTGGCCCAGAAAATCAGGAAGGAAACGAATCAAGAAGGGAACAAAGGAATTAACTCCGCTTCATATTCATGTATATATACACCCTTGATTAAGAGGAGCGGGGGAAGGCAGCGGCCGTCCTGAAAAATCAGAAAGGGAACGGGGCCTCAAAAATTAAGGAAAGGGAACACTCGCGGCATCTGAAATCAGGACGGAAAGGAAGCACTCACGGCATCTGAAATCAGGACGAAACCGACCCGACTCATACGGGTCTCTTCTCCTGCACCAAATCTGGGCGCGCACAAAAACGTCGGGTCGCAGCAGCGGCACAACCCAGTCGACCGTGCATCGCTGGGCTCCTGCTTCGCCAGTCGCCGGGCCGGCCGCTCACACCGGGTGACTGGCGAAGGAAGTGATATCTCTTATCAGAGAGATGAGATGGAGCGTCGGCAGGGTATGGATAAAGCTTTGTCGAAGGCGGCCTGCTAGATGGAGCGGAGGCTGTTACGTGGTAGCCGCATGACCCACCGACGTTTGGCTGTTTTATGGCCAGATTTTTTTACTGTAGATTTTTCAAATTTTCTAACCGAAAAAAGGAAGCAGGATGCGTGTAGGTGCATGGTCTCTAAGATCATCTACAATCAGATTTTGCTAATCCGGTACTTCAAATGCCCGAGGACATGACCGGACATATCTGCACACAGTGACCAGTCACGTCTCAAATTAGGCACTCCATCCAAATCTCTCATATTTCAACACCTAGATCCATACAAAGCATGCAAAAGAAAACCTACGTACTACATACTACGTATTAGCCTAGCTAATCTTCATCGGAGATCTGCACGATGACGATGCCGGGTGCCGGCTGGACGGGCAGGTAGGAGGGCTCTGTTTCATCCTCCTCTTGCTCGACGTCATCCATGTAGGCGAGCATCTGCGCCTCCTCCGCGGCGTCCATCTCCTGCCGGCGACGGCGTCTAGCCTCCATGATCAACTCCGGAAATAAAGAAAACGTGGATGGCCCGCTGCTCGTCAGTAGATCCACGCCGCCAAAGATCGCCGACATCCTCCTCCTCCTCGAACTCCTCCAGGTCGAGTCCATCCGGAGGTACCCCACAGCGATCCGGGCTTCGAGCCTTGCCCGGCCTGCTCAAGGACCTCGAGCCGGCGCTCCGGCGTTAGAAATGGGTGACTCCTCTCCTGGCGGCGGGGGGCTATGGCGAAGTGGAAAGTCGCGGCGGGGGCGGACAGGCGGAGGAAAACGTGAATGTTAGGGTTTCGGTGCCGCGATCGACTTATATAGCCGAGCTAGGCACTACGCTAACCGCCGGAGCGGCGCCACGTGACGGCTTCAGTGCAATCGAGGAGATGTGCTTCCGACCGCCAGGTTTTCGGGCGTTTCCACGTGGGACCGCTCCGTCAGTCTGACGTGGCGGACGTGCCCGGGCGCGCCTGGGTGCCGCAATATTCAACCCATATTTGGGCTGGATATGAGGGGTGCCTGTCAGCCCGTGCGTTTGAGGGCCGTTTGAGGCGCTCGTCTGGGTCAAAATTTGTCAACCTGTGAGTGACCGAGTGGCCCGCCCGGGTGTATGAGACGAATTTGAGAGGTCCGACTGTAGATGTTCTAATTAAGCAAACTTTTAAAGTCTTAAACTACACAATTGGATCTGGATTGTGATGTTAGTGATCAATGTGCAAGCATCGTACTTAATGGAGGTTAAGCACGATATGCATTTTATCTGGACCCGCCATGCGACTCTCTATCCAAGGGAAGTAGGGATGTATTCATACCACATTGGTGAACAATAAAATGGATACATCAATTTTTTTCGTTGTAGTGGACGTGCCTCAGCCTGAGTGACTCCAATTTAAAAAGACTATGGGCTCTGCATGGTAGAGTGTGTACTATACATGAAAGCGCATTAGAGTATTTAACATGAATTTCGTGGAATATGCACTCCATCATTTTTCTAAAATATATACGCCGAGCACATCATTGATTTTCTAAGATATATAAACTGAGGATGTATAACATAAATGCTTCTTACCGCCGATGCTTGAGATAGAATGCACATGACAAAGTATATACCATAACTGTGGAGTATAATGCATATTGTCCCCCCTTTCGGTTTGTTGGGCTTATCTCACTATTTGTTTTTGTTGGGAGTTCTATTTTCATTTCTCTTCCTCACCTATTTAGATTTCGAGCTACATAAATTTGTTGCATGCAAAGGTCCAAAGGAAATTCACCAATACATGTAACCATTTCTACTTAATTGGTGGCCATGCATGCATGCATTGCATTTAATGAAGATTAATCATAATATTTAGTTCTAGCTCGCCATGTGCCTTCCTACTTTTCGGATGTTGTCATGCCATGCCTGATGCACACATTAAAGGATAAATTGTTTTCTCCTATTGCAATGCACGTGCATATGTGCTATTTATTTCTTATTGAGCTTGGCATGTGCCTCCCTACTTTTGAGGGTGTTGTCATGCCAGACTGATGCATACATTAGTTGTCACATCAAAAACATTCTCTCGTTGCAATGCACGAGCATATCAGTACATCCTACGTAGGTGAGTTAGGATGCACTTGCTCCTAGAAAGGTATCTATGCTTCAAACTAGAGGAGTGCTTCAAACTAACAATAGTACATAATATCCAACAAAAGAGGGTCATGCTACAGCAGCAGGATACATGGCTCGGTCTAGATATCAATGCAAATCAAGTTGTGCATATTTGATGTTAGCATGAACCACATAGCCGCATGTCGGGTTTGCAAAAGCCATCAATCGCATGGAAGCTTGATGCCTTTCACACACTGAAGATTATTCGGCAACAAGCTGTGTCGACGAATTTATGGATATGGTGATTCATGAAACCCATGGTATGATGTGTAAACATAGTTCCCCCTGGTGAATGGAAGTTGCATAGCATGGTAATCATCGCCGGTGATATGATCGATGATTGGTTGGATGATCCGATACTTGAGCCCGAGGAACATGGAGTCGTTGCCGATGCTGTAAACCCGCCTCCAGTTAAATACGCCTGGCCCAACGGAGCTGGGATCTTTCTCGAACACGAAGCAGCCATAGCCATCACAGTCACGAACGCCCCAGGCATTGTACTGCATGTGGTTTGATGTAATGGTTTGGTCAATTTGGTACGTGCAAATCAGCATCAAATGACTGTCGTTAGCTGAACGAGCGATAAACCACCACCCATTGACTGGTATGATTCTAGGTCCTGGAATCATGAAGGCCAGGCATTTGCATCTGCTGCAACAAATCAAATTGGAGACCAAAAGGACAAAAATATACAATCATGTTCAAAGTATGTGTGGAATTAATATTATTGTAATAGTGACACATATCATAGACATAGAATTGCAATGTTGTGGTCATAATCATACCCCAGGTTAAAAAATAAGCCAATGGCTTTCATATTCTAGCAATATGTCATGGTTCAAACATCATGTAACAATGAGAGGAAAATAGCTATGACAGGGCCTACTCATATTCTACCATAGCACTTACTACTGTTCTCATATCAACTCTAAGCAATAACATGCGTTGTTATAAAAATCTTGGAAATGAGAGTAACATATAGAAATCATGAGGTTATACTCATAATATCTATTCTAACAAACATTAGATGCCAATTGTTCTCATATCAACTCTAACAATAATATGTGTGGTCATAAAACTCTAGGAAATGAGAGGAACATATAGCAATGATGTGGTTATAGACATACTATCTATTCTAAATTTGTAACAATCAGCAGGCAGTCATATTCATAAGGTAAAAATGAGATGAGATAGAACAATTACACGACCATAGATTCCACCAGTATAGGCATGCAATATGTGCGTGACCGCGTAAATGATGCCATCATGCACTATTACATCAGATAGAAAGGTTGGCTCAACAGGATTGACGATGAGCCATAACCATGTATGGCGACCAGATTCCAAATAGACTAATCCCATGTTGAACAAGGAAATGAGCTTGTAATCCTTGTATTCTTCTGATGGTGTGGGCACTTCGCATATTACAACCTTCAGCAAACAGATGTCGAGCCAAAAGCTCGACGCGTCTCGTGCGTAGTAGGCAGGAGTGTCCGGCGGGCCGCGAGGCTCGATGGCGGCGGTATCCAACGATGGAAGGGTGATCTCTCACTGGATGTAGATATCCACGAGACGTCACAGACTACCGGATTGGTGGATGAGGACGATCCAGTTGGCCTTCATGCCCGCCCAGTAGTGGCCGCGCATGAAGGACAGGTGGACGGGTAGTGTTAGCATGTCGAGGGGCACCACAGCAAGCTCCATAGGATCGTCAAGTCGGTGTCTGAACCACCTGCGGGGATCTGGCATCAGCAAGAAGGGTGTCTTGAAAAGGGCCGGCCAGTTGTAGACGAGTAGACGATACAAAGACACCAAGCATGCGGCCGGACGACCGGTGCTGAGCAGGTTCATATGATTACAGATCTGCTACAAGAGAACATCGGGGAGGGAATTCCAATCGCGGCTCTGCATGTCAGTCGGTTCTGCCATAGGGTTTTTTAGGGCGCCGAGTGATTGGGGTTTTTGGTGCCTGCGAGCCAGCGGGGAAGTGGATTCAGGTGGGCGATCGAAGAAGATGGTGTGTGTGGCCGAGCAGTGAGCAGGGGGATATTGTCGGTGTACAAAATTAGGGGTCCTTCTGGTACCCCTTTACTTGTGCACGAGCAGTCGCAGCCACGCCTGTAACCACGCTTGGCGAGGCAGAGGAAGCAGAGACACGGAGACACGAGATTACCCGAAGCATGAAGAACAGCAGGGCGAGGTGAACTGCCCCAGCAAGGCCCTTGCCGGGGTGCCTCACAGCCCCGACAAGAGGCTTGCCGGGGCAACTTGCCCCAAACGCCAGCAAAGTCGCCGCCCTTGAGACTAAGAGTTCTGACACCATCGACAACATCAGAACCAAGGCTCGAGAGGCGCCTCCATGGTGGCGTGCAGATCTTTGTGAAGACCAGAAGCATACAAGACTAAGTGGGAATAAGAAGAAGACGCCCCCCCCCCCACCCCGAGCAAGACCCTTGTCGGGGACGGACGACGCGCCCCGGCAAGACCCTTGCCGGGGCCCCGGCAAGACTCTTACCGAGGACATCGACGGGGCCACATCCAGCCCCACATCAAGGCTCCACCGCCATCCCAAAGCAGCCGCCAGCCCGCCAACTAGGCAGGCGCCTGCATGGCGGCACGTAGCCTCAAGCCAACTCAGCAAGCACCTGTGGTGGCATGCAGATCTTCATGAAGACTCTGCCACCGCACCAACTCGGCAGCAGCCTGCCAGCGTGGCGCCATGCACCTCGTCAGCTCGGACGCGTGTCAAGGCAAGGCGAAGCGGCGACAGGTGGGACGAGCTTCCTTGCCGTCCCCAATAAAGCGAGGAGGGCACGTCGGCAACGCATTGAATGTGTTTTGTCCCGCGGTGCCCAGGGATAGACTCAGCTACTGTACACTTTACACCTCCTGTGTGCCACTGTGGCAACCCCTTTTTGCTATAAAAGGAGGCCCGCAGCGTACTGAGAGGGGATTCGGCTTTTTTTGGACTCAGGACGCTCTGTAGCTAGTTCAAGAACACCAGATGAACACAACCCAGCAGGAGTAGTGTATTACGCATCACTTGCGGCCTGAACCTGGATAAACCCCATGCGTTGATCTTCCAAACCCGCTCTGTTTGCAGCCACACGCCCCGCCAATTGTAGTAGGGATTTGTTGTGATCCCATAGGTGTCGTTTCACCCCGACATCTTTGGCGCACCAGGTAGGGGGCGCAAGCTGTGAAAATCCGGTCCGGAAGTTAGCGTATCGACTTCATCATCACCATGGACCACAAGAAGAAGGGAGTGGCAGCCGTTAGGTCGTGCGGGCCCGGCCCGTCCACACCAGTATGGGCGGGCGACGAGGCGGCCACGGATGGCACTGGAGGCGCCACCCGCGAGCATCCACGGAGTTCTGGCGATCGGAGCCCGCGAAGCGGCGCTGTCCGAGTACAAGACAACGAGCCACACGCCACTGGGTCAGAGGGCAGAGCCGTGCTGCCCACGGGTGGCGCGGCAGCCTTTATGACGGCACCGCTAGTGGCTGCGCGTGATAAGCGACACCACGATGTCGGCGCCTCTGGGCACCGGCGTGGGAAGAGCCCTTTGCACCACTCCCAGGACGCATCGGGCCGGCGTGCGCGCCCAGACGCTGGTGGAAGCGACGCGCGGCCACAAGACCGTGATAGACCTCCTTCTAACGTGGTTAGAAGTCGGAGCGCATCACGGTCTACGCGGCTGTCGCCACCTCCCATGCCAGCGGAGGCGTTGGCACGTGTACAGCTGCTCCTCGACTTTCCTCCTGCTACGGAGAAGCTCGGCGAGTGGAGGGCCACCATTCGAAGCCTCGTCAGCTTCGCCAACAAAGATGAACCGCAACTGGTGAGACCCTCGCGCCAGCGCTCTCCGGAGCCGGCACACGACGGAGAGAGGAGGATCAGAGGCGCTGCCACCACAGTGCACTCTCCTCCCCCACGCCAGCAGCAACAGGCGCCGGCTCGTCGGGCAGACGCTGGCGACAATATTTCTGCAGCATCATCCAACCCACGGACCCATTGTGATCAACGTCAAGTCCTTCGGGAATGAGCCTAGGAGGACGCCGCGACCACTATCGAGCGGCGTTGGGAGGCATGCTGTCAATATGATAGCCGTGCAGGGCCCACTTAGGATCGCCCGACGCCGGGGGGTTCCAGCGACCTTCCCTACAAGGTGGGTTGCCCTGCCTTCACCTGAGAGCTGCGGCAGTTCTAATGGCCCTCACATCGCATGTTCAAGCCTGATGTTGGGGAAAAGTACAACGGCAAGACCCATCCGTCGGAGTTCCTCAACATCTACACCATCGCGATGCAAGTTGCCGGGGCCCGCGACGACAAGGTGCTCGCCAATTACTTTCCGTTGGCGCTTAAGCCCAACGTCATGTCATGGCTGATACACCTGCCGGTCGACTCCATCTCTTCCTGGTTGGATCTGTGCCACGAGTTTGTTGGCGCCTTTACCGTAGGCCACCAAGCTCCTGGCCAGGCGAGTGACTTACATGTCATCCCCCAAAAGGATGGCGAGACCCTGCGCAAGTACATACAGAGGTTCAGCCATGTACAGTATACCATCCCAGATATTCACCCTGCCGCTGTCATCAGCGTGTTTCATCAGAACGTGTGTTACCGCAAGATGCGTGAAGAGCTGGCGATGAACAAGGTTAAGGATGTGGCCGAACTCTATGTGCTGGCTGACATATGTGCTCAGGCTGAAGAAGGAAGGAAGTACCCCGGCGAAGATGCCGGTGCGGAAACCGATTCCACCGATGACGACTCCACCGCCCCGACAAAGAAGGGCCGGCGCCGCAACAGGAAGCGTAAAGGCAAGACTGCGCTTGCCGTTGAGGCATCTAGTGACCCCGGTGCCGCCAAGAAGGCCAAGGCTGACGACCCCGGCAAGGAAGTTGCCGGGTGCGCCGCCTACCGGGCTTGGCGGCTGCCGACAAGCCAGGGAGCTCCGGCAAGCAGTACTGCAAGATCCATCGCACCAAGGGCCACGATCTCCAGAACTGCCGACAGGTTGAGCTGCTTGCCGAAAAGCAGAAAGCTGAGTATGAAAGGCGGGTCAAGGAGAAGGGCCAGGATGGTGTTGAGGGGTCCGGCAAGAAGAAAGGTAGCCAGGAGGGTCACCGTGGCAAGAACAACCAACAAGAGAGACCCGCTCGAGGCCGTGACAAGGAGGAAGATGATGATCATGACGAGGACGACGAGTCTGGCGAGCATGAGTTCCAGAAAGCTATAGAGGCTATGTGCATCGACGGTGGCGCCTCGCTGCATTCCTCTCACCGCCAGCTGAAGCAGTGGGTGCGTGAGGTCACTGTGGCAGAGACATCGTTCGATGCCCAGAAGCCACTGAAGTGGTCCTGCACACCCATCATTTTTGACACCGACGACCACCCTGATCGCACAACTGCAGTCGGGTGCTTGCCGTTGTTGGTTTCCCCAACAGTACGCAACCTCAAGGTGACAAAAGTGCTAGTCGATGGTGGGGCCGGACTGAATTTGATCTCACCCGCTGTGATCAAGAGGCTGCAGATTCCTGATGGAGATCTCGAAGAGACGGGCATGTTTCAAGGGGTCAACCCGGGAAGGAGCCAGCCTAAAGGTAAAATCACGCTGCCCGTTACTTTTGGGGGCGAGCTGAACTATAGGACGGAGAAGATCATCTTCGATGTCGCCGAGATCCCCTTGCCATACAATGGGATCCTCGGCTGCCCGGTGCTGGCCAAATTCATGGCAGCGTCACACTACTCCTTGCTACCTCTTGAGCACTGCGTTGGCTTTCCCTTGAAGAGGAAAGGGTGATGCAACAAAGTAGCCTAAGTATTTCCCTCAGTTTTTTAGAACCAAGGTATCAATCCAGTAGGAGGCTACATGCGAGTCCCTCGCACCTACACAAAACAAATAAATCCTCGCAACCAACGCGATAAGAGGTTTTCAATCCCTTCACGGTTACTTACGAGAGTGAGATCTGATAGATATGATAGGATAATATTTTTGGTATTTTTGTGATAAAGATGCAAAGTAAAATAAAAGGCAAAGTAAAAAGCAACGGAAATAACTAAGTGTTGGAAGATTAATATGATGAAGGTAGACCCGGGGGCCATAGGTTTCACTAGTGGCTTCTCTCGAGAACATAAGTATTTTACGGTGGGTGAACAAATTACTGTTGAGCAATTGACAGAATTGAGCATAGTTATGAGAATATCTAGGTATGATCATGTATATAGGCATCATGTCCAAGACAAGTAGACCGACTCCTGCCTGCATCTACTACTATTACTCCACACATCGACCGCTATCCAAAGATGCATCTAGAGTATTAAGTTCATCGTAATGTAGTAACGCCTTAAGCAAGATGACATGATGTAGAGGGATAAATTCATGCAGTATGATAAAAACCCCATCTTGTTATCCTCGATGGCAACAATACAATACGTGCCTTTGCTGCCCCCATCACACCGGGAAAGGACACCGCAAGATTGAACCCAAAACTAAGCACTTCTCCCATTGCAAGAAAGATCAATCTAGTAGGCCAAACCAAACTGATAATTCAAGAGACTTGCAAAGATAACCAATCATACATAAAATAATTCAGAGAAGATTCAAATATTGTTCATAGATAAACTTGATCATAAACCCACAATTCATCGATCTCAACAAACACACCGCAAAAGAAGATTACAACGAATAGATCTCCACGAGAGAGGGGGAGAACATTGTATTGAGATCCAAAAAGAGAGTGGAATCCATCTAGCTAATAACTATGGACCCGAAGGTCTGAGGTAAACTACTCACACTTCATCGGAGAGGCTATGGTATTGATGTAGAAGCCCTCCGTGATCGATGGCCCCTCCAGCGGAGCTCCGGAACAGGCCCCAAGATGGGATCTCGTGGGTACAGAAGGTTGCGATGGTGGAATTAGCTTTTTGGCTCCGTTTTTATTGTTTGGGGGTACATAGGTATATATAGGAGGAAGAAGTACGTCGGTGGAGCAACAGGGGACCCACAAGGGTGGAGGGCGCGCCCTGGGGGGGGGGGGGTAGGCGTGCCCACCTACCTCGTGGCTTCCCTGTTGGTTGCTTGACATAGGGTCCAAGTCTCCTGGATCTTGTTCGTCCCAAAAATCACGTTCCCGAAGGTTTCATTCCATTTGGACTCCGTTTGATATTCTTTTTCTACAAAACTCTGAAATAGGCAAAAAACAACAATTCTGGCTGGGCCTCCGGTTAGTAGGTTAGTCCCCAAAATAATATAAAAGTGAATAATAAAGCCCAATAATGTCCAAAACAAAAGATAATATAGCATGGAGCAATCAAAAATTATAGATACGTTGGAGACGTATCAAGCATCCCCAAGCTTAATTCATGCTTGTCTTCGAGTAGGTAAATTATAAAACAGTATTTTTGATGCGGAGTGCTACGTGGCATAATTTCAATGTAATTCTTCTTAATTGTGGTATGAATATTCAGATCCAAAAGATTCAAGATAAAAGTTCATATTGACATAAAAATAATAATACTTCAAGCATACTAACTAAGCAATTATGTCCTCTCAAAATAACATGGCCAAAGAAAGTTCATCCCTACAAAATCATATAGTTTAGTCATGCTCCATTTTTGTCACACACGAATGCTCTCATCATGCACAACCCCGATGACAAGCCAAGCAATTGTTTCATACTTTAGTAATCTCAAACCTATAAACTTTTCACGCAATACATGAGCGCGAGCCATGGACATAGCACTATGGGTGGAATAGAGTATAATGATGGGGGTTATGTGGAGAAGACAAAAAAGGAGAAAGTCTCACATCAAAGAGGCTAATCAATGAGCTATGGAGATGCCCATCGATTGATGTTAATGCAAGGAGTAGGGATTACCATGCAACAGATGCACTAGAGCTATAAATATATGAAAGCTCAACAAAAAGAAACTAAGTGGGTGTGCATCCAACTTGCTTGCTCACGAAGATCTAGGGCACTTGAGGAGGCCCATTGTTGGAATATACAAGCCAAGTTCTATGATGTAAAATTCCCACTAGTATATGAAAGTAACAAAACAAGAGACTCTCTATCATGAAGATAATGGTGCTACTTTGAAGCACAAGTGTGGTAAAAGGATAGTAACATTGTCCCTTCTCTCTTTTTCTCTCATTTTTTTGGCCTTCTCTTTTTTTATGGCCTTTCTCTCGTTTTTTTATTCCTCACTTGGGACAATGCTCTAGAAAAATGATGATCATCACACTTCTATTTATTTACAACTCAATGATTACAACTCGATACTAGAACAAAGTATGACTATATGAATGCCTCCGACGGTGTACCGGGGTATGCAATGAACCAAGAGTGACATGTATGAAAGAATTATGAACGGTGGCTTTGCCACAAATACTATGTTAACTACATGATCATGCTAAGAAATATGATAATGATGAATGTGTCATGATAAATAGAATGGTGGAAAGTTGCATGGCAATATATCTCGGAATGGCTATGGAAATGCCATAATAGGTAGGTATGGTGGCTGTTTTGAGGAAGATATAAGGAGGTTTATGTGTGAAAGAGCGTACCATATCACGTGGTTTGGATGCACCGACGAAGTTTGCACCAACTCTCAATTTGAGAAAGGGGAATGCACGGTACCGAAGAGGCTAGCAATGATGGAAAGGTGAGAGTGCGTATAATTCATGGACTCAACATTAGTCATAAAGAACTCATATACTTAATACAAAAATCTACAAGTCATCAAAAACAAGCACTACGCGCATTCTCCTAGGGGGATAGATTGATAGGAAAATACCATCGCTCGTCCCCGACCGCCACTCATAAGGAGGACAATCAAAGAACACCTCATGTTTCAAATTTGTTACATAACGTTTACCATACGTGCATGCTACGGGACTTGCAAACTTCAACACAAGTATTTCTCAAATTCACAACTACTCAACTAGCACGACTTTGATATTATTACCTCCATTCTCAAAACAATCATCAAGCATCAAACTTCTCTTAGTATTCAAAACACTCATAAGAAAGTTTTTACTATTCTTGAATACCTAGCATATTAGGATTATTTAAGAAAATTACCATGCTAGTTAAGACTCTCAAAATAATCTAAGTGAAGCATGAGAGATCAATAGTTTCTATAAAACAAATCCACCACCGTGCTCTAAAAGATATAAGTGAAGTACTAGAGCAAAACTATATAACTCAAAAGATATAAGTGAAGAACATAGAGTATTCTAATAATTTCTGAATCATGTGTGTCTCTCTCAAAAGGTGTGTATAGAAAGGATGATTGTGGTAAACTAAAACGCAAAGACTCAAATCATACAAGACGCTCCAAGCAAAACACATATCATGTGGTGAATAAAAATATAGCTCCAAGTAAAGTTACCGATGCAAGTAGACGAAAGAGGGGATGCCTTCCTGGGCATCCCCAAGCTTTGGCTTTTTGGTGTCGTTAGATTATCTTGGGGGTTCCATGGGCATCCCCAAGCTTAGGCTCTTTCCACTCCTTGTTCCATAATCCATCAAATCTTTCAGCCAAAACTTGAAAACTTCACAACACAAAACTCAGCAGAAAATCTCGTGAGCTCCGTTAGCGAAAGAAAACAAAAGACCACTTCAAGGTACTGTAATGAACTCATTCTTTATTTATATTGGTGTTAAACGTACTGTATTCCAACTTCTCTATGGTTTATAAACTCTTTTACTAGCCATAGATTCATCAAAATAAGCAAACAACACACGAAAAACAGAATCTGTAAAAAACAGAACAGTCTGTAGTAATCTGTAACTAACGCAAACTTCTGGAACTCCAAAAAATCATAAAACATAGGAAGACCTGGACAATTTGTTTATTGATCAGCAGCAATTGGAATCAATATTTTATCATGTTCTGGTGATTTTTAACAATTGTTTTCGTGAACAGAAAGTTTCTGGAAATTACAGCAAGATCAAATAACTATCATCCAAGAAGATCCTATAGGTTTAACTTGGCACAAACACTAATTGAAACATATAAACACATCTAACCATAGGCTATAACAAATATTTATTCCTAAAAGTAAGCAAAAAGAAAAAAACTAAAAATAAAATTGGGTTGCCTCCCAACAAGCGCTATCGTTTAACGCCCCTAGCTAGGCATAAAAGCAAGGATAGAACTAGGTATTGCCATCTTTGGTGGGAAATTCTTCGATGAGACATATATCATCCTTAGGAATTTCTTTCTTTTTAGTAAATACCAAACTTTTAGGCACAAGATAAAAAAATTCATTTGCAACAATTGGGTCCTTAATGATAGCAAAAAGATTGGGATGAATACTTATAGACTTGAGATCCGCAGCTTCCTTATTAGAGGATTCACCCTTGTTTTTAGGAACATACATAAGCTTAGCAATTTTAGTTGGAGGACTAGGAGTATTCTTTACGGAAGAAAAAGCGGTTCCCAAGTTGGTAATGATACCCTCAAGTTTATCAATTCTAATGGAATCTTGACTTATTCTCTCATTAATTATGGGTTCCTTCTCCTTAATATTTTTCAAAGTGACTCCTACCTTAGATCCATATTGAGTAATTTGGTTGTGGATCTTTTTATCCATATTTTCAATTAACTCTACGGTAGCAACTTTATTTTTAATAATTTCAAGTCTTTGCATTACATGCTCCAAAGTTAACATAGTTCCATTAACCAAAAGAGGTGGTGAGCCAAATAAATCTATCATAGCATTATAAGAGTCAAAAGTATGGCTACCCAAGAAATTCCCTCTGGTAATGGTATCAAGAATATATCTATACCAAGGATTAGCACCTACATAAAAATTGCAGAGAAGAATGGAAGTAGATTGCTTCCTGGTAGATCTATTTTGAGCATTGCAGATTCTATACCAAGCATCTTTTAAATTTTCTCCCTCCCTTTGTTTAAAATTGAGAACTTCATATTCAGGAGACAACGGAGAAGGTAAAGGACTAGCCATAACGACAAGCAAACGAAAAAGAGGTGAACAGAAAAGAGAGGGTGAATAAAACGGCAAGGGTGAAGTGGGGGAGAGGAAAACGAGAGGCAAATGGCAAATAATGTAATGCGGGAATAAGGGATTGTGATCGGTACTTGGTATGTTGACTTTTGCGTAGACCTCCCCGGCAACGGCGCCAGAAATCCTTCTTGCTACCTCTTGAGCACTGCGTTGGTTTTCCCTTGAAGAGGAAAGGGTGATGCGGCAAAGTAGCGTAAGTATTTCCCTCAGTTTTTGAGAACCAAGGTATCAATCCAGTAGGAGGCTACGCGTGAGTCCCTCGCACCTACACAAAACAAATAAATCCTCGCAACCAACACGATAAGGGGTTGTCAATCCCTTCACGGTCACTTACGAGAGTGAGATCTGATAGATATGATAGGATAATATTTTTGGTATTTTTGTGATAAAGATGCGAAGTAAAATAAAAGGCAAAGTAAAAAGCAACGGAAATAACTAAGTGTTGGAAGATTAATATGATGAAGATAGACCCGGGGGCCATAGGTTTCACTAGTGGCTTCTCTCGAGAGCATAATTATTTTACGGTGGGTGAACAAATTACTGTTGGGCAATTGACAGAATTGAGCATAGTTATGAGAATATCTAGGTATGATCATGAATATAGGCATCACGTCCAAGACAAGTATACCGACTCCTGCCTGCATCTACTACTATTACTCCACACATCGACCGCTATCCAACATGCATCTAGAGTATTAAGTTCATAAGAACAGAGTAACGCCTTAAGCAAGATGACATGATGTAGAGGGATAAATTCATGCAATATGATAAAAACCCCATCTTGTTATCCTCGATGGCAAAAATACAATACGTGCCTTGCTGCCCCTCATCATCGGAAAAGGACACCGCAAGATTGAACCAAAAGCTAATCACTTCTCCCATTGCAAGAAAGATCAATCTAGTAGGACAAACCAAACTGATAATTCGAAGAGACTTGCAAAGATAACCAATCATACATAAAAGAATTCAGAGAAGATTCAAATATTGTTCATAGATAAACTTGATCATAAACCCACAATTCATCGGTCCCAACAAACACACCGCAAAATAAGATTACATCGAATAGATCTCCACGAGAGAGGGGGAGAACATTGTATTGAGATCCAAAAAGAGAGACGAAGCCATCTAGCTAATAACTATGGACCCGAAGGTCTGAGGTAAACTACTCACACTTCATCGGAGAGGCTATGGTGTTGATGTAGAAGCCCTCCGTGATCGATGTCCCCTCCGTGGAGCTCGAACAGGCCCCAAGATGGGATCTCGTGGAGTAGAAGGTTGCGGCGGTGGAATTAGGTTTTTGGCTCTGTTTTTGATCGTTTGGGGGTACGTAGGTATACATAGGAGGAAGAAGTACGTCGGTGGAGCAACAGGGGGCCCATGAGGGTGTAGCGCGCGCCCTGGGGGGGTAGGCACGCCCCCTACCTCATGGCTTCCCTTTTGGTTGCTTGACGTAGGGTCCAAGTCCCCTGGACCTTGTTCGTTCCAAAAATCATGTTCCCGAAGGTTTCATTCCGTTTGGACTCCGTTTGATATTCTTTTTCTGCGAAACTCTGAAATAGGCAAAAAAAACAACAATTCTAGGCTGGGCCTCCGGTTAGTAGGTGAGTCCCAAAAATAATATAAAAGTGAATAATAAAGCCCAGTAATGTCCAAAACAGAAGATAATATAGCATGGAGCAATAAAAAATTATAGATACGCTGGAGACGTATCACTCCTACAACACGTTGAAGATGCCGGGGCCGTTGACCATCATCACCGTCCCCTCCGACAAGAAAGATGCGCTTATTTGCGCCAACCAGCTCTACCGAGAGGCAGTTGCATCAACTGTCGTCAAGGCACTTGCTCCTGCCGATGGAGCCCCGGGAAGGAAGAAAGGCAACAAGACCTCTTCCGGCAAGACCTCTTGCGCCCACTCCGGCAAGTGCACCTCTTCGGAGTGCTGTGCTACCGTCGAGGACGCGCCAGACAGCTCCACCGGCAAGAGCAAGAAGTCCAAGGCAGCACCACCAGAGACTAAGAAGGTGTCTGTCAAAGAGGACGGCACGGGCGAAGCTACCATAAGCTCCACCCTCAACAGCAAATAGGAAAGCGCGCTCGTTGCCTTCCTGCGGGCGAATGTCGACGTGTTTGCATGGCAAGCGTCCGACATCCCCGGCGTTCCCAGGGAGGTGATTGAGCACCATCTTGCTGTTTGTCCTCATGCGCGGCCCGTCAAGCAGAAGGTCAGGAAGCAAGCTTTGGAACGACAAGAGTTCATCATTGAAGAGATCGGGAAGGTGGAGGCCGCAGGCCTGGTTAGAGGAGTACTCCACCCTATGTGGTTGGCCAATCCGGTGGTGGTGCGTAAGGCGGATGGGAAGTGGAGGCTGTGTATTGACTACACTGATATCAATAAAGCCTGCCCAAAGGATCCTTTCCCTCTGCCACGCATCGAGTAGATTGTAGACTCCACTGCCGGCTGTGACCTGCTGTCGTTCCTCGATGCCTATTCAGGATACCACCAGATTTTCATGATGAAAGAAGACGAAGATAAGACCGTGTTCATCACCCCATGTGGTACGTACTATTTTGTACGAATGCCTTTCGGGTGAAGAGTGCTGGTTCAACAATTGCCCAAGCAGTCCAGATTGGTTTTGAGCCCCAGCTACATAGAAATATGGAAGCCTATATGGGTGATATAGTGGTCAAAACCAAGGACAAAGCCACCCTCGTGCAAGATCAAGAAGAAACATTTGCGAATCTGCGCAAGATCAACCTCAAGCTCAACCCCGAGAAGTGCCTGTTCGGTGTCCCGTCCGGCAAACTTCTCGGGTTCTTTGTGTCTCAACGCGGAATCGAAGCAAATCCCGACAAGATCAAAGCAATTGAGCAGATTGAGGCGCCAAAACGGGTCAAGGACGTCCGCAGGCTCGCCGGCTGTGTTGCTGCCCTGAGTAGGTTCATCTCCAAATCTGCTGAATGCGCCCTCCCCTTTTTTAAGGTTTTGAAAAAGACGGGACCATTGAAATGGACACTTGAGGCAGAGGCGTCGCTGCAAGATTTGAAGAGGTACCTCTCCTCCACGCCAACACTAGTCGCACCTAAACCACAAGAGCTGTTGCTGCTATACTTAGCGGCGATGAATCAAGTGGTCAGTGTTGCGCTAGTGGCGGAGAGAGAACTTGAGGAGGAAGCAGCGGGTGGCAGCAAAGCCGTCGGGCGACGGGCTGGAACCCTCCTCGGCAGGGCCTAACGCCGGCAAGGCGAAATCCCCGGCAAGGCCCGGCCCCGGCAAGACAGAGTCTGCGCAGATGAGCGAAGCGGAACAGAAGAAGAAGATGGTGCAGCACCTAGTTTATTTCGTTAGCTCCCTCCTGCAGGGGGCTCGGTCAAGGTATTCTGGTATGCAGAAGCTACTTTTCGGCCTCCTCATGGCCTCGAGAAAGCTGCGCCACTATTTCCAAGCACATGCGATCACCGTCGTCACCCGCCTCCCGTTGCAATGAATCTTGCACAACCCTGATGCAACTGGGAGGATTGTGGAGTCGGTGTTAGAGCTGTCGAGCTTTGGCCTCAAGTTTGAAAGTACTTCAACAATCAAGAGCCGAGCCTTGGAGGAGTTCATAGCAGAATGGACTGCGACGCCCGACGAAGAAATTCAATAGACTACCCTACCCGGCAAAGAGACGCGCCGCGAGTGGATCATGTACTTTGATGGGGCTTTCTCACTACAAGGTGCCAGTGCTGGCGTGCTGCTCGTTGCACCCACCGGGGAGCACCTCAAGTACGTGGTCCAAATGCACTTCCCCCGAGAAAAGTCAATGAATAACACGGCGGAGTACGAGGGGCTGCTTGCCGGTCTCTGGATCGCGGCGGACCTCGAGATCAGGAAGCTCATCACCAGAGGTGAGTCACAGCTCGTCGTCAATCAAGTTAATAAGGATTACCAGAGCCCGCTGATGGAGGCCTATGTGGATGAAGTGAGGAAGTTGGAAGAGCACTTTTACGGGATACAAGCAGAGCATGTTCCCCGAGCGAAGAACAGCATTGCCGACTACTTGTTAAAACGCGCTGCCCTCAAGCTGCCTGTGGAACCAGGTACCTTTGTGCTTCAATTAACCCAGCCATCCGTCAAGCCATCAGCAGGACAGAGCAAGAGAAGGAACGTGGGCCCCGGCGAGTACTTTCCTGCTGAGCTCCCAGGAGCCGACGGCAAGGAAGTTGCAGAGTGTCCCACACTAGCCAAGGAGCAGAGCCCCCGGCAGGGCCCCAGGCCCTGGCCGTAGAGGCAGCAGCTCCTGTGACTGGAGATGTGCCTTTGCTCCTTGCCGACAAGCCCCAGGCTCCGACATGGGCACAGCACACCGTCCGCTTCCTCCAAACAGGGGAGCTCCCCGAGGAACAAGAAGAAGCTGAGAAAGTAGCCCGTCGGTCTAGCATGTACCAATTTGTGGATAATGCCATATACAGGAGAAGACCGAACGACGTGAGACTAAAGTGCATTCCTCAGGAGGACGGATTAAAGCTGTTGGCAGAGATACATGGAGGCATGTGTGGCTCCCACATAGGGTCAAGGGCCCTTGCTGGCAAAGCGTTCCAGCAAGGTTTCTTCTAGCCAACCGCCCTCCAAGATGCAACTGTGCTAGTAACCAAGGGTGAAGCATGCCAGTTTCATTCAAAGAAACTCCACCAGCCAGCCCAAGCCCTTCAAACAATCCCTCTTTCCTGGCCATTTTTGGTCTGGGGGCTCGACATATTGGGCCCCTTTCCCCATGCCGTCGGGGGCTTTGAGTACTTGTACTTTGCCATTGACAAGTTCACAAAGTGGCCGGAGGTGGAACCAGTGAGAAAGGTGACCGCGCAATCAGCCATCAAGTTCTTCAAGGGACTGGTTTGCCGTTTTGGTGTACCAAACTGAGTCATCACCGACAACGGCACGCAGTTCACAAGCCGCGCCTTCATGCAGTACATTCAAGACCTCGGCAGCAAGGTCTGTATTGCTTCTGTTGCTCATCCCAGAAGTAACGGCCAAGCTGAGAGGGCGAATGCAGAAGTGCTGTGGGGTCTCAAGACCAGAACTTTTGACAAGCTGCACAAGTGCGGAAGGCGCTGGATTGACGAGTTGCCAACAGTTCTTTGGTCGATCAGGACGACACCAAATCGAGCCATCTTGGCGGACACCCTTCGCCATACAGTATACGGGGCGGAAGCAGTTCTACCCACAGAACTCATATACGGGTCACCTCGAGTGCTCGCTTATGACGAGCTTGAGCAAGAGCAGTTTCCGCAAGAGGACGCAATGCTCCTTGAGGAAGATCGTCTTCGGGCGGCTGTGCGAGCAGTGCGCTACCAGCAAGCCTTACGCCGCTACCATAGCTACAAGGTTCATGCCCAAAGCCTTGAGGAAGGCGACCTTGTTCTTCGGCCAGTTCATTCTGCCAAGAATTCCAACAAGTTGACGCCAAAGTGGGAAGGCCCTTATTGGGTAATATGAGTCACCAGGCCCGGCGCAGTCTGCCTAGAGACCGAAGATGGGACCCCGGTGAGCAACTCGTGGAACATCGAACATCTTCGCAAGTTTTACCCGTAAGGCGCGGTTGTCGGGCCCCCGGCAGACCACTTTTTGTACAAGCCTTGCCGGCAAGGCATGTAACCCTTTGTACAAAGCCAGGCGCAGACCCTGAGCAATAGATAAACAAATGAAGCGTTGGCGCCCTAGAATTAGCATGCATGCTAGGTTGAGTCTCTCTCTCTCTGTTAGGGTCGATAGTGCTTGGCGGCAACTAACCCCTGATGAAGAGGTCGAGTGCATGTCTTTCTATCTCTTCCAGTCCTCTCTTTGCTTTACAGGTTGCATAGACATCCCCTGCAAGACCACTTAAAGGAAAGGGAACGGATCGGCATCCCAACCGCGGCAAGCCAAGGTTGCCGGGGGGCTCCAAATTCAGAAAAGTTTTCCTTCCCCTGCTATGTGTTTCCGTATGAAGCTTGAACGTATGAAACCTCACTTATTCCTACGCCACCGTGCTCCCTCCTTCCTACGCCCGAAGTCTCTTTCAGGCAGGAATCTGGTTGTAGTCGCGGTGGAGAAGGGAGGAAACAAGCGAGGAGCCCGATCCTACTTTGCCCCTACTCCCCGCCAAGGGCGTGGGTTTAAGCGTGGTATAAGGCAGTAGAACGGCAAGGCCTGTTGCCGGGCGACGTTGTTTACTTAAAAGAACAAGGGTTCACTCCTTGGTGTGGGCCTCGCTCACGCACAAAAGAACCCGGCAAGCACCCTTTTTCATTAATACGTTAATTAGACAAGTACAATTCACACGAAATATAAAAGTGGAGGATTACAAGATCTAAATTCAGTAAATGCCCACAGGCTTACAATGTGAAAAAGAGATAAGGTGCCTGAGGGAGTCCTGGATTAGGGGGTCCTCGTACAGCCAGACTATATACTTTGGCCGGACTGTTGGACTATGAAGATACAAGATTGAAGACTTCGTCCCGTGTCCGGGTGGGACTCTCCTTTGCGTGGAAGGCAAGAATGGCAATTCGGATATGTAGATCTCCTCCCTTGTAACCAACTCTCAGGTAACCCTAGCCCTCCGGTGTCGATATAAACCGGAGGGTTTAGTCCGTAGGACAACAACAATCATAATCATAGGCTAGCTTCTAGGGTTTAGCCTCTACGATCTCGTGGTAGATCAACTCTTGTAATACTCATATCATCAAGATCAATCAAGCAGGAAGTAGGGTATTACCTTCATCGAGAGGGCCCAAACCTGGGTAAACATTGTGTCCCCCGCCTCCTGTTACCATCCGCCTTAGACGCAAAGTTCGGGACCCCCTACCCGAGATTCGCCGGTTTTGACACCGACATTGGTGCTTTCATTGAGAGTTCCACTGTGCCATCATGATAAAGGCTTGATGGCTCCTTCGATCATCGGCAACGATGCGATCCAGGGTGAGGTTTTTCTCCCTGGACAGATCTTCGTATCCGTCGGCTTCGTACTACGGGCCAACTCGCTTGGCCATCTGGAGCAGATCGAGAGCTACGCCCCTAGCCGTCAGGTCAGGTTTGGAAACTTAAACTATGATGCCGACATCCGCGGAGACTTGATCTTCAACAGATTCGAGCCCATGTCAGGTGCGCCGCATAGTCACGACGAGCATGACTTAGCTCTGCCGTCGGACGGTGTTCGGGAGATCACACCTGTGGCTACTCCGGCCCTCAATCCGGAGCAGATAGCGCCGTCTGAGGACGGGTGGATGGACCCCGCCACGGAGGCCGCACACTCAACGGCGATTGAGCCTAATACTGACTTTACCTCCTATGAGACCTGTGTTGCCGGAGCCTTGGATTCGTCCCCGGCCACGGGCTCCAAACCGCCTGTGTCCGTGCCTATCGAATCTGATTGGGCACCGATCATGGAGTTTACCTCTGTGGATATCTTTCAGCACTCACCCTTGGGTGACGTGCTAAATTCATTGAGGCCTCTCTCCTTGTCAGGAGGCCCTTGGCCGAACTATGTCCGGCTTGAGTGGGAAGCGGACGATGAAGAAATTCGTTCCCCACCCACCACCCACTTAATAGCCACTATCGACGACTTAACTGACATGTTTGATTTCGGCTCCAAAGACATCGACGATATGGACGACGATGCAGGAGAAGAACAGGAACCACCGCCCATAGGGCGCTGGACTGCCACCTCATCATATGATATATATATATATATATATATATATATATGTGGTGGATACCCCCAAAGAAAGCGATGGCAATAAGGCAACGGAGGATAATCCCCTCGAGAAGCAATCTAAGCACCGGCGTCATCGGTGCCGCTCTAAGCCCCGCCATAGCAATAGCAGCGATACCGGCACAAGAGACGATAACGCATGGATAGTGCCAAGACAAAGACAATCCTCCACCACGCTCGAAAGGGAGGATGGGCAAGCTAGCACTAATGAACAGGCTACAGACGGAGAATCAGAGGATGACACTTACATATCCCTCTCCGAAGACGAGGTGAGCCTCGGCGATGAAGAATTTATCATGCCTGAGGATCCCGTCGAGCAGGAGTGCTTCAAGCACTGGCTTATAGCCACAGCAAAATGCCTGAAGAAAAAGCAGCAGCAGCTTCAAGCTGATCAAGATCTGCTAGCGGATAGATTGATCGATGTCCTGGCAGCCGAGGAATACGAAGTCAAACGCCCAACCAAAAGTTACCCAAAGTGCAGGTTGCTACCCCAACTAGAAGAGGAAGCATTAAAGCCTACACTACCCGCGTATGATGCGGCTGACCGGCCACCTCGTGGCCGAGACAAAGCGGCATATCAGCCCGAAGTCCAGCCCGCACCCCGTCGCCAGTCAAACAAAAACACCAAGGCCTGGGGCAACACGCAGGACCTGCGAGACGTATTGGAAAACAAAGCAGGACATAAAAGATCGATCTACGGATCACGAGGGCGCGCCCAACGCGTGACAACGACCGTCATGCCGGATATACTAAAAGCAAATCCGGCCAGGACGAATACAGCAGACAAGACTCGTATGAACTGCGTCGTGATATAGCCCGGCACAGAGGCGCCGCACACCCCCTATGCTCCACCGATGAAGTAATGGATCATGAATTCCCAGAAGGGTTTAAACCCGTGAATATTGAATCATATGATGGTACTACAGACCCCGCGGTATGGATAGAGGATTTCTTCCTCCACATTCACATGGCCCGCAGGGATGATCTACACGCCAGTAAGTATCTCCAGCTAAAACTCAAAGGGCCGGCTCAGCATTGGCGGAATAGCTTGCTGGCAAACTACATCGGAAGTTGGGAGAACCTGGCAGACGCATTCCTGGACAACTTCCAGGGCACTTATGTGCGACCACCGGATGCTAATGATTTAAATCACATAACACAACAGCTCGGAGAGTCAGCCAGGAAATTCTGGACTCGGTTCCTACCTAAAAAGAACCAAATTGTCGACTGTCCAGATATCGAAGTCCTAGCGGCCTTTAAACATAACATCCGTGACGAGTGGCTCGCTCAACATCTCGGCCAAGAGAAGCCAAAATCCATGGCAGCCCTCACGACACTCATGACCCGCTTTTGCGCGGGCAAGGATAGCTGGTTGGCCTGTAGCAACAACACAGCAAGCAACCCTGGCACATCAGGGGCCAGAGATAGCAACGACAAACCCCGACGCAACAAACACAAGCGCCAAAAAATGGTGAAAACGCCGAAGATATGACAGTCAATGCTGGATTTAGTAGCTCTAAGTCCGGCCAGCATGAAGGGCCATTCAAAAATGACAATTCGGGTTCGTCCAGTCTGGACCGCATACTCGACCGTCCATGCCAAATTCATGGCACCCCAGGAACGCCAGCCAATCATACTAACAAATAATGTTGGGTCTTCAAACAAGCCGGCAGGTCAGGCGCCAAAAACAAAGATAAGGGGTCTCAAAGCGATGATGGCGATGAGGAGCCCAGATCACCGAATACAGGAGGGCAAAAGAAATTTCCGCTGCAAATCCAAACGGTGAACGTGGTAAACGCCACCCACACTCCCAACCCGGACCGGATGCGCACCCTCAGGGATGTCGACTTAACGGAACTAGTCGTCCCACAATACAAACTAGGGCCAATCACCTTTAACCGCACGGATCGTCCGGTTAATACCAACCAGGGCAATTCAGCCGCACTAGTCCTCGACCCAATAATTGACGGGTTCCACCTCACACGAGTCCTTATGGACGGAGGCAGCAGTCTAAACCTGCTTTACCAGGACACAGTGCGCAAGATGGGCATCGATCATTCGGTGATCAAGCCCACTAAAGCCACCTTTAGAGGTATTATACCAGGTGTGGAGGCCAGTTGTACAGGCTCCATCGCCCTTGAGGTAGTCTTCGGATCACCAGACAATTACCGTGCCGAAGAGATAATCTTCGACATCGTCCCCTTTCGCAGTGATTATCAGTCACTGCTCGGACGAACCGCGTTCGATCGGTTCAACGCGGTGCCACATTATGCCTACCGTAAGCTCAAGATGCCCGGTCCGCGCGGCATCATCACGGTTAATGGCAAGGCCGAACTTTCCCTCGGTACCAAAGAGTATACCACTGCTTTAACAACAGAAGCAACGAGTGGCACCTTTCAATCGAACCTCGAGTCGACGGCTAGGCCCCCGGACACCGCCAAAGGACTCCGAACTAGTTCGCATTAGGATAGCCCGGCTCGTCCAGAACTCAATTAAACACTCCGACGAAGGCCAGGACAGGCCACATACCGCGGCTCAACCGCTCTGCGGCACACAAACATTTCTTACATTTTCTTTGTAGGTTCACCTTTGCGCAGACCAGGACTGGCGATATGGAAGCAGCTCGAACACGCAAGGGAATCCTTAGATATTCCCCGCGATGACCATCCGACTATACTCCGGATCCGCACACAGCTTCTTCCCCCTGGTCTCAGCAGGTTCCACAGTCATATTTCTTTTTTATCACATTACCTGTACTCATACGCATCGACGTACTATTTGAATACAACATGTGGATTTATATGACGCTTATCTGCTGTTATTTCTTATTGAAATTCTTTTGTCAAGTGGCATCCGTACACCGCGATATGCCTTAAATATGCCAGGGGCTTCGATTTACCCATAATACGGCAATAAGGTCCGAACACCTTCATGGAAATTCGGCACCCCGAACTTATAGCATTATATGCATCAGCTCCGAATCATGTCTTGGGTCAAATGTTGGGTTTGCCCGGCTCCCATGTTTTGCTGTCTTACGTTCCGCTATATCGGCTAAGGCGGCACAGGGAGAACTACTGCGATTGTGTCCCGGTTATTCCGAATGAGCACCTTAGTAGAGAAAGCCCAAAAATGACTGTCATGATACGGCGAGAGCTGGTCAGCTGTTCGAGAGGTTGTAAAATCTTTAAGGATTTCTCCCGCATAATGCCATAACCAATGCAGCGTGCGATGGATTGGTTTTTCTTCCGATCAGGTGCTTATAGAGCCCCTCGTGCGGTCTTCCGAACACCTGGGGTTGCGCCTACCTTCCTTTTGTAAAGCTCCTATGGCTAAGTGAGAGTGATAAATCCCTATAGTCCGATTGCCTGGTTCATTGTGTTGAACACCTCCTTCGAAGGACCCAAAACTGGGATAAAGAGTGATCAGGTTTATCCCGAACACCCCTGTACTTCCTACATGGGGGCAGAAGCCGACGACTGGCCAACTCTCGGGATTATTATAAAACGGCCACGCGGGAGGATAAAACAGGGAATAAATAATAGAAATGACCTTGTTCAACATTACAAAGGACAACATGATTGTATTCATGGAAATATAATGTCAATGGTGCATTGCTCCGCCACAAGGCAGGATCCTTTCAGGACACTTTCATAATATAATTCGGGCTTGCGGTGCTCCTTCCCCTCTGGTGGTCCCTCGGTCATCAGCTTTTCAGCATCCATCTTCCCCCAGTGCACCTTTGTGTGGGCGAAGGCCATTCGCGCACCCTCTATACAGACCGACCGCTTGATGACATCAAGTCGAGGGCAGGCACTCACAAGCCGCTTCACGAGCCCGAAGTAGCTGCTTGGAATCGGCTCGGCGGGCCATAGCCGGATAATCAAATCCTTCATGGCTAGTTCGGCTGCCCTATGCAGTTCGATCAGCTGTTTCAGTTGATCGGCAAAAGGCACCGGATAATTGATTGCCGAATCTGACGGAAGAACTTATCCGCAGTGTTCCTTTCTTCGGCTCGATAGAATTGGGCGGCATCCGATATGCTGCGGGGCAGCTCCGCAAATACCCCTGGAGAAATCCGAAGTCAAAATTAGAAACATGATTTTCTCCTCAAATACTTGCTTTACATGAAAAAAAGCCTTACCTGCCGCGATCTTCCTCGCCTCTTGGATCTCCTGCAGGGCACCTTGGGTTTCCCCCCGGGGTATCGCACGCGGCCTGATGAGCCCTGGTGAGTTCGGATTCTTTCTCCATTAAACTCTGCTCCAAGGTCTCGCATTTCTTCACGGCCTCTTGAAGCTCTTGCTCAGCTTCAATAACCCTGGCCTCGTGCTTCTCACGAAGGGCCTGCTCTACGGCTGCCTTTTTCTCGGCCTCGGCCACAGCCTTCTTAAGAGCCTCGACTTCGGTCATCGTCCCTAGCACAAATCATGAAACATATTTTATCATACTGGAAATTCGTTCGCACTGAACGTGAACAAGGCTTGTGCATACCTTTTTTATCTTCCAACTGCCTTTTCAACTGGCCAGGTTCTTCTTTGGCCCGCTCCAGACTTAGATTCATTTCGGAGACCTCCGCAGTATGAGAGGCAGCAATCGCTACAGACGCCTGCTTATAAAAGAAGAGAGATAGATGTCATCAAGTGAGTATTCCTGCGAACATAAATTTGATCCTATGTCCGGTTTTTTCTTTCACCGAACAGTGTATCAGGGGCTACTATCCATACTATGACACTCTTCGAAGCCTCATAAAACATACCTCAAAGCCTCTTATAAGGCTGATACAGGCTTCATTCAGTCCACTCTTAGCAGACTGAATTTTCTCAATCACCGCAGCCATAAGGGCACGGTGTTCATCGACGATGGAGGCGCTCTTCAGCGCCGCCAACAAAGCATCCGGCACCTCTGGTTGGACAGAGGTTGCCGTTGGAACAGGCACACCCCCTCTAGCCGAGGGAGGCCGCCTGCTTGATTCTGGAGCCGTATTGGTCTCCGGAATTGCGTCCCTGGTCAGGCAATTCAAGATGGCCCCGCCCGTCGACTCCCATGGGAATCTTCTCCTCCATGTCTCCGCCCTGAAGTTTGACCTCCGCCATCGCCTTCACGATCTCCCCCCTCCTTGGCCGGGTCCTTCTGGGACGAAACCTCGGTGTTATTCACATATTTAGTGGAAGGGGCCTTCGGGGGCGTCCCGCTCTCCATAGCATCCGAGCTCAGCAAATCCTCTGACAAGGATTGTTCGGTGCGGGACCTCGCCGGACTACAAAAAGTATGGCTCAGGTTAAAATATTATGCCATGATGAGTCTGGACGTATAAACGTGTTTGGATTTTATATACTCACGAGTTCACCAGGTGCTGGGCCTTGGGATCCCACTCCGGGCTGCTGTTGGCGGTAGCAGTGGACTCCTCCGGAAGAGGAGTTTTCCCCCTTTTAAGCGACTCGGCCTCCAAGTGTATGGAGGCCGTCCTCTTCTTTCTTCCCCCCGCTGGGGATTATTCTTCCTCCTCCTTCTCGTCCTCTTCAGAGGCAGAACGGGCGTTGTAGCCTTCAGATATTGTGTCCGAAGTGCCGCGGCGATGAAGGCCGCCCCGTGTCTTTTTGGCCTCCTTCTCGGCCTTCTTCTTCGGCGCCTTGTAAGGCGCCGGAACCAACATCTTCGTCAGAAGTGGGCCGGCCGGTTCTTCGGGCAATAGGGCCGGATAGTGGATCTGCCCCGCCTTCTTCGTCCAGCCCTAGGAGAGTTTTGGAAAACACATTAAGCATTTCCCTTGGGTTATGCGGATAAAACGTATAATGACGTACCAAGCTTGCAAGGCGGGACAGTTGGTACCCGCGGTCCTCGGCTGAGTCCGGCCATGATTTTCCGGACTTGAAAAGCACCTTCAAGATGTCTTTGTGCGAGGGGCCAAAGAGCTCTCGCAGGGTCTGGTGCTTGGCCGGATCGAAGTCCCATAAATTGCAAGTCCGGTGTTGACAAGGCAGGATCCGGCGAACTAACATCATCTGGACTACATTGACAAGTTCGATATTCTTGTCTTCCATATCCTTAACGCGCGTCTGGAGCACAGACAGTTCGTTGGACAAAGACCAGTTCAGGCCCTTCTTGGGCCAGGACGTAAGCCGCAAAGGGGCTCTGGATCGGAACTCGGGAGCAACAACCCATTCCGTGTCGCGCGGCTCAGTGATGTAAAACCACTGCTCCTTGAGGGGATCCTGCAGGCCCACCATAAGAAGAACAAGAGTCTGCTATGACAAGCGACGGTCAGCCGTTAGTTGCTTTGGAGGCGTGACGAGGCACTGAAGGCCTGACGAGGTGGCGCTGTGCAGGGCTGCCGCGGCCAGAGCTCAGCCATTTAGGTTAGTCGGCGTTGCAGGGACGGACCCATGCGCAAGCGTCGTGTCGTTGAGGAGCAGCTCCATCAGTTGGTGTCAGTTGAGCAGGCAACTAGGTCAAGCATGTTAATCACAAAGAAGCGAGTTCATTCAAGTAGATGCTGGGAAGGCAGACATCGCTGGGTCTGGCCCGAGCGACTTGGGGATGATGCGGCCCGAGGGGCGCCCCCAACAAAGTAAGCTAGGAACATGAAGTAAAAGGGATACACGCCGCAGGGACAGACCCACGCGGCCTGGGAATAATGCAGCCCTGGGGGGCGCTCCCAGCTGGAAATGAAACTTGGAGGATGTCACCTGATAATGTTGAAGATGAAGGGGTGTTGGAGTAGCAGACTTGGTGGGCTGTGGAAGCCGATCCTCACGAGCCCCCAGGCCCAGGAGTCTCGGGAGGCTCTGGAGGCGCTGGTGGCTCCTCGTGGACCATCTCCATCTCCGCCAGGGCTGCCGAACGCCTGGCCTCTTGAGCCTCCAGGACGCTCCCCACGAGGCGCTGGTACGTGGCCGCCGCATTCGGCAAGCCATAGGGCATGCGAACATAGCTGTGGGGCGGGCCTTCGCAGCGGCCCGCGCGCGAGGGCCAGAAGCGCTCCTGAGAGGCGGCTCGGTTGAGCCCTGGGATGTCGATGCAGACGCGCAGCCCATCATCCTCGCCTGGATGGGGAGCTACAGCGGGTAAGCGGCGGCTGCCACTCATGACTCTTGAATCTTGCAACTCCTGCATGATCTGACTGACGAACTCCTGAGGGTTTGGCCCTACTTGCTCCATCCTGAGGGAAACGTGCTTTGAAACACGCCTCCAAGTGGTGCCCAAGCGCCTCCCTCATGACCTTAGCAAGGTCGGTGGCCCTCCAGGGGGGAGCCCCCGAGCCCTGCCTAAGGAGGGTGCCGGGTGCGCCTTCCTATGCGACAGAAGGAGGTTCCCCCTGAGCAGGCGCGGACCCTGAGGGGCCTGCCTCCTGAGGGCCTGGGCCTGGCGATGTCTTCTTCTTCTTGGGGGCGGTCTCGGGGAGCCTCCTGCTCCCGCGATCCGGGTCTTCCAGTGATGCGGCCTGAAAGGCTCGCTCTGTGGAGCACACCGTCTTTCTCTTCGCAGGGCACGGTGATGACTCCGCCGCTTCCTGGCATCTTGAGGACGTTGTAGCCGTGGTGAGTCACGGCCATGAACTTGGCCAGCGCTGGGTACCCGAGGATTGCGTTGTATGGTAGGCGAATGTGGGCGACGTCGAAGTCAATGAGCTCGGTGCGGTAGTTGTTGCGCGCCCCGAAGTTGACAGGGAGGCGGACCTGCCCAATCGGAACCGTGGAGCCATCGGTGACTCCGGAGAAAGGCTTGGTTGGCTGAAGCTGATTGTAAGGCACTTGGAGATTGTTGAACGTTTCTACAGATAGGACGTTGAGCCCTGCCCCGCCATCGATGAGGGTCCTGGTGACTAGCACGTTGCTGACGATTGGGGAACAAAGCATCGGGAGGACTCCGGCTGTGGCCGCACACTTGAGCTGAACGTGATGGCGCATGCCGACCACCTGAGAGGGTGTGTGGCTTCGAGCTTGGGGAGGACTGCATTCACTTCGCGGGCGAACTGCTTGAAGATGTGTTGAGAGGTTGGGGCTTGAGCTCCACCTAGGATGCAGGCGATCGCGCGCGGCTCCTGGAAGCCCCCAGCCCCTCGTCCTGATGATGGTCCTCGTTTCTCCTTGGCTGCGGCGGCAGAGGAGGGAGGCCTGCGTTTCCTTGCGGACGATCCTCGCGAGGCTGATCCCTCCAGTCTCCCTCGCGAGGCTGATCCTGCCAGCGATCCTCGCGAGGTCGGTCGCACCACCCTTGGCGAGGGTCGCGGTCTTCCCAGCGTCCTGCGTTCCTTCCTCCTCCTCGGCCGTAGCCCTGGTCGTTGCGGTCGGGGCGTCGGCCGATCCTCCCTTCTCGCACGGCTCGGAGCTCTTGACATTCGTTGGTGTTGTGGGTGTGGAGGTCATGGTACACACGATCTGGCTGCCCTTGAAGACTCGGGCTGATCTCTGCCCGCTTGGTGTCCGGTTACTGCGAGCACGGCAGCCCCTTGCGCTTCACATCCTTGGCCTTGGGTTTCTTCTCTTACGGGTCTGCGGCAGGCAGCTCGAGGAGGAGAGACGCCCTTCCCAGCCCCGGGCGCACTTGGTCGCCAAGTTGAACAGCTCCAAGGAAGTGCACAAGTCTTCATGCATCACCAGCTCCTCCTTCATCTTGACGTCGCGCACACCGTCGGAGAAGGCTGAGATGATGGCCTCCTCAGTTACCTTGGGAATCTTGAGGCGTGCGTTGTTGAAGGGCTGGATGTACTTCTGCAGGGTCTCCCCTGGTTGCTTCTTGATGCGGTGCATGTCGCTCACGGTAGGTGGCCAGTCGCGAGTACCTTGGAAGTTGGTGATGAAGCGGGTGCACATCTCGTCCCAGGAGGAGATCATGCTTGGAGCCAGGTTCAAGAGCCAGGTGCGGGCCTCGTCCTTGAGCACCATGGGAAACCAGTTCGCCATGACCTTCTCGTCCCCGTTGGCGGCTTCGATGCCCAGCTCGTAGAGCTGGAGGAACTCTGCAGGTCGGCTGCACCGTCAGAAGCGAGGAGGCAGGTCTGGCTTGAACTTGCCGGGCCATGCGACGCTGCGCAGCTCGGTGGTGAAGGCACGGCAGCCTGCTGTTGCCACGGGAGGCCTTTGGTGACGAAGAGCTCTGTCTTGCGGGTCCCCATGCGCTGCAGCCGGGAGCAGCACGGGGTCTTGACGTGCTGGAGCAGGAGCGTGGTCGCGACGAGCCGGAGCAGGGAGCACTCGGGCAGCTTCTTGTGGGTGAGGGACTTCTTGGCAGCTCTGCTCTTGCCGCGCTGGCGCCAGACGGAGTGGGTTCCTCCCAGGGGCCACGCGCCTTGGGGCCAGGGCGCCTTCTTGAGGGGGAGGCGGCTGAGCCACCCCCGGAGCTTCATCGCCAGCAGCAGGCGGGCGCGGTGCAGCTGAGACGGGCGCGGGGGAGCCCCCTGCGGTGCGGATGAGCTCGGCGACGCGGTCGAGCCACTCTTCATATACGTCGTCGACTGGGCGGTAGCGTAGGAGCTCGTTTGCCGCGATGAGCACAACTCGAGCCTCCATGGGCGCGCGGACTGCGCGGGACGAAGAACCAGCTGGGGCGAGTGAGGGAGTAGCAGTGCGGCCGTCTTGCCTCACGGACAGATGCTGGGACGATGCTTGCTGCTCGTTCCCCGCCGGGCCGGTGGTAGCTTTGACGGCAGGCGACGGGGAACGACGAGGGCGGCCGCCGACGGGAGCCATATGGGCGACGCGGGAAGCAAGAGCGGCTCGCCGCTCGGCGCGGGCCCGACGAGCGTCAGACATGGATGCGATGGTCGGCGGAGAACAGTGGCGGCGGAAGATTTAATTCAGCGCACCTACTGGGCGCGCCAAATGTCAGATTTCGGGTTCCGGCAGACCCTCTAGGTTCGAACGCTGAGGTGCGCGCGGAGATTTCCCCCTCTACCTACCTGCACCCCGCCGCCTCGCTAGGAACTAAGCTATGAAAGGAACAACACAAGAGACACAAGGTTTATACTGGTTCGGGCCACCATTGTGGTGTAATACCCTAATCCAGTGTGTGGTGTGGTGGATTGCCTCTTGGGCTGATGGTGATGAACAATACAAGGAAGAACAGCCTCGCGAGGGTCTGCTCTTCGCTGGGGCGATGAACTGCTAGGGGGAGTTCAGTCGCTTCTCTCTCTCTCTCTCTATGATGCCCTCGATGATCATGAGGTTTATCTCTCGATCTATCCGCCTCTCGCTTCTCTGTGAGTGGCTAGTCCTATTTATAGGCAAAGGCCCTGGGCCTCTCCCCAAATATTGAGCGGGAAGGGCGCCAACAATTGGCCATTTTGAAGGGGAACATCTGGTACACTTATCCTGACTAAAGTTGGTCCTCGCCTGCCAAAAGTCTCTGGTGGTGACGCCCGCTTGGGCTCCACAATGACTCCCTTCCTGCCGTTGTGACGGTCTTGGTCTTGTTGCACCGAAATGGATGCCTTTGCTTGATGCTCTCGCCTGCGCTTGCCCCTTTGCACCAAAGAGGAAAGGAGGACACTGCGCGGGCTGGCGCCCGCCTGGCGCCCTTGGTCGTCATGGCTTGCGTCATGGGCACCTCGTGAGGTACCCCGCCATGATCTCTCCGCCTCCTCGCGAGCCAGCCTGACGAGGCCGTGCCTGAGGAAGCTCCCTGTCGTCCGCCCCGCGAGGCTTGGCCCCTCGCGAGGGTCTTGAGCTTGTGTTGATGAAGATGGGCCGTGCTGGGCCTCCCCTCGAGCCACGTCGTAGGCCGCAGGTAGGCAAGTCTGGGGACCCCCGTTCCCAGAACGCCGACAAAGGCCCTTGCCGGGGAGCCTTCACAGCCCCGGCAAGAGGCTTGCCGGGGCAACTTGCCCCAAACGCCAGCAAAGTCACCGCCCTTGAGCCTGAGAGTTCTGATACCATTGACAACATCAGAACCAAGGCTCGGGAGGCTCCTCCATGGTGGCGTGCAGATCTTTGTGAAGACCAGAAGCATACAAGACTAAGTGGGAATAAGAAGATGAACCCCCCGGCAAGACCCTTGTGGGGGACGGGCGACGCATCCCGGCAAGACTCTTACCGAGGACATCGAAGGGGCCACAGTCAGGCCCACTCTAAGGCTCCACCGCATCCCAAAGCAGCTGCCAGCCTGCCAACTAGGCAGGCGCCTGCGTGGCGGCACGCAGCCTCAGGCCAACTCAGCAAGCACATGCGTGGTGGCATGCAGATCTTCATGAAGACTCTGCCACCGCACCGGCTCAGCAGCAGCCAGCCAGCATGGCGCCATGCACCTCGTCAGCTCGGACGCGTGTCAAGGCGAGTAGAAGCGGCAATAGGTGGGACGAGCTTCCTTGCCGTCCCCAATAAAGCGAGGAGGGCACATCGGCAGCGCATTGAATGCGTTTTGTCCCATAGTGCCCAGGGATAGACTCAGCTATTGTACACTTTACACCTCCTCTGTGCCACTGTGGCAACCCCTTTTTGTTATATAGCCCGCGGGGTACTGAGAGGGGATTCTGCTTTTTTTTGGACTTAGCATGCTCTGTAGCTAGTTCAAGAACACCAGATGAACACAACCCAGCAGGAGTAGGGTATTACGCATCACTTGCGGCCCGAACCTAGATAAACCCCATGCGTTGATCTTCCAAACCCGCTCTGTTTGCAGCCACGCACCCCGCCAACCGTAGTAGGGATTCGTTGTGATCCCATTGGTGTCGTTTCACCCCGACAGATATGGTACGTGCGAGCTACCAAGGAAGATGGCGCGGGCGAGCGAGCAGTGAGCGGGGGGAATTGATGTGTGGCCGGCGATTGGGGAGAGAGGAGGAAGAAGAAGAGAGGAGGAAGAAGAGTGAAAGACGGGGAAGAAAGTGCATTAAATCTCAATTATACTAGTACTACTACCAGGATATACCGTCCTTTGGAGTGTAAATAATTATGCCAATGACATGTGGGTCTACCTCAAGAGGGACCATATGTCAGTTAATGGAGGAGAGAGGTGCGTAGGCATATTTGCGGAAGCATGCTCCACTGGCAAACATGATGGCAGTACTGGGTAAGGCTGATTTAGTAACACCAACACGCTGGTTCAGCTTATTAATTAAGTGTCTCATCTGCTGCAGCGTGTATTGTCACTTCACTATGAAGACTAGTTGAATAGTTCTCTCTGACGGAGATGGGGAATAATGGATCGCTAAGACTTCCTATCTACAATATCCCTATGCCTCTACGCTCATCCTGTCTAACAAGATGAAACATTGGCTAAGGCACCCGGCGCCAATAATGTAGGAGTACTAGTACTACCTCCTTTCTGGTTTATAGGGCTCAATTCAAAAATCTCATCAACCAAGGTAGATGGTGAGTGGTGGAATGATTTTTGTAGTTTGCAAAAGCACTCAATTAATGCACTCGTTTTCCTCAAAAAATTATGTTTACCAATGCATTAATTTTGTGTCAAACTTTGACCATCTACTCCCTCCGTCCACGTGATAAGTCACTTTGGTTGTGCACCGTGACCAAGAAGGAGGGAAAAACAAGAGAACTTAATGTTTATTTACTAATTTAATAGCATTGCATGCAATGAACTAACCACTGCATGTCGTTTTTGGTAGTCTCGAGTCATTGAAAACATGCACGCCCACATCTCTTATTGGTTGATATGTCAAGAAACAAGAAACGAGGTGGAGTTAATGCACCGCGCCTAAGTGTTTTGGGATTATTTGGTTTTCATAAAGTGACTTATACACCTAGATGGAGGTAGTATTTAACTAATAAAATGTTAATGCATTTCATGAAAAATCATATCACTAGATCCGTATTGGAGCATAGTTTTTAAAGGTATAGTTATTTATGACATGCATTGACACTTTGTTAGTTAAATTTACGGTCAAAATTTTACACTAAGTACGAAGGGGACCATTAAACCAGGACAGAGGTTTATATACAGGTCAATAAAAAAATCATCAACCAATGTAGTAGTAAATGATGAGCGCCTGAAGATTTTTTTTGAAAGTACTCAATAAGGGCTTGTTTTCCTCAAGAAAATTGTGTTTACGAATGTATTAATTGGAATGCATGCGTGAGGAACAAATGACCGAACTTTTACACGCATTGGTGAGTTATCTCTTAACTCTTGCATGCAATGTTTTAATGAAGCTTGAAATATGAACATGTCAATGGGAGGGAGTAAAAGCCTCATGCATGCATGCATGCATGCAACATGCAACACTCACATGTACACCTGCACGCACGTAACACTCACGCACCCGTGCGGCAGACATCACACGAGCAACACACACGCTCACACTCAAGTGCTCAACCTACTCCCTACGTCCGTGAAAGACTATACATATAGAGATTTACACACTGACCAGGGCATAATTAACGCCCAAAAGTACCAGACTTATGTGTGCATGCGACCATTGAGAGAAGAAGATTGAATGAAGATTGTTGCATGCTGTAATTCAGGATAGACATGTAGCCTATAGCTAGAGGACAAGTTGGTGCATTAGTCAACCAATATCGATTATATTAAAGGCTAGATGCATTGGAAGTGTAGATGTACACTCTTTGTTTTTGAGACGATGTACACTCTTTGTTGGAAGACCGAGGGAGTACACATGCATGCACTCGCATACACAACCAGGGTGGTTCGCGCGCAAGGGTTGGACTCCTGTCGCGCCTGCGTAAAGTTTTGTTTAACTGATTTCTTTGCTCTGCCAACTGACAGGTGGGAGCCAAAAACCAAGTGTCAATTTAACCAGTCAACAAAGTGCCACGTCGACTATGTGGCCGGCCAGTAGGGTGCAATACAGTGCTCTATGATGAGCTAGTGATCGTATAATCACCACAAAACTATATAGTGACCTTAAAGAGCGTATGTTACATACATTGACCGCCAGTGTATTTTTCTTTTTTCAAATTAAGCCATATTAACCGGAAAGGACGCAGTATAGACTAGTCCTAGTACTGCTTTGATGTGTCCCGTCAACTCGCCGAACGAGGAGAAGCTTGCTTACTACGCCCTCTCCCTCGCCCATGCGCGCAGTGGCTCACAGGACGAGAAGAGGGTTTTGACTACAGCGCCCTCTCCCTCTCCCTCACCCTCGCCCTCGCGGTAGATGTGCAGCAGTTCAATCGGTGTCAGATTGCCATAAGCACATTGTACTGTAGTATCATCATTGTTGGACCTTCCGAAGAGGCGAAGAGCCAAGTGCAAGGTTCACA
The DNA here is from genome assembly GCA_021605145.1 of Aegilops bicornis. Taxonomy (NCBI): domain Eukaryota; kingdom Viridiplantae; phylum Streptophyta; class Magnoliopsida; order Poales; family Poaceae; genus Aegilops; species Aegilops bicornis. Next base: position 295,024,783 of record CM038669.1, read on the forward strand.
CGAGTACGAACTGTTGAACCTCCCGAAGAGGCAAAGAGCCAGGCGCGAGGTTTTATAGGAGTTCTTGTCCTAGTAGGAGTACTACAACTATAGCGAACGATGCTACTGTATGACGCCGCCACGTCACCTATATCCAAAGTTGTGCCACCTTTTTTCTCAAAGAGCGTGTTCAAGCCCGTGCAACAATCACACAAGTTGCACGTACACACAACACATTTACTAGTAATAAATTCTAAATGACAAATGACTGTATGCCACTCAAGTTCATCTCCACTTCATGTAATAAATTTGTGCACGACTAGTCTACATATATTCACAGTGCTACCGTTCACAATTTAGAATACTCCACTTACACGTTATAGATGGGCTACATGTCCTCCTCCAGGTTCCAGTCCCAGGTGTTAATTATGGATGGCACGATCCATAGTGGTGGGCAACGGGAATCATTGTCGCAGCTTTCTAGTCCGATTCCACACGATGGAGACTCATCCAAGCTCAAGCGGCATAAATCGGGGATAGCGTGTCCCAGCATCTTGTTCATCCGGCGGTGCGCACTGAAGACACAACCATGCTTCATGAATGGAAGGACTTTGGTGTCATGCACGGAAGGTGGCATCCGTTTCACAATGGGGTAGCTATCCCCAATGAAAAGCGAGAACTCTTCAAGAGTGTTCCTCGGCACCCACGTAGCATCATGGGGGTCGAACTCGGCGCCGTTCATCTGGTACACGCGGCATCTCAGATCAGGACACATGGTGACGTACATAGTCAAGGTCCATGCATAATAATGTTGTGCTCAAATATGGCGGTCAGTAATATTGTGCAGCAAATAGTAGTACTCCGGTATATAGGAAGTAAAATAACCGGCTTATTATATATAGCCACTCTTGGCTACATGGATGAGATAGTAAGACATGGAAAAAACAAAAATGGTGGGAGCTAGTGGGTTCAAGTCTTCAAGGGCCTAGCTAGCTATACACGTCCTCCAAGGTAAAAAGTACTCCTACTAGTACTAGTACGTAGTACAACAATGAAAGAGAAGGCGAGAGAATGTTAAAAAAATATGTCCCAGTCAAGAAAATAAAATACTTAACAAGTACTACTACTCTACTACTCTAACACATAGCAATGAGAAAAAGGAATACTTGAGTAGATGGCAACGGTCCGATCGTGGTAGATTGTGTGACCATGTTGCACATTAGTGGTACCATGGGTAACGACTGCTAAGATAGTTGAGCCCAATATGCCAAAGTCAGCTACAAGGTTCCAGGTTAGACCAAATCGCGGATGCAAATGCACATCCAGGATCGGTGATCTTATTTTGATCGGGGGATGACTGGTCCCTGCAAAATAATGGAGTACCGTTAGGGATGCAAATGATGGTTTGTGCATTCCGTTTGTAATCTCCTGTACCGTAGGATGGCAACCGAATGAAACAAGTCCCCTGGCTTGTCACCGCGAAGATGCGGCCTAGATGGCGCACGGCGTCTTCGAACGTGTAGGGGTACAAATCTGTTGCGGCCAACATGTGCCAGCTTCTACCGTTACTTCCTCTTGCATTGATGGCAATCCTTATGTCGAACACCATGATGAGATAGTAATCACCATAGCCGCGTCGCTTTGTCAGTGGGTCCGCAATTGCTATCTTCTTCAATCTCATGTAGGCATCATCATACATATTCAAGCCCAGCCAGTCCGAAAGGCCGATCCCAATGGTGGAGAAGGGGTCTACGGGAACGGCCGCACTGCTGTGGATGTTGTGAAAAATGATGCTGGTATCCGACCGGAGGTATGCAAGCCAATCTTTGTTGGCACCGACCCAGACCTATATATAAGACAGTGGGCAGCGGAGAAATTATGGGATGGAAATGGAATACCTAAGTACTACATGATCAAACTCCATGATTGACCTGGTCATCTGACAAAATCCGACTACCTCTCAACGTCGGCAACTCTAGCGGAGTCAACGTGCAACCATGGCTAGGGAGCGGTGGACTGTTCGAAGGATTGTCCCATAGAAGAACCTTCTCCTCGAGGACGCATGGAAGACCAACAAGCATGGCCTTTTCCCAAGCCTGTTTAAGCACCGTCTTAAAAAAGTTGGTGCAGGAAGCACCGAGTCTTGCGGCGGTGAGGACGTCGAAGTGGCGTGCGATTTCTCTCGGATGATCGTCGTCCAAGGTCTCCCAGCCCCGACGAGGAGGAGAACCGCCGAGTGGATCCATGGGAGCAGCGACGAACTGCCTTCTCTTCCAAGGGAGGGGAACTAGAGAGGAGGATATAAGAGCATAGTAACCGTAGGGCCTCATCCCTTCCAACCGTAGCTCCTCGATCGTTCCTTAGCGTAGGGGTGAGGCTATTACTTACTACGTACTCATACTATAGCAGTACTGGTACTACTTTCTCAACCAGTAGTGCGATGTACTGTACTTCTAGTATAGTGCACCCATTTTGAACTCTTGAATCTCAGGGCCAAGGAGCTACAGTTGGAAGTGGAGGGTACTACTGTTCTCTAGAACCATCACTGTACTACCAATGCAGCGAAAGTACACCTGCGTAGTGGGTACTCTCGGTGCTCCTACTTAGCCGCTCCTCTCACGCACACACTAGCAGCCTGTTTATCAGCGACGATTACTGCGGGGGCAGAACATTTCAGTTATTTGATACAGCGAGACTAGTCTTTTCGCTTCCATTTGTGGAGGTGTAATGGATCTCGTCGAACTTTGTTAGTACTTCCGTCTTTATGAATGAGATGAGGCAAAGCTTTTGCCACCATTTCAAAACAAAAAAAATCACATCAAGATGAATTTCTTTTAGAGAGCCGATAATGGGGTGAAGTCCAGGCGTGCAACGCCACAAGCTACAGAGTAGTAGAGTACTAGCACTTTACGTACAAAACCATATTGCACAGTTCCCAATGCCATGCCAGGCTTTTCTGGCTCCTCGGGCTTAATTGGGAGGCGCTAGTTTAAATATGCTAGATGATGAGGAAGCTACAAGCAAGGTGCGGCTAGGGCGAGCATGTAGGCAAGAAACTTTGCATGGTGTGAATTGATATATAGGAGTACTACTCTAGTACGCGAGCCATGAGATGATGGGAGGGAAAACCCGTTCACGTGGCTAGGCTATCCAGTGCACCCAGATTGTGGTGCAACACATCCGTTCGACTTCAAAAGTCAAACTACCAGTGTATAATATTGGCTCGCAGTGAAGTTACTATTTAAAGGCCGCCGTGCGTTCAGCCGGGATCGAACCCACAAAACGAGCTATACACTCCCGCGACCGCTAGTTGTACTCGTTGGAGTACAACGCAACCTAGAATCTCCTTTTTTCGCTAGTACATTGTTCCTTACAAGAAACCACTAATAATGCCAAGAAACCAATAATAATGCCAAGAAACTACTACCACTTGCATAAGTGGCAGACTTAAGATAAGACTACCTTATCAACAATTGTACATGCCCTTACCAACCAGCCCAACCAAGAAACGACTACTCTCCAAAGTACCGTTATAGGCATGTTTCAACCCATGTCGCCCCTTAAGTCAAAGCCGTATATTCGACCGGCAAGTTAGGCGTTATGACTTGTAGGACCTACATGTTAGTCTGGACAAAAATCCCCGAGTGACCTCCCACCTCTGGCTCGTCCACCTAGTCATCCTCGGCCATGGGACGCAGCTATCACCGCTGGCAGAAGGCGAGGTCAAAACCGCCGGTGGTGCGGAGCCCATCTTGCGGCAGCCCGGATGCCAGCTCCGTCCAGTGCTCACGGCCGCTAGCTAGCCAAGATAGCACACACCCTGCTCGATGCATCCAGCTGCTTGTCTGCAAGGTTTGCTAGCTAGATTGGCACGGTAGTGCGACGGCTTGCTCCCGGTGCAGTGCTAAGGCCACCCATATGGCTCGAGCGAAGGCCAGCATGACGGCTTGCTCGCACGTGAGTCACGCTAGGGCCAGCCAGCCAACCCATGCGGTGAGGCCAAGAAGCGTCCGGCCCGTCCCGAAAGAGTGGCGTGCCAACTCGCTCATCACCGGCGCCTAACGATGAACACGCATCAAGACTGCTTTGAAGTAATGCTTAGGAAAAATAATGATTTGAGGGGGAATAACAGGATAGAAGGTGAGATGTGGGTCCCTCGTGTCAACGGTCAAACAGAATGTGTTGGTTTAAGCTACCTCGTCAGCACGGACGTGTGGGCCAACCTTGTCATAAACGGGTTTACATGAGCCTAATCAGCACTAGGTAGTAGTTTTTGGCGCGGATTAAGAAATTTTGGGTTCGTTTTTGCTATTTTTTGTACAATAGTTTCTTCCTAGGGCTGGTTGAAAGTGGTAGTTTTTTGTTAAATACTCTACATACTGTAAGTAGGAGTGAAAGTTAAGCTTTGGAAGCCAATAAGCAAGGCTAGTTACATAGTGCCTATGTGTACGTGATTGAAACTAAATATCAACCATGAGTGACTAATATCTTGATGGAAAACTCGAAACTATGGAAATACTAGCATTTTTTGCATGGTTGGAAATACTAGCAATGTTCACTTGCGTTGCAGCGGATCATAATTAGAATAATACTTATTCACAAACTTGATAGAAAACACTCTAATTTTGATATACATTTATCACTAGAGATATATTATGTTTCAATCAGAATATATTCCTTGGGCTGTTTTGGTGAGGTGAGGGAGAGATGTGGTTGGTTTTAAGATACTAATTATGGGTTTTTCTTCAAATTGGTAGAGAAGTGGGATGTTGGTGAGAAAAGGCAACAACTTACCTCACAGTCGTTACATGTAGATCTAATGGTCAGAAATGACGGATGGCAGACACACCATCATCACCAACTAAGTCTTCTGTAGGAGTACTAGCAAGATGTCTGTGCATTGCACGGAACATCAAGATGCATTTTTTATAAAACACATGTTGTGATTGACCCATGCGGGATTAATTCCATGTGTAAAAAACTAATGATATCTCGAGAAATAGGAGATAAGGTGAAGAGGAGTGGGGCATGGTGGTGATTGCTGGTCGGACTGAGCGGAGGCATGGGGATGGACGACGCCGGCGCGACCACCATGCCAGTTTGTTCCAGAGGCTTCCTTTTTTAATTTCTCAACAATGAGGTTGTTGGAGATAAGGATGAACAAGGGAAGGCCTTGTCTGCAAATGTGGAGAGAGGTGCGGGTATCTTTTAGTTTAATTTCTATCTGTCAGATATAGATCAGACGGTCTATACTGCGAGATGGCACGTGTACCATCATCACCAACTCGGTTTAAAAAAAAGAAGAAACATAAATATGGAGATACAAACATATTATAGATAATTGTTTCCGTAAACTTGGATCTACATTCTATTCAACGGCTCAGCATGTGGGGGCCTTAGCACAATGACTTATAGACTTTGTAAAATAATGGTTTTTCCGTCGCTGATAAGGAGGGGGTGACGGTGGCGTGCTTTCGGCTTGCTCTAGTCCTAATAGTCATACTAGGTGGTCTACACATGTTTAGATTTATTCTTTTTCAAGTCTCGTGTTCGCCGTACTGCAACCACTGTTGATGAATAGATGATAAGTTATTCATGGGAAAACATTTGTTGAGCGTGTGTGCGAGAGAGAGAGAGAGAGAGAGAGAGAGAGAGAGTGTGATATGTGTAGAGACTGAGGCAATGATAAGAGATTCTTTGTGTCTCTATGTGTGGAGGATAGAGAGAGACATGTTGTGTTGTGTAACGTGGAGACACATAAACATAATCAGAGAGTGAGTGTGTGAGATACACATGCAGACATGGGGAGAGATGTGTGAGTTAGATAGATGGAGAATTTTGGTGTGCATCTGAGCTAGCGGGAGGGGGGATATATACATACCTAGAGCTATAGAGAATATGCAAGTGTGTGTGTCTTAGAAGAAGGATCTGGATAGATGGGTGTTTGTGCGTGTCTGTGTGTGTATGTGGAGTAGAGAGACCACTAATGATGTAAACCTAGTATAGGGAAGGGGAAATGGTGTGACATGTGTGTCAAAGAGAGACAAAGGCATGTGTAGTAGTGGGATAGCATGGGTGCGGGCGGGGAGCAGACTATTTGGAAGAGACATCGAGTGTGTGTGGGAGAGGGGTGTGAGATCGAGAGAGAGAGAGCTAGCGATGGAGAGAGAGAGAGAGAGAGAGAGAGAGAGAGAGAGAGAGAGAGGAAGAGAGGGGGTCGTTTGTGTGCAGAAGTGGCGTATATACGGAGACGCCAGGGAAGCGAGTCATCGTGTGTGTGATAGGGACTTCATGAGAGATCTAGAATATATGGTGCAGAGAACAACGTGCGAGATTGACATCGATGATACATTAGGGAGCTATGGAAAGAGTCACGGTATATATGTATACAGGGAAGGAGCTGGGGCGGGTCCGCATGTGGGAGAGATAGAAAGAGGAGAGTGGTGCACAAGGAGACAAAGTGTGCTTGTTTGCAGCGGGGGTGGTGTGTGAGGTGAGTGTGCGAGAACCACATAACTAGGGAGATAGACGTTTTGTGTGTATGGGAAAGATAGACTCTACATAGTGTGTGTTCTTGGGAAAGAGAGATGCCGGGAGACCTAGAGAGTTGGGGAAGAGATGTGTGCATGCCCGAGAGACTAAGTGATAGAGACCTATATTGGGGTCCGGACTTTAGAAGAGAGGGGGGTGTTAATCTGGTCGTGCGTTCGTGTCTGGGGGAGAGAATGACTTGTGTGTGTGTGTGTGGGGCGGGGGTTGGCTTCAGATAAAGAGTGAGGTGTCTATATTTGAGGGACTTTAGCGTAACTGAGATATATATGGTCAATAGTGTGTGCACTCATGGTTGATCAATTTGTTTCACAGTTTGGACTATGAGATAATGATACTTCTGAAAATGCGTGATATACCTTGCAGTACCAGAATTACAAACCTAAGATTGGAATTTTGGAATTCGACTCAATCATTAGCTTTTGTAATTCATTTAAACGGAGGTACATTTTTTAAACCGGAATTTCATAATTTAAAAATTCATATATCAAACCTAGAGATATACACATACAGGCATGCTCAAACTTTATAATCATCCACTTTATTCACACACATGCACATTTTTGCTTTTGTCATCATATTTAGGATAAACACATTTGGAATTTCATTTGAATTGGACCGTATGATGGTATTTGCTTGTACTAGCTCAATGATCGATATTTGAATTGAATGGACAATCTAGGTTTCGAGTTGGAGACATTGATTTTCAAAACTTGCACTTTTTTTGCGTGCAAATCAAATAAATTCTCGGCCATGATATCATAGTCGCCGTACAAGAGCAGAACACTTAATTTCAGGCTCCAAAAGCTTTCAAACTTCCTCACGACATTGAAATATCTCGCGCCCGAAAGTTTAGCCCTGCGATATTCCTGTTTTACCCCTGCCACATGAACGGAAAAGGGCTGCTTTGGTAACTCCATTGTTTCCCCTCTTTTCCCCCAACATTCTTCCCCGGAGCCCTTTCCCGCCCCCCAACCACGGGACGAATCTAGTCCTCCACCGCAGCAGTGGACCTCACACCCCACCGGATCTACCTTCCGCACCTTGGAACCCCCTGACTGCCAACTCACCACTTCACCGGAGCCGCTTCAGCGACTGGCTTGTCCACCGCTCCAAATCTCCTTGGCCGCCATCATGGTCCATCGCACCGGATCTTAACCGGCGCCCTCTTCCACCACAGTGTAGGCCCTTCACTGACTCCCCCGCCCGCCCCATCGTTGGCCCTTCATACATGCCCTCATCCGCCGCAACAGATCCGCCTCATCGAAAGCAATGTACACCGCACCCGCCGACGCCTTCGTCCACTGCACTGGACCCTCTCCACGGACGCCATATTCAACTCCACAGGCCCTGCTTTACTGACGCCGCAGCCTCATCAGGTTATTTCGGTTTGTACTCCTTCGGTTTTTCTCTTCTTTATCGTGGAACTGTTCACTTACCACAGATGAGCTTTCTTGTATGTCCACAGGCCCACAGAAGCGCCGGAGCCGCTTCAGCAACGGTGACAGCCGGCCCAAACTCAACCGTAAGAAGAGCACCATCGACGATCCTTAGCTATCAAGTATGACAACGATACCCATACACCACCAAGAATCAGGTACTATTATCCAACGGCCGGCGCCTATGTCCACTTTCTTACATAAGCACCGCACCTTTGAATTTCTTCAGGGTATCATTCAATTTTTCATGAGACGTGTTATTCTGCTTGCACCTGTAGGGCCATACTTCTAGCAGTGAAGACGTTACATGTGCTAAATTAGAAACCAGTGCACATATAGTTACAATGCTTTAGTTTTATCCTAAGTATTACTGTACTTCCTAGATATCAATGCCTACTATTTGACTTCTCGCATGCTATATTTATGATAATGGTGTTGTTCTGATGTCACCTGTTGGTTCCATCAGACTGCTTCATGTTCTCTATGCTTAATTGCACATCAGCAAACTAGCATGTGGTTCCGCTTCTTTTTGTTCGTTTTACCCTACACTTTCTGATGCTACATATTACATCACTGCTCCGAGCCTCTGTTCATTACTTTTTTGTGCGTTATTGATCTTCCCAAGTTGCATGAACAATTTGATGCTTCTATTAATTATGGAGCTGCCAACCCCATCAAGCAAAATATTTGTTCTTTTGGGGCTGGCACCTCGAACAAGCATAAAAATAGAGTGAAGCACATATATTGCCGTGTAAGCACACACCCTTCTTTCATTAGTTTATATAAGCCATTGATGATCAATTCGAACCAGTGCATGTGATTAAAATTAATTTTACCTAAATACAGGGTGCAGAATAAGCTACAACAACTAGATTTGCAACCACGGATGTCGATTTATATCTTCAAAGAACATTGCAACATCACGATGCTTCACAAAGAACATATGGTAAGCCAATGTGTTTTAGTACATGTGAAATGCAATGCGTGTGGGCTGCTTTCTTGGCTTGTGCCCTCAACCTGTAATCCTATAGAATTACAAATAGTTCAGTTGTTTGCTTTGTTGTATTGCTTGATTTGAATGCTTGTTTGTTACTTGTTAGGCTATACCTGAGTTGGCCAATATGTCAGCAGTGCCTGTTGTACATCGTAAAGAAATGCATGCCTAGTTCATTTGAGTCCTTAACTTTTCCTATGAACTTCATCACAAGACTGTCTTAGTAGTTTATATGAGGCCACACTGTTAAGTGCTATCTTAGATTATTTCAACTGCTTACATGCCTTGGAAACTTAAATATAGCGGTGGTACACTCCGTTTCAACTAGGGATGTCAACTGGATCCCGTTTAATCCTGATTAAAGTCCACTAGTGGTATGATAGTTCAAAAGATTTTTTGTTTTTTGAGGAAAATGAACTAAGCAGCTAGCTAAAACTAACTAGATGGGACTGGCGGATGTCGTTTATTTTCCACTTACATCCCTAGTTTCATCTCACCATTTTAATTTGTTTTTGGCTAATGCTGCTTCAAACCATTTAAATATAGCTTGCCATGCTCGGCAATAATTCGTATGTCGTTTACCATGTAAGCTTACTACCTAGATGATGCGATAACCATCTCTTACTTATGTCCGGGGGAAACCTTTCAGGATGCCGTTCACACTAGGACACAATGTACAGCCCTAGAATCTATTTGTGGAAGCAGTGCGCCATCCATGTTACCAGATGGAAGCAGTTCAGAGGCAACACCACCGGAGAGCAGTGTGAGCACATATATTATTGTTCTTGAGGCTCTACTAGAGGCAGAAAGAGATGGTGTGGCTTCCATGAATGAGGTAATCTTGATCTTGAGGCTGGAAATTATGCAATTAGCTGCACACATTATGCAAGCAACCCAAGAATTGGAGGAAGTAAGAATGTTGCATTTGAAGACGAAGGAGGTCCTACTGTTTCTGCTATCTGAAGCCCAGGGTAATCCTAGTTCTTCTTTAGATACCAGTTGAAATTGTCATTAGATTATTGTACTTGCATGTTGTGTCATGTCTCTAAATGGATTATGTCATAAGACCCCCTATGTTTTCCATGTGTTGTAATGATCCAAATTTTTTAGGCGAGGTAATCCTTAGTACTTGTATGATTGGCATAAGGTGAACTGTTTTTCATGTGAGCATATTGTATTGGATGAAATAATTGTTTAACTCAAAGTGTATCCAACCTACCGAATTCGAAGATCACGACATTTCAAAATCATAATCATATATAAAGGTGGAATAAATCTTTGTAGTGGTTTTGAAGAAATAAATAACAAAATGTAGAATTATCTATGGATATTCGTAATCGAATACAAATTGGATTTTAATTTAGTTGCCAGGGCCTAGGGTAAACGTGAATGCTAATTCTCCCAAGTTTTGAACGAAGCGGCTAAACACCCACTATCATTTGTGGGCTGCCCGAAGCAAGTGTTTGCGAGATGCAAATTACTGTCTACCCTTGACACTTGACATCCTAATCGACCAGATTTACACTGCTGTCAATAGGGGTATACTAGTAAATTCAATTAAACATGACACGACCGCCTCTGAGCCCATTGAAACACGGTGGGCGCCAAACGTGGGCGGCAAAACAAATTTGATTCAAGCTCATCCGAAAGACATGTGTCTCTCCCTCCATTTCCCCATTCATACACGATGGGTGGCAAAACAAACTCTCCTTGTCCGAAATCGATGTAGGCAAATATTTTAAATAGGGGCAGATGTGTAACTTCCCTCAGACGTGACACAACCGCCCTACCTGTCTGCCTTGTTCATACATCGTGGGCGCCAACCGGGCTGACAAAATACCCTCTCCTAGCCCGAAATCGCCACTGCAAATATTTGGGAGCTGTGAGATTACCGTCCCTATCCCTAGCCGACGTGATGTCCGAAATTTTAAACAGGGGATAAGTTCGTAACTTTCCCACATTTCAGACAAATGCGTCCCAAAGTTTGAGATCCTGCTCCCTCTCCATTTCCCCATTCATACACTATCGGCATCACAACAACCTCCCCATTGCGGCCAGCCTCCTCCGTCTGCCACCCCATCCTCCACCTTGCCGAAGCCGCTATCCCTACCCCATCATCCACTTCAAGAGATGGACGTCTCTCATCCATGATGCCGGACCAGGATCCTTTCATCGCATCCTCTCGCTTCATCGGCCCCGTCGTCCACCTTGTCGTTGCCGCTCCTACGACCGCCTCGTCCACGGCAACAAGATTTATCCCCTGACCCGGCCATCTACCGTCTAAAGTCTTCTTCCGCGCCACCGACAGCCATCGCACCCACAACACCCTCAATGTATCAGCAGGGGCCTACACGGTGTCGCAAGAGAGGTGGTACTCTTCCATATGTGCTTAAGTTATTGATCTCACCCGGAAAATAGATCATAAATTTTTTACTGTACTTTTCTTGTCTGTACCAAATCGTAGTGGCTAGTTGAAAGCAAACATTGGTTGTGAAGTAGCTTTGTCCGGTTTGCACCTTCAGATCCACCATGGCACGGTCACTATACTCGTAAAGCTTATGTTTCCCCCCTTTATATTCACTACCATCATCGTAGGTGCTTCGTATCATGCTAGCACTGCTCCTCAAGACCTCAACCCATCAAGCGAAACAACATGCCACTCATAATTCCAAAGCTTAGGTGTTGAAATACGAATATGATATGATGCTCATATTGCTAAAATAGAGAACGTTTAATTGGTCACCTAATGTTCCTATATTCGTTTCGAAAAGCATGTGCGCCACCCACTGGTCCAGCTAGTCTCACTTTCCTGATCTTACTCTTGATGCTTAGGGTTTTCCCCTTTTATCTACTCTACTATAATCTGCGTAGGTGCTTTCTGTCATACTAGCATTACTCCACCCTTCAAGCTAAACAACACAACACTCAAAATTTCCAAGCTTAGTTGTTCAAATATGATTGTGATATGATACTGATATTATTTAACAAACACATTTGATTGGTTAGCTAAAGGACCCACTTGAGTTTCCAAATGCATGTCGCGACATATAGAGAGACAGCAGAATTGCATTTCTTGGTCACTTGTTGACTATACTTTCTTGTCCATACCAAATCTTAGCTGTTATTTCAAAGCAAACATCGGTTGCTAACTACCCTTTTGCACAGTTTGCAGCTTCAGATCTACCATCCCACTGCGACGGTCAACACTATACTCATCATGCTTACGGTTTCCCCATTTTATGATGACCACGATCAGCCTACGTGGTTCGTGTCATAATAGCACTGCTCCACCCATTGAGCTAAACAAACTTAGTTGTACAAATTCAAATTTGATATTATGTTGATATTAGTAAAACTGAGAGATGTTTAATTGGTCAGCTAAATTTTCCTACTTTAGTTTCGAAATGCATCTGAGCCACATATGGAGAGACCAGAAGGAATAGTATTTCTCTGTGCGCTCTGGTTCATCATGGGTGGGCAACAGACGTTGTATAGAAGAGTAGCAGAGACATTTGTGCGCTCTGCTCTTCTTTAAGATGATCCTCTTCTGTTCTTTAATAAGTATGTTCCTTGTTGGGAAGAGTAGCAGAGACATTTGCGGTCGACTGGTCAGGTCGAGTTGTTCTCCCTTAGTATATTTTGAATCACAGTCGAATGTCGACTTGTTTTTCTTTACTACATGTTGAAGTTGTCATCTGCGAAGTATCATCACTTCTGGAGCTCCCATATTTTGAGTAGTAGGCCACATTATATTAATGCACACACCAAATTACAAAAGATACATGGCATCTCTCGGAAGAATTGTAGAGATAGCACAAAAGGGGTTTACAGGGGAGCCAGATATTGGATTATAATCACTTCGCATTACAAAGGTAATCTCACTTGTTTTATGTTTTCATGCATGTCGTATTGAACATTACCAAAATGAATATGAGAATGGGCGATTTAGAGGAATATTACGGAACAATCCACTAGCTAACAAACTTGGCATGGTGGAGGATGGCCTATCTTATTCACCCATCAAGGTGCTTGCTCTAACTTGGCAAGGTTGTATTGGTCGCACATATTTTGCATCTGACCTCTTGCATTACTTCTACTTTGTTACACCACCATCTACTTAGTTTAAGCATCATATATGAGTATATGCCATACCTGTCCATTTTCTGTACATATTCCATGTGTCATCATACTATGTTTTTTCACCAAATGTTGTTCTTTCGTAATAGATGTCCAAAAGGAAGAGGGTGAGTGCAGATCCTCAAGGAGTACAAACTAGGTATTTGTAAAAGGTGGTGATACCTGTTAAATCAAATAGATCAGCAGCCACATGTGGCACCCCGGCTCAGAGAAACCGGAACGGCCCGTATTCTAGCCCAGAGATCGAGGAGAAGTCTTCTGGAATACGGCACTACTTAGCATAGAACCACCCATCTCTTTATTACAATCTATATGGGTACAAGGGGGTTACATCAAGACGGGCGACGCTATCGCTCGCCACGGTTGCTCCATGCAAGCAACAGGACAACTCGACTGGCGGAATGACTCTTGGCGGTGGAACAACGACGGTGGTGGTGAACTCCACTGCAGGACTCGCTAGAACGCTTATCCTAGCTCGCAAACAAGGAATCTTGACAAACAAGCAATCAGATCCGCATGACTCGCAAACCGGCATGACACGCTGGTCAAGACATTGAATGTACTTGCAAGCTCACAAAGAACCAAAGCAATCAAGACAAACAATAGCATGGCAATTACAGATTATTAAGCAATGATGAACATGATACTATCGTAACAACATGGCATGTACAACATGATTCAAATAGAACAATACGAGCATGGCTTAAACATATGAACATGATAATACTAGCATGCAACATGATGAACTAACATGCACCAACTTACTCTACTCGGGTTACATAGTAACCATCACCTGCACAAACTTACCATCACGGACATCACACGATCATCTCAGGGTCCAATCAAGCTTGGTATTAACAATACCGTAGTAATCATTTATGACCACAAGGAGCTTGACCTTTACCCTTGAATCTCGCATAACATCCCAAATATCCAACAAGTTGATATTCCTAATACCACAGTGATCCTCTCTGGATCACATAAATATCAACCAACTTCTTCCATCATCGAACCAGGGTTGTTATTAAGAAAATTATTATTATTACTGTTGACCCATAGTTTGACCGACATTTAATCGGGCCCATATTCGCGGCACGCATCGTCGATAGATTAAACACACACTCTGCAGAGGTTAGCACACTGTATCCACACCACGGAACCCATGGTATCGCACTCCCATACGTGCGGACACGGCATTCCGAAAAAACTGATCTACTGCCATGACACTCTCCTGGCCACTCCGACCAATTCCCCTTTGGGCTAAGTCCTGGGTGGCCCCGTGCCTACCTAAGGCACCAACGACCACCGTCGTGGCAAAACGGTCCCAAACGGGGACATGAGCTCAAAACCAAACATGGGCACACAAGGCTTATGCCGTCCTACCCGGCCAAGGTAGAGCCTCACAAGATAACCTTTTCGCGGGAGGCACCGGCGATATGCATGACAATAGACCCAAGTTAGGACCCTCCCATAGGTTAAGCATGGTTGCAATCGGTCGATCGATATGGTGGCACCATGACTCAGCCAACAGCTTGTTCAAGTTCATTTTAATCCGATTAAACTTTAATGCAACTACAATGCATGAACATGATATCAAAATAAGCATGGAGGTGCAACATAATCAATGAGCATAACAACAACATTTAATCATTTATCCAGATGAGCATGGCATACTAACGAGCATAAATATCATAACTAGAACACTACTCATAGCATGACATGACACTAGCATCAACAATAAATATGATGCAATAACATAACAATAAAACTACCATGCAAGTATTTAATCAACTGGATGCAAAGAAACATGCATAACAACGGTACTCAGAACAGATGATAGTCATGCACCGAAGACCATCACCAACATGTACTACTACCAAGCATGGCCAATATTAAAGTAATACTAGCATGAAGAACATAATAACAGAGAGCAAGAAAACATAGCATGACGGTAAACACCGATCCATAAGCATAACCGAAATACCGACAGTAGTAGAAAAACAATGAAACAGTTATTAAAGATTCAAGTTGGAAACCAATGCTTCTGCATGGCTATCATGCAAATGGTGGTTGTGGCTTGCCTGGGGATGGAGAAGGTTCTGGGAAGAAGTGCGGAATGACTGTGGAAGGAATCGCCGGAAAGGGTACTCTCTCGGAGGGGGCTGATTTGGGGCAAGGGCAAAATGGTCATATTCAGAATGTTGAAACATAGTGAAAATGGTACCAGAAGTTTGGGCTCAAAGAGACAAAGATGTGAGCGCTGGTTTCACCTCGATCGGAGCTACAGTTGAAAAGTTGTGAAGGCTTGAAGTTCAGGGACTATTCTACAAAAATATCACCACAAATAGGTCCCTGCGTGCAAAGAACAACCAGAAAACAATTTCGTTAGAGGAAAATGTACTTACGAAAGTACGCTTCCACTTAACACGCGTGGCCCGGGGCGGGATCAACGCCGTGAGGCTGGCAGGTGGGGCCGAGAGGAGGGGCGGGGCCCGCCTGGCCAGCAGGACGGGTCGTCGTCTTCATCTCCTTCTCGCACGCGCCAGGCAGAGGAGAGGGGCGGCTCCCGACGGTGATTGCCGGAGCTCTAGGCCGTCCCCCGTGGCGCTCAGCACATGGATGAGCTCAGCGCGGCGAGACGCACACGCTGATCCCATCCATAGCCGGTGGGGTGGACCGAGACGATGGTGGCCGTGATGCCAGCGGACGGTGGTCTCGGCCGGAGTTGGACTCGGTGCTCCGGTGGCGTAGGTGAGGGGCTGGAGGTATGGGGCGGCTAGTGGAGGTCCGGGCAGTGCTATGATAGCGACGGGAAGGAGGGATGGGCTCGGCTTCGATCAAATATAAGAGGTCAGAGGCGCCGGCCATGGCGGCGATGTCGAGCACCGAGAGCTTCTCGAGCTCGGGCAGGAAGTGGGGCGGGGCTAGAGGAGGTGCAGGAGGCAAGAGGTGAAGAGAAACGGCCTCAGGGTGGCTTTATATAGCTGGGCAAGGTGGTTCGAGCTCGGGTGCCACCGCGGACGCGTGTCCGGCGCCGCGGACACGTGTGCACGCGCATGAGCTCGAAGGTAGGCGACGAAGGAGGGAACGGACGAGAGTCTAATGGGGCAGAGGAGGCCAAGAGGCACGGGGAGGAAGCGGACAGAGGAGGAAGGTGACAGTCGGCTTACAAGCACCAGACGCGTGCTCTATTCATGACGGAGACGGCTCACCGGGAAGAGGACGGAGGGGCAAGGGCTCCAGAGGGACGGCTGACGGCTCGGGAAGGCTCAGGACATGGCTAGGCTGACGGGGAACAAGCGCCAAGTAGGGAGAAGCAGACAAAGGCGCTTAGAGCGAGAAACGCCATGCCAAACGATGGTCACTGCTACAGTCGGCAAGGAGAAGATGCCAAGGGCTGTCGTGAGATGTCTAGCGACAAGTCCCTCCGTAGTAGAGGCCGAGGGAGGTGATAGATCGAATAAATGAGCTCTGGATCGATGGGATTACTCCTCTGAAGA
Organism: Aegilops bicornis; assembly: GCA_021605145.1. Lineage (NCBI taxonomy): Eukaryota > Viridiplantae > Streptophyta > Magnoliopsida > Poales > Poaceae > Aegilops > Aegilops bicornis. Next base: position 295,041,381 of record CM038669.1, read on the forward strand.
TTTTTGTATCAAACTTGGCTGAGTACTGCTGATCAACAGGGACGAGCTTGGAACCAAATGGGTTGTCTAGGGTGTTTAGGATAGGAAGGACAAGAACTCGTGAAGTTTGACGTGATTTGGACCAATGCTTAATATAGTTGCTTTGCACCTGCATAAATTGACCCAGAATAGAGATGATGATGGTGCACTCAAATGGAGAAGCCACTTGAGCTGAAATTTGGCATGGAAGGGTTATTTGGTCACCTGAAGATTCTGTAAAAGTTTCATACCAAATGGACATGCCAAAATAGTACTTGCTTCACAAACATCTCCTCTGGATGAAACTAGAAATAATTTTTGTGATCAAATTAATTAAGAAAATAATCCCAAATTTGGTGGAGAGATGTTATATGGGTAGGAGCATGATTTGGTAATTTATCGAATTAATGAAGCAATTTAAAATATACTTGCTTCACAACCCTGAAAATATTGCAGTAAACAAAGATTTGGTCCTGTGCTCACATAGATCATAGGATAGGGCTGAAAATTGGAGGAGGGCAATTATATGAGCACATGAAAGAGTGTGAAAAATTTCAACTTATTCGGATAACCCTAGCTAGCATTTCCTTCACAAAGGCTTCCCTCAGATATGAACTTTGAAAATCACAGAGGAAGCTTGGCTAGGCAAATAAAGTTGAATTTTGGCATTGTGCCAATTATTTGGACATGAAAAGGTGTCCAAGAAGTTTGAGGTCAATTGGGAAAAGGAAAATAGCACTAGCTTCACAATGTGCCATTTAGGGCAGAATAGGAAATAAATTATTTGAGCATGATGATAAACATGGCAAATGAAATAATTTGTCATATTTGAGGAAGATATGACCCAAACAATTTATTAGAATTATTTGGGAATTTTAGGAGTGATGGAAATATAGGTTGCTTCACAACCTAGGGCAATTAGGGTTATTCCTATAATAGAAAAGGAATATCCCCAATAACAAGAATATTGGGATTTGGGCTAGGATGAAAATGGGAAGGTCTAGGGAAGGATTTGAGGTTGACAAGCCACTCTGGAAGCAAAGAAGAGGTCATCTTCTTCAGTTTCCAGACCACAAAGCCTCGGAGAAAGAAAACTCAAGCAAAAATCTCAGAAAATCAAAGGAAAAAAGAAAGGGCCAAAAATCAGGCTGTGACAAACCTTCCCCCCTTAAAGAAATCTCGTCCTCGAGATTTGGTTGCTCAGGGAACACGTATGAACATACTGCCTTAAGGAAACCGTTTCCAACTCGGGTATCCTTTTTCCTTTGTTGATTGTTCCCATTAAATTATTCGGCCTTTGACTTGCGACTGCTCGGGGTGGTTTGCTTCACTGTATCATATCCTGACAGATCTTACCTCACATTTTCCTGCTTATACTGGCTCCAATTCTTTCCATATCTTCTGACCTATCTGAGATTACCCTGACTGAAATATATGTCTTTTTCACAAATCTGAGGGTGATTTCTGATTGCTGTGTCTGTGCTGACACTGTCCACGAATTGGTGATCATATTTTCTTGATGAACACCCAAGCTCTGACTCCTTGCATTGGGTTCCTCCATTAAATCCAGGTCCTTCAGCTTCAAACTGTGGAGTTGAGGCATAACCGCTTTCTCGACAGATTCGACTTATCTCAAGCATTTCTGAATCATTATGACTAGCTCCAATGTCTTGAGTCTCAGCTTCATACCAAATATTTGATTGTCGCCTATCGTGGCCAGCATAAGGGGTATTACCTTATATGATAATATCCTCATCCTTGACTGACGATGGTTCAGAATTGAGTAGACCCCTTAGGTGAATATCCATGGCGGCCGATCCTGACTCAGACTGTCTGGGGCATCTGCACCATGTGAATCATGCAACGATTATCAGACTGGCTCCTTCATTACTGCTTTTCCTTGCACGGATCCTTGGGTGAAGGAGCGGGTCATATTGCTTCTTCGATGTGACCATAGGTTCTGTCGGTTGCAATATTCTGACAGGCGTACTTTTATCCTCATATCCTGACATGGTAGCATCATTCCCGTTGCAGGTTCATTGTCTCTCAAATTTTAACCGTAGGAAAATGATCATCTGAACCCTTGCAAGAAATCGACAACTAAATCAGTAGCCACCAGAACAGTCTTTACAACTCAGATCTGGGACATTACTGAAGTAACTCAACCACGGCTCAAGACGGCTGAAAAGCGACTCAGAGCAGGAGACCGTGTTGATAAGAAGAAAGTGACAGTTCCCTAAGACGGCCGAAAAGCAGCTCAGAGCAAAGGCCACTGTCAAAAAGAAACTCAACAGCTATACGAGATGGCCGGAAAGCAGCTCAGAACTCATGACAGTTGTTGAATAGAGAAATATAAGGTCGGCATCCACCCCGTATGGCCAAAAATGATTCAGAACACTGGCGTGGTGCCGTTACCAGAGAAAAGAAGACAAGGGCTCATCAGGATCATATTCCAGGTTCACCGTTACTTGTACAGAGCTCAGTGTTGTCGTCAATCTTCATAGTCCTATGTCACACTGAGGTGTATATCTGGCTTCCTTCACATATATATGAGATTCTGATTCCCGAGGCAGACTTGTGTTCTAACTGATTCTTGCTTCTGACCAACTGTTGCGGACCTGATTCTGCCATCTGCTGTCAATTCACAATGTACTATCATGCATCAGTGTCATACTGAGGACGGTTGGATGGCTTATGCTGGGAACCATCAAGAGTATCTTGCTGAGGAAGAATGGGTTTTGTACTGCAGAAGCTTCTCATTGTGAGGTGCGGACTGATTACCATATATATCCACCATCTTAATATTTCCGCTGTTGATTTCTTGCATGAAACAGGATTTGCTAGACCATCCTCCTTTCTGAATATATGGCACATCCTTGCTTTCTCCCAGGCATATCATGTTTCAAAATCATCCTCAACGAAGAATCAAACCTTGTATCTGAACCATACCTTTGACTAAAATTGCACTGTTGGTCTTGCACATAGCTTATCTTCTTGCTGATCTGATCATTTCTGTCATGAAGAGTTCAGACTGAGGCAAACTTGATTATCTGTACTGTTGTAAGGAGTGCATGCTATTGCAAACATGATACTGACTATCCATCCATGATTCCTTTGGCATTCGACGAGATATTCCAAATTTCATTGCAGTCTATTGATAACTTCATTCCATTCATCTCGAAAGCTCCTTGCTGATTCTTCAGTCCAATGTCGGTTGACGAGCAACTTTACTAAGGGGAAAATAATGCCACACCGAAGGCCCAAAGAAAAAAACAAAAGAAACGACTAAAACAATAGCACACAAGCATACAAATAATATAAATAATCAAGCAACATCACATATTACTTCTACTCACAACAATAATATGCATGCACACCTAACACACAAATCTCGCAGAAACTCCGGTATTGCGGTCTATTATGCTATGACGGTGTGCATGAAAGTGAATCTGCGTGTGGAAGATGTTGGTATAACCAAGGCTACACCAAGCGCTATGAACACCGGTCGAACCGGATGGATACGAGGTGAGAACGGACTTGGTGATCAAGTAGCAGACACAAGGTCACGACCACATCATCATCAAGCTGCACGAAGGAACCAGACACGCCCAAGGAATGGGATGACAGGGCAATATAGGGAGGAAAATTAAGGCTTGATGGCATTGCCCTTTTCTGATAACAACTATTAGTAAGGGTTGCCGAAGGGACGAGATGGATCGCACGATTTGGGATAGAAGCATGGCCATCACCGAAATAATATGGGTGGGTGGCGGAAACATATCGACGCGATACCTGAGCATAACTCCTGCAAATGGTGTCTGGAACACTTGGCACCAGGGCATCACTACTTTGGGATAGAGATGACGCCAAACACCAAAGAGCGTGCATGGTAAGAAGGAGGGTGCGGGTAGTGGATGAAACCGATACCACCTACACTCACAAGATTAACCGTTAGCGATAAGATAATAATCTATATGCATGCTATGAAACAAACAAATGCAGCAATCAAGTGCAACAAACCAACGGGGCTCTATACTAACAAGATTCTAACGCTTTGGCGCCGGGCTAGGGCATCCTGACCAGACCTGCTCGATACCAAGCTGTGGGCACCCGGCTCAGAGAAACCGGAACGCCCGTATTCCAGCCGTAGATCAAGGAGAAGTCTTACGAATACGACATCGCTTAGCATAGAACCAACCAACTCTTTATTACAATCTATATGGGTACAAGGGGTTACATCGGCATGGCGACGCCATTACGCGCCATGGTTGCTCCATGCAAGCAGCAGGACAACTCGACGCAGTGGAATGACTACTAGCAGCGGAACAACGACGGTGGTGGTGAACTCCACTCCGCAGGGACTCTGGCTGGAACGCTTATCCTATCTCGCAAACAAGGAATCCTCGGCAAACAAGCAATCATATCCGGCATGACCTGCAAACTGGCATGACACGCCAGTCAAGACGTTGAATGTACTTGCAAGCTCACAAAGAACCAAAGCAATCAAGACAAACAATAGCATGGCAATTACAGATTATTAAGCAATGATGCACATGATAATATCAAAACAACATGGCATGTACAACATGATTCAGCTAGAACAATACGAGCATGGCATAAACATATGAACATGATAATACTAGCATGCAACACGATGAACTATCATGCACCAAGTTACTTCCGCCGGGTTACATAGTAACCATCACCGCATAAATTTACCATCACGGACATCACACGATCATCTCGTGGTCCAATCAAGCTTGGTATTAACAATACCGTAGTAATCATTTATGACCACAAGGATCTTGACCTTTACCCTTGACTCTCGGATAACATCCCAAATATCCAACAAGTTACTATTCCTGATACCACAGTAATCCTCTCTGGATCACATAAATATCAACTAACTTCTTTTATCATCGAACCAGGGTTGTTATTAAGCAAATTATTATTATTACTATTGACCCATAGTGTGACCGGCACAAACTAGGCCCATATCCGCGAGCACGGCTATCGATAGATCAAACACACACTCTGCAGAGGTTAGCACACTGTACCCACACAACGGGACCCATGGTCTCAAGACTCCCATACGCAAGGACACGGGCGTTCGACAAAAACCGACCCATCGCCATGACACTCTCACAGCCACTCCGACAAACTCCCCTTTGGGCTATGTCATGGTGGCCCCTGCCTCACCAAAGGCACCAACAGCCCACCGGCTGTGGCAAAACGGACCCAAACGGGACATGAGCTCAAAACCAAACATGGGCACACAAGGCTTATGCCATCCTACCCGCCAAGGTAGCGCCCACAAGATAACCTTTCCCACGCGGGAGGCACCGACGAGATGCATGACAATAGACCCAGTTAGGACCCTCCCATAGGGTAAACGTGGTTGCACTGGTCAGATCGATATGGTGGCAACATGACCCAGCCAACAGTTGTTCAAGTTCAATTTAATCCGGTTAAACTTGAATGCAATATGCTGGGCCATGATAAAATAACATGATGCAACTACAATGCATGAACATGATATCAAAATAAGCATGGAGGTGCAACATAATCAATACAACAACATTTAATCATTTATCCAGATGAGCATGGCATACTGATGAGCATATATATCATAACTAGAACACTACTCATAGCATGACATGACACTAGCTTCAACAATAAATACCATGCAATAACATAACAATAAAACTACCATGCAAGTATTTAATCAACTGGATGCAAAGAAACATGGATAACAACTGCAGATCGGACTGCATTTATAGTCATGCACCGATGACCATCACCAACATGTACTACTACCAAGCATGGTCAATATTAAAGTAATACTAGCATGAAGAAGATAATAACAGAGAGCAAGAAACATAGCATGACGGTAAACACCGATCCATAAGCATAACTAAAATACCGACAAAGAGCAAAACAATCAAACAGTTATTAAAGATTCAAGTTGGAAACCAATGCTTCTGCATGGCTATCATGCAAATGGTGGTTGTGGCTTGCTTGGGGATGGAGAAGGCTCCGGGAAGAAGTGCGGAATGACCGCGGAAGGAATCGCCGGAAAGGGTACTCTCTCAGAGGGGGCTGATTTGGGGCAAGGGCAAAATGGTCATTTTAAGAATGTTGAAACATAGTGAAAATGTTACCAAAAGTTTGCGCTCGAAGAGACAAAGATGTGAGCGCTGGTTTCACCTCGGTCGGAGCTACGGTTGAAAAGTTGTGAAGGGTTGAAGTTCAGGGACTATTCTGCAAAAAATATCACCACAAATAGGTCCCCTGAGTGGATAAGGCAAACACGGATTTCAGAAAATACGCTTCAGAAGGAAAGCGCATTACGGCGCAAGAAGAACAAATCCAGAATACACTTTCGTTAGAGGAAAACATACTTACAAAAGTACGCCCACTTAACACGCATGCGGGCCCGAGTGGGTCAACGCCGTGAGGCCAGTGGGGCCGAGGAGGCGAGGGGCTGGCCGGCCGCCACCGGACGGTCGTCGCTTTCATCTCCTTCTCACACACGCTGTGCAAAGGAGAGGGCGGCTTCGACGGCGATTGCCGGAGTTTCTAGGCCGTCCCTCGTGGGCGCCATCACATGGATGAGCTCAACGCGTGAGACGACACGCCGATCCCACCCATAGGCGATGGGGTGGACCGAGACGAAGGTGGCGTGACGTCAAGGACGATGGTCTTGGCCGGAGTTGGGCTCGGCGCCCGGGTGGCGTAGGTGAGGGGCTGGAGGTATGGGGCGGCTAGTGGAGGTCCGCAATGCTATGGTGGCGACGGAAGGAGGGATGGGCTCGATTTCTCACCAAATTTAAGAGGACAGAGGCGCCGCCATGGCGGCGACAAATGAAAGCACCGAGAGCCTCTCGAGATCGGGCAAGAAGTGGGGCGGGCTAGAGGAGGTACAGGAGGTGAGAGGTGAAGAGAAACAGCCTCGTGGTGGCTTTATATAGACGAGAAGGCGTGTTCGAGCCGGGTGCCATCATGGATGCGCGCGTCCCAAGACCGCGGACACGTGTGCAAAGCGCATGAGCTCGAAGGTAGGCAACGAAGGAGGAACTGGACGAGAGTCTCACGGGCAGTAGGCAGCCAAGAGGCACGGGAGGAAGCGGACAGAGGAGGAAGGCGACGGTCGGCCACAAGCACCTGTGGACGCGCTCTATTCACACAGAGATGGCTCACCGGGAAGAGGACGGATGGGGAAAAGGGCTCCAGAGGGACGGCTGACGGCTTGAGGAAGGCTCGTGACATGGCTAGGCGACGGGGGACAAGTTTGCAGCGAGGAGAAGGCATGACGGAGGCGCTTAGAGCGTGAGAAACGCCATGCCAAACGGTGGTCACCGTAGGCTGGGCAAGGAGAAGATGCCAAGGGCTGTCGTGAGATGTCTAGCGACAAGTCCTGCGTAGTAGATGCCGAGGGAGGTGATAGATGGAATAAATGAGCTCTGGATCGATGGGATTACTCATCTGAAGATTGCTGTATCAAACTTGGCTGAGTACTTCGATCAACAGGGAAGAGCTTGGAGCCAAATGGGTTGTCTAAGCGTGTTTAGGATAGGAAGGACAAGAATCTCGTGAAGTTTGACGTGATTTGGACCAATGCTTAATATAGTTGCTTTGCAAGCGCATAAATTGACCCAGAATAGAGATGATGATGGTGCACTCAAATGGAGAAGCCACTTGAGCTGAAATTTGGCATGGCAGGGTTATTTGTTCACCTGAAGATTCTGCAAAAGTTTTATACGAAATGGACATGCCAAAATAGTACTTGCTTCACAAACATCTCCTCTGGACAGAAACTAGAAATAACTTTGGTGATCAAATGACTTAAGCAAATGATCCCAAATTTGGTGGAGAGAAGTTATATGGGTAGGAGCATGATCTGGTAATTTATCGTAATTAATGAAGCAATTTAAAATATACTTGCTTCACAACCTGAAAATATTGTCGAAACTAAAGATTTGATCCTGTGCTCACATGGATCATAGGATAGGACTGAAAATTGGAGGAGGGCAATTATATGTGCACATGAAGGAGTGTGCAAAATTTCAACTTATTTGGATAACTTTGAAAGGCTTCCCTTAGACGGGAACTTTGAAAAAATCACCGAGGAAGCTTGGCTAGGCAAATAAAGTCGAATTTTGGCATAGGCCAATTATTTGGACATGAAAAGGTGTCCAAGAAGTTTGAGGTCAATTGGAAAGGAAAATAGCACTCACTTCACAATGTGCCATTTAGGCAGAATAGGAAATGAATTATTTGAGCATGATGATAAACATGGCAAATGAAATAATTTGCCATATTTGAGGAAGATATGACCTGAGACATTTTATGAGAATTATTTGGGAATTTTAGGAGTGATGGAAATATAGGTTGCATCACAAACTAGGGCAATTAGGGTTATTACTTTAATATAAAAGAATATCCCCAATAAAAAAGAATATTGGGATTTAGGCTAGGATGAAAATGGGAAGGTCTAGGGAAGGATTTGAGGTTGACAAGCCACTGAAGCAAATAAGAGGTCATCTTCTTCAGCCTGCACCACAAAGCCACGAAAAAAGAAAACTCAAGCAAAAATCTTAGAAAATCAAAGCAAAAAGAAAGGGCCAAAAATCAGGCTGTGACACCACAAGAAACACAGCCCAACTGCACACACCTTACCCCTACTCCACTGGCCAAACCCCTATTAGAACTGCTGAGAGTCCAGTAAGTACATCTATGATATCAATTCAAAATTTGAACTCCTAAATTTCTGCATGTGCCTTACTTTCTCTCTTGTATGAAAACTAATTTCGGATGAATCTCCTTGCTCAAAGGATCATAGGATCTCACAACAATATCGAGCAATCGCATTGCTCTTGTTAGTACCTCTTGCCCTTTCCCAAAGATACTTACACTCATTCTTGTTTGATTATGTAGCATCCAGAAATGTTCGCTTCTTTATCCTCCCTTTGCTTGAAATTATAAGATCTATATTTACTCTTAGATAAATGTAGAATTAACACAATGGTTATTAAGTTTTGGATTGCTCATGTAAGTACCTGTTGTCATGTACTCCCTCCATATCAAATTATATTGTTGATCAATTGGATGTATTTAGAACTTAATGGTGCTAGATACATCCATTTGAGCTACAGGTAATAACGTACGGTGGTGGTATTACTGTACCTGCATCGTGAGATAGTTGATTGTCTAGCATCACTCTGCATCTTATCTGCCCTGCCCTCCACTTTCTCCAAATTATCATATCTACATTTACTCTTACCAAAATGTTGAATAAAGCCAATGCCAACGCATGCTTGATGTCTCAGATTCCTCTTGTCAAGACCTTTTTCCTTGTAATGTTGCACTTAATTAATTGCTATTAGATTATGTATCATCGATGCACTTTTGAGCTTCATTATCCTCTATTTCTTCCAATATTATTTGATCTGTATTTACTCTTTGGAAAATGTAGAATAATGGCAACGCTTATAAAGAAGTTCAGTTGGGGAATTTATTGAATTATCCTTCCATCAACATGGAGAAGGGCTTTGTCCAGCCCGTGTTAACATGTAATGTAAGTTCATCCTTCTCAAGCCTTCAAACTTTGTTCTAGTATAGATTTGGATAGGCATCATTTCTTCCAGTCGTGTTTACTTTGCTGTTTACTGATTGGATGTTTGCAACAACTACCAGTTTTAAATTGTAGTTGTAAAACATGTTCCTTATGCGTAATGTTCCATTTATTTGCTTATATAATTGTGAAACTTGTTACATGTCTCCTGCTTCTCTTCAAGAGTCATTATCTCTTATGCCAGGCTGAACTTTAGGGAAGATAGTGAGCCAAACCATCTTAAAGAGAGCAAGATGATCTCAAGGTCCTGTCTTGATGAAGACAAAGTGAGTTGAAGCTACTCACCGCAGATGTGTGAGACAACCTTTGTGTAGTCGCTACCTCAATCAGTTCGACTTCTTCAGCCTCAACTTAAAGCGGAAAGGCTTGCTTCAAATTTCAGCTTGACTTGAAGTCAAAGATGCAATGAAGATCTCAGAGGACTGCCTTGCGCACTATGATGCTATAAAGCTAGGGATGGAGCATCTAAGGTTGACACAACCGAGGTCTCATCGCCTTGTTAGGTTGCTTTATGAGCCCGGCCTCGCAAGGCCTAGTGCCTTCAAGTGCTCTCACTTTTGTATATTCTTTTGTCGGTAGCGTTTATATGCATTGGTGGCGACCTTTGATGCCCAAAGGTATGTAATCTCATGGTCACGTTGCACTTTATTATCACCAGCTGTAACTTTGATTCCCAGTGGATGTAATATGCCGTAATTTCTTTATTGTATAGTATAGGTTTATTCTTGGTCGGTATGCTGTAATTTAGGCCGGAAGGTTCATTGGATCTCAGTGTTGTCGGTCTTTAGGCCGGCTCGTTACTCATATGGGCCAAAACTGTTGGGGAACATAGTAATTTCAAAAAAAAAATCCTACGCACACGCAAGATCATGGTGATGCATAGCAACGAGAGGGGAAAGTGTTGTCTACGTACCTCAGAGACCAAAAAGCGAGCGTTATGACAACGCTGTTGATGTAGTCGTATCGTCCTTCACGATCGACCGATCCTTAGTACCGAACGCATAAGACCTCCGTGTTCCGCATATCGCTCAGCTTGGTGACGCCCTGCGTGAACTCATGATCCAAAGAGAGCTTTTGAGGAGAGTTTCACAAGACGATGGCGTGATGACGATGATGGTGGAAGTTACCGACCTGTGGCTTGGCCTAAGAACCGCTACGATATGACCGAGGTGGAAAATGGTGGAGGGGCACGACACGGCTAAGAGTTCAATCAACTTGTGTCCAAGGGGTGCCTCCCTCCCCATATATAAAGGAAGGGAGGAGGGGCCACTGGCCCTCATGGTGCGCCTCTAAGGGGCGATTCCTACCCAACTAGGAGTAGGTTTCCCCTTTCCTAGTCACAATAGGAGGGGAAGGAAGGGAGAGGAGAAGAAGGAAAGGGGGCCGGCTCCCTCCCAATTCGGATTGGGCCCGGGGGCATGCCCCCACCTCTGGCCGCCTCCTCTCTCTCTCACTAAGGCCCATGAAGGCCCATATAGCCCGGGGTTCCGGTAACCCCAGAGATTCGCAGAATTGCCCCATATCATCTGGAACCTATTCTGATGTCCATATATAGGCTTCCAATATATCGATCTTTACGCCTCGACCATTTCGAGACTCCTTGTCATGTCCGTGATCATATCCGGGACTCCTAACTACCTTCGGTACATCAAAACACATAAACTCATAATACCGATCGTCACCAAACGTTGTTGGCGGACCCTCACGGGTTCGAGAACTATGTAGACATGACCGAGACACGCCTCGGTCAATAACCAATAGCGAACCTAGATGCTCATATTGGCTCCTACATATTCTATTTAAGATCTTTATCGGTCAAACCGCATAACAACATATGTTGTTCCCTTTGTCGGGTATGTTACTACGTGCGAGAGATTCGATCGTTGGTATCTCAATACCTAGTTCAATCTCGTTACACAAAGTCTCTTTACTCGCTCCTTAATGCATCATCCCGTAACTAACTCATTAGTTACCTTGCTTGGAAGAGCTTATAGTGATGTGCATTACCGAGAGGGCCTCAGTAGATATCTCTCCGAGCAATCGGAGTGACAAATCTAATCTCGATCTATGACAACTCAACAAACAACATCGGAGACACCAGAGAGAATCTTTATAATCACCCAGCTTACGCTAGGACGCTTTGATAGCACACAAAGTGTTCCTCCGTTATTCGGGAGTTGTATAATCCTTGTTAGTCATAGTCATGAAGAAAGCAATAGCAACATACTAAACGATCAAGTGCTAAGCTAACGAAATGGGTCAAGTCAATTACATCATTCTCTAATGATGTGATCCCGTTAATCAAATGACAACTCATGTCTATGGCTAGGAAACTTAACCATCTTTTGATTCATCGAGCTAGTCAAGTAGAGGCATACTAGTGACACTCTATTTGTCTATGTATTCACACGTGTACTAAGTTTCCGGTTAATACAATTCTAGCATGAATAATAAACATTTATCATGATATAAGTAAATAAATAATAACTTTATTATTGCCTCTAGGGCATATTTCCTTCAAAGATCCCACTTTGCACTAGAGTCAATAATCCAGTTCACATCGCCATGTGATTTAACACCAATAGTTCACATTTTATGTGATTAACTCCCATAGTTCACATCGCCATGTGACCAACACTCAAAGAGTTTACTAGAGTCAATCATCTAGTTCACATTACTATGTGATTAACACCCAAGAGTAATATTAAGGTGTGATAATGTTTTGCTTGTGAGATAAATTTAGTCAATGGGTCTCGGCCACATTCGTGAGTCGTATGTATTTTGCAAATTTCTATGTCTACAACATCGCGTACGGAGCTACTCTAGTTGATTGCTTCCACTTTCAATATGTATCCATATAGAGACGCAGAGTCATCCGGATCTGCGTAAAAGCTTGCATTGACGTAAATATTTACTTATTTAACTCTTTGTCACCTCCATAACCGAGAAATATTTCCTTATTCCACTAAGGATAATTTTGGACTTTCCACCAGTTGATCTACTCCTAGATCACTATTGTACTCTCTTGCTAAACTCAAAGGTGGTATACAATAGGTCCGGTACACAACATGGCATACTTTATAGAACCTATGGCTGAGGCATAGGGAATGAGTTCCATTCTCTCTCTATCTTACGCCATGGTCGGGCTTTGAGTCTTACTCAACCTCACACCTTGCAACACAGAAAGAACTCCTTCTTCGACTGTTCTATTTTGAACTACTTCAAAAAAATTCAAGGTATGTACTCATTGAAAACAAGCATCTTGATCTATCTCGATAGATCTTGATGCTCAATATGTAAGCAGCTTCACTAAGGTCTTCCTTTGAAAAAATCCTTTCAAACACTCCTTTATGCTTTACAGAAAATTCTACATCATTTTTTATCAACAATATGTCATTCACATATACTTATCGTAAAGGTCAGAGTGCTCCTACTCACTTTATTGTAAATACAGCTTCATCGCAAGTCTCAGATAACACTATATGCTTGATCAACTCATCAAAGCGTATATTCCAACTCGAGATGCTTGCACCAGTCCATAGATGGATCTTGGAGCTTGCACATTTTGTTAGCACCTTTAGGATTGACAAACCTTCGGTTGCATCATATGCAACTCTTCTTTAATAAATCCATTAAGGAATGTAGTTTTGACATCCATTTGCCGTGATTTCATAAAGCGTGGCAATTTCTAACATGATTCGGACGGACTTAAGAATCGATAAGAGTGAAAAAATCTCATCGTATTCAACACTTTGAACTTTTCAAAACCTTTTTCGACAATTCGAGCTTTGTAGATAGTAACACTACCATCAACGTCTGCCTTCCTCTTTGAAGATCCATTTATTCTCTATGGTCACCAATCAATCTGGCAAGTCAATCAAAGTCCATACTTTGTTCTTATACATGGATTCTATCTCAGATTTCATGGCCTTTAATCCATTTCGCTGAATCTGGGCTCATCATTGCTTCCTCATAGTTCGTAGGTTTGCCATGGTCTAGTAACATTATTTCCGTATCAGGATTACCGCACACCCGTGTGTGGAACGATCGCCGACCCATGAGGTTAGGTAGTAACTCTGATCTCAAGTTTCATGATCATCATCATTAACTTCCTCACTAATTGGTGTAGGCATCACTAGAACTGATTCTTTGGATGAACTACTTTCCAATTCGGGAGAAGGTACAATTACGTCATCAAGTTCTACTTTTTCCCACTCACTTCTTTCGAGAGAAACTCCTTCTCTAGAAAGGATCCATTCTTAGCAACAAAGATCTTGCCTTCGGATCTGTGATAGAAGGTGTTCCCAACATTTTGTTTTTGGGTATCTTATGAAGACGATCCGATTTGGGTTTGGAGCTATCAAAGGTTGAAACTTTTCACATAAGCATTGCAACCTTTCATACTTTTAAGAAATGACAACTTTGGTTTCTTGCCAAACCATAGTTCATACGTGTCGCTCTCAACATGGATTTAGACGGTACCCTATTTAACGTCAATGTAGCTATCTCTAATGCATAACCCCAAAACGTATAGTGGTAAATCGGGTAAGAGACATCATAGATTGCAGCACTATATCCACACAAAGTACAAATATGATATCCGGGAACACCATTATGCTATGGTGTTCCAGGCATGAGTTTGTGAAACTATTCCCACATTGTTTAATTTAAGGCCAAACTCAGACTCAAATATTTGCCTTCTCGTGGATCGCATTGTAGAAACTTTTATTTTCTCAAGATTACGATGATTCTCCACTTCACTCTAAAAATTCCTTGAACTTTTCTAAATGTTTTACACTTGTGTTTCATTAAGTAGATATACCCATATCTGCCTCAAATCATCTGCGAATATCGGTAAAATAACGACATACCCACCTCATGAAGCCTCAACCCCTAATTGGACCGCGCAAGTATACATCGCATGATGTATTATTTCCAACAAGTCTATTGTTTGCTCCATTGTTCCTAGAGAACAGTCTTAGTCATCTTCGCCGGTATGAGTATGGTTCATAAGCATCAAATGATTCATAATCAAGTGATTCCAAAAGTCAACTCCGCATGGAGTTTCTTTCATGCGCTTTACATCAATATGATCTAAACTACAAGAAGGTTGCTACAAGTATGTTGCACTATCATTATCAACTTTTGCATCTTTTGGCATCAATCTTATGAATATGTGTATCACTATGATCTAGATTCAATAAAACCATTTATATTAAGTGTATGACCATAGAAGGTTTGATTCATGTAAATGTAACAACAATTATTCTTTGAGTTAAATGAATAATCAGATTGCAATAAAACATGATCCAATCATATATTCATATGCTCAACACAAAACACCAAATAACATTTATTTTAGGTTCAACACTAATCCTCAAGGTAAAAGGGAGTATGCTATGGTGATCTTATCAACCTTGGAAACATTTCCAACACACATCACACTTCTCCCTATAACTAGTCTATGCTTATTTTGAAACCCCATTTCGAAAGTTACTACCTAGCAACCTAACTCAGTATCAGTCAATACCGAGGGGTTTCTATAAGGCAACACTCAGTAAAGTAATACACATCAATAACATGTATATCTGCATACTTTGTTCACTTTTGCCATCCTTCTTATCCACCAAGTATCTCAAGGCAGTTCCACTTCCAGCATGACTACCGAGGGAGTCCCTCGATTAGGGGTCCCTTGATCGGCACGGAGTATACACTTTGAGTCACGGACACGACTAAGTGAAGCACATGATTGACAGACTTCATTCCCAGGTCCGAATGGGACTCTCCTTGGCGGGGAAGGAAAGCTTAAGTAACACGGATATGTAGATCTCCTCCCTTGTAACCGGTTACATCGTAACTCCTAGCCCCTCCGGTGTCTATATAAAACCAGTAGGGGTTTAGCCCGCTGGACAATCAACAATCATACCATAGGCTAGCTTCTAGAGTTTAGCGCCTCTACGATCTCGCTGTGGTAGATCAACTCTTGTATTACCTATATCATCAAGATCAATCAAGCAGTGAAGTAGGGTATTACCTCCATCGAGAGGGCCCTAACCTGGGTAAACATCGCCTCGCTACCATCCTACTTAGGACGACATAGCGTCTGGGACCTCTACCCGAGATCCACCAAGCCGTTTTGACATCGAAGACATTGGTGCTTTCTATTGGGAGTTCCACCGCGTACATCAATTTAAGGCTTGATGGCTCCTTCCGGGATTACCTTAATGATGCAATCCAGGGTGAGGTTTTCCTCCCTATGACCAGATATTCAAGGCGGTTTTCGTAGACCATGCGGCCAACTCGTCTGCCACATCTCGAGTAGAGATCGAGAGTTGCGCCCGCCATCAGTTGTCTGTAAACTTGAACTATAACGTCAACATCCGGGAGAATTGATCTTCGACTGATTCGAGCCTATGTCAGCGCCTGCACAATCACGATGAGCATGACTTAACTCGGCTTGACGGATGTTGTTCGGGAGATCACACTCAAGAACTACTCCGCACTCAATCCGGGAACAACAAATTGTGCCACCCAGGACGTGGTGGATAGACTCCCTGCCACGGAGGCCGCACTTTCTGGCAGGATAGAGCCGGTCATCGCCTTTCACCTCCCTACGAGAGCTAATGCTGTTTAACCACGGATTCACCTTTACCACGGGCTCGAGCCGCTTTACTGCGCTTCATCGAATCCGATAAATCGATCTTGGAGTTTACCATCCGGCTGATAACTTTTCAAAGCACTCGCTTTTTGCGATGTACTAAATTCATTAAGGTCTCTCTCCTTGTCGAGAACCTTCAACCAACTATGTCCGCCTAGAATGGGATGTGGACAACGAAGAAATTCGCCTCCCCACCCGCCACCCACTTACTAGCCACCGTCGATTTATTTAACCGACATGCTCGACTTCGACCAAGACATCGACGGTATGGACGATGATGCAGAGAGATTTAATAGAACCACCGCCATAGGATACTGGACCGCCATACCTCATCATAAGTATGATATATACATGGTGGATACCCTCAAAGAAGGCGATGGCGACAAGACAACAGAGGGATTTAATTCTCCAAGAAGCAACCTGTTCTACGCCAAAGGGCACTGCTTATAATTCCTGCTATATAAAAAGTAGTACATTACACAAGAGACAATAATATCTGTGATAGTGTGTCAAGACGATTACAATCCCTCCAATCCAGATTTCTAGAGTGGAGGATGAACAAGCTAGCCCCTCCGTATCAGCAAAGTATGGAGAAACGGAGGATGACAATTACATGCCTTC